>JACBWW010000040.1:5238305-5419048 GCA_020086605.1 Lanius collurio | reverse complement strand
GCAGAAGGGGAGAGAGATCATTTACAATGACATTTTGTAAGGAAAAAAGGCAATTAACACTGGAAATAAGAGGTTAAAAAAGGGAGATACTTCAGCAGCACGTTTGATCAGATGACATATTCGTGTTTGTTTAACATCTAAGACCAGGTACTGGTTTGCAGACATCTGTAGAGCCCTGGTGAAATAAATGCAGCTGAATCAAAGATACCAGCTGATGATAAAATCCATCATGTCTGGTGCACTCCGAGGGAATATTAAAGTAGATAATGAGCAATATAGATCACTGTGATGGTGCTGCTGTAATCCAACAGCAGAGATCTTGTCCCTTCACATCCCTGAGAGCTGCTTGTGCTGGTGCTAAGCAGAGCTGTCACATCTCCCTGCCTGAGGTTTGTTAGTGTAGGGGGAAAAAAAGAAATAAAAAACCCAACACCAAACCCCATTTTGATTTAAGGTTTAAACGTGCCAGCCTATCAGACAGGCCTGACAGGTGATTAAATGTCTTGCTGTTCTGACTGGAGGCACAGGGGAAATGCTTTTCTTTCAGGACCACGGTGTGTATGTTGTATTGTGCAGCCCCTAGGGAAACAGCTGAGAGAGGAAGGCATTACTCACAAGGGAAAGGGCTTATTTGGTTATGAACCTGGATGTGCCGTATGAGAGTAAAAGCAAAAAGCAGTACAGATTTGGCAGAAAACACATTCTGGATTTTATTTCTGTATGGATTGTAATGTATGATATATAATTCATAATAATTGAAATAAATGCAGGCAAAATACTTTGGGCCCTTGAAAAACTTTGCTCTGAGTAACTGTAGAAGCCAAGTGTGTGCATTTTGCTCACCAAGTGGCTTTTTTCCCACTCCACACCCACGAGGTGCACATACAGGATAGCACAGGCCCTTCCAGCAAAGCTCTAATTGCAGCTTCTGCTGGAGTGAGGGGTCCCCTTCAATGGGAGAGAGGGAAAGGCTGGTCCTATGGCCCCAAGCTTGAAGGGGATTCATTACCATGCAAAATGGCTGAGGAAGCAAGTCTGCAAAATGGCTTTCACTCCCAATAGCAGCTCATTAGCAGCACAAACTGTCATGATAAAGAATTCAAACGCATTCAAGCCAACCAACACTCTTTAATGTGCCAGGCATAGTTTCTTATGTTAAATAATATATTTTCTCCCACATAGCAGCAGAACATCTCACCTACTTTCAAGCTTTTATAAAAATCACAGTATTTGAGTAATTCCCATCATTTCAAAGAACATTTTTAATATCAGCTGGAGGAAAGGGGTCACTCATTGCAGGCAGTTTCCACCATCAAAGTAGATACAATTTGATTCTACGTAAACCATGCAGTACAACTCTTCTGAGAATATAGATCTCCAAATATGACATAAAACACTCAGCAGAATCCACAATAACACTCGAGAACCATTTTGAAGTGAATTACTTGAAGCCATGTACCAATTGCTATCTCTAAACCCACTAGTTTACACGCACTTGTACTTTGAACACAATCCTCAGATCAATACTACTCACCCAAATAATTGTTTTTAAGCCCTTAAACAAGAAATTCCCTCTACTGCAAAGTGTGCTACCAGCTAAGGATGACAGAGGAGATGTTTCAAAATTGTAGTTGCTCCTACTTGATAGGGAATGGGACAAAAGTAAACACCAGTGGCAAACAAACAGCCCAAGATGAAACACACTGGAATGCAGGAATATGATTTACACCACAGAAAAACATTCTTAGCCCTCATTATGAAATATTTAACTCCTCTGGTTTAGAGATCTCAGGGATCTGACAAGAGTTTTTTAATACAACACATGGAAGTCTGTGTCTGTACCACACGTAATTGGAAAATGTTGGCAGGGTGCCCTCTGGAAACCTGTTGGCTGCAGCCTCAGAGCCCAGGGATGGAAAACAATCCATACAAAGGACGGGCAGTATCAGGTTTGCTCTGCAGGGTTACAAGAAGGTCTTTAGAGAGCCCAAGACTGTTCTTATTAACAACAGCACAGCTCTGTGCAAGGCCCAAGACATCTGCTTTGTTTTGGGGACATCTATTAAATCCCAAGGATAGCTCAAGCTGGCAGGACTCTCATTTATAAAGTACTCGCTCTGCATGCACAATTCCTGCTCCTGGGGTAAGAGAAACTGCAGCTCCTGTCAGCAGCACACTGCAGTCTAGGAGCTAGGGATCCTTGAGCATTGTAAAATGAATTGTCACACATGGAAAAACAAAGGCTGAGTCAGTCCACTGGAAAAGGGTAATGCCTGCTAGAAAATAAACCAGTCAAACAGCTGAAAATCTGAGCTAATGATTCTGTACTTGTCTTTCCCAACTGCCACTGCATTTGGATCAAGCAGCTTTTGCAGCCAGGCCACAGAGGCAGATATTCCCTGAAACTCCCATAACAGCTGGCTTCAGCAGCTTTGATGCAAGAATTTCTCTTGTGATTTATTCCTTCCATCTGATAATAATTTCTGAGGGGAAGCAGAACTGCTGGCCCTCCGTCAGAGAAAGCCAACACGGCAGTAATGGCTTCAGAAAGAAAGATTATGCAGATCACTTTTTTGCAAGTCCTTGCCTCAAGTCACTGGTGTGATCTGTGCTGAAGGGCCTGGCCTCCAGCATCTCAGCACGTACCATGGGGACAGCAATTCCAAGGGTGCCTCCTTTTAATCACTGACTTGTTTTGGGCTGCAGGTAGAAGGCTTCAGTACAACCCTCTCATTGGTTGGGCACAATGCAGCTGCTCACAATTAACACAAACTACAGCATGAGGCTGGTTAAGATTTCTCTAACCTGGGAAAGAGTGTTAGTCAAGGTCATTAGCATGGATTTTAAATGAGAAATTAAGGGAAAAGTACCAAAGAGGATAATAGCCCAGAATTAATTTGTGAGGAAGAGCCTGGAGATGGCCAAACATCAGCTGCCAGACACAGTTAAAACAAAGCACCATCAACACCAGCTAAAAGCAGCACATTTTATCCTCTCTTCACACAGGCATATTGCCAGAAGAAATACCAGAGGCTCTGTAATTGCTGAGGTGGGTGCTCAAACCCAAGCCCTGCATTTTACATTGTGTGAAGCAATTTAAGCCCTCCAGCCTGGGGTGGGGGGCAACAGTGGAAATTAAGATGAGCTGGGAATCCAAGTTTCCTTTTGGGAAATGCTGGGCATCACTTCCAGCAAAGTCAGGGGTATAGAAGCAAAGCCTCTTGTACACCTTAAACTCTTGTGTGAGAAATGGGCAACACCAGAGGAGATTCTGACCCAGCACAAATTTAAGGACTTCATTAACTTCAGTCCCAGAAAGTCACTACTCATAACTGCACAAAAAGTTCTTCTTTTGAAGAAAAAAAAAAAAAAAGTCTATATTATCATCTCCAAAGTCACAAATAACGTCTCATATTTCTAAGTACATAATTGATGCCTGGGATTTATTGTGAAAAGTAAAGGCCACTATTATAATGACTTCACTAAAAGTCATGAAATATTGTGGAAATGAAAAGCTGCAGAGTCCTCTGGCACATTTGACTCGGGAATGGGCAATATATTTGCAAGTAAAATCAGTTTAAGGTATTATATAATTGGATGAATAATCAAAAAAAATGCTCATTAAAGCATCACAGGATGCTGATATAGCAAAATGCTCTCCTCTGACCTTCAGTGCTTTGCATTGTCCATTTTGACTGTTTCTTGCCTCCTGCCAAACAGAATAAATCCAGACTTTAGAATTACTCTTCAGCAACCCCCACTTTCAGCAATTTCCATCATCCATTTAAAATGTTCTTTTATCCCTCTAAGAGGTGCCTATGCAGCAGTGGGTCCTTGTGAGCTCACCCTGGTTCACTGCTGTAAGAGGTCATCAAGGCAAAACTGAAACTATTTTCTCAACCTACTCAAAATCAAAAGTTATATATGGGGCAACTAATCTTAAAAGATTGTTGTTCCATATTTTTTTCCCCAAAATATCATGAAGCCACCACAGAAAATTGGTCTCAAAGGAACTGAATCTCTGTGGTCAGAGTTAGATGCTTCTCTCAGACATGATTCTGTGAGATGACAAACTAAATAAGCACATGTAACAGCATTATTCTGTTAGTCATAATTTCAACCAGCAGGCATCAAACATCATTAGCTGTGATAGCTTTGGGATTTTGAGATTCTTTTTTTAATGAAATACAGTCTTAATGGAATACTGTGAGGTGTATTTGTAATTATGTATCAGCTTGGTATTTGGCGTTCCCTCCAGGGAATACAAAAAGACAGTAGATGTGAAGAAAAATGACAAAAATTAAGCTCTACAATAACTCTCAACAGAAAGGAAAGGAGAGCAAAAAACCAGTAGCACAGATCTTAAGCTACCAAAGGAGTAAATTCTAACATCTCTGACTTTTTTTTTTGGTAGTTTATTTTTGTAAAACAGAAGTAACTCAGATTTGCAAGTTCTGGAGAATAGGAGGAGGTTCAAGTGTTAACAATGAATAACACTGTGGTAAGAGACTGTTTCTTAATAAAGAAACCTCAATTTATTATTCTAAAAACCCATTTTATAGGTTAAAAACGTACATGGTACCTTGCCATGCACCTACCAATTTCCTGTTGTAACATATTATTTTTGGTAGGTGTCTTAAAATGGGATGTTAATACAAAACCACATTAGCACTGCTTCTATACCAAAGCTTTAGCTGCTCCAACTTAGATGTCCACAAACCATTAAACACATGTTCTGTTCATTTAAAAAACTTCACAAATACTATTATTAATTTTCCAACTAGTGAAATTATTTTCATATCAAAAATGAATGCAAACAGCAGCCAGTAATGGTCCATTTCACAAGCAAGACATACAGGGGAAGAAAATACTAACCAGCTCTTGCATATTTTCACTTGCTATTTACATTTAAACATGATAAACGTTTCAGGAATATTTAATACACATGGCAAAAATGCCACTAACCCAATTCAAACCCTTCCTCTAAGGGCCCATCCCCACCATCATTCCCAGCTGATCTCGTTAACTGCAGCTGCCACCACCAAGTACTTTTGCAGAGCAGAAGATACAAGCTATAAAGTAGATGCAAATGGTTCATTTTTATTTTTTATAGCAAGATAAGCCACTGAAAATTGTGTTTATGGTTACTGTGCAGGAAAATCCACTTCAGATGAGACCAAAGAACAGCAAGAGCAGCTTTGTTTTGAGCCACAGTGTTTCCACCCTCACTCAATTTAGGCAAGAGAGACCTTTTCTCCGTCACGTAGCAAACACCTCTTCCCCTCAGTCTTTCAACACTTGGGGAAAAAAAAAAAAAACCAAGACCCAAAGCCCCAAACAAACTGTGTCCCCCTTACATAAGGTCCTTCTTTTCTAGGGGTATTGCACAAGAAAACAAGTTTTTCATAATACACTGTTCCTAATTTAAGTATTTTAACAACAAAATACCACAAACAACCCCCCCCCCAAAGCCCAGTATGTTCAAATACCCACACCATTAAGTTAAACCTCATAAACCTCACAAAGCATGAACACACACAGCCCTCAAATTCACAAAACCCACAAACTTCTCCTGTCCACAGCTCCCTTTTGCCGTCCAAACCAGGTCCCATACGAAGATAGCTCAGCCCTCAGGCCCTTACCTGGCTCTCACCCTCACAGAGAAGCAGCTGCCAGCCTCAGGCGTGAGGCGTCCAGGGCCGGGAACAGCCCTCAGCCAGGAGGCATCGAAAGCGGGGAAGAACCCTCAGCCATGAGGCGTCCAGGGCCACGAAGAGCCCAGAAAGGAAGGAGGAGATCTGCCCTGTTTGGCTGCTCAAGGGGGAATGAAGCCCGGCCAGGGGAGCAGACCCAGGTGCAGGCGGTGACGCCTCAGCGCTCCTGGGACTCCCCTCAGCTGAGGGCAGTTACCTGATTGCATGGGCTGCAATCAGCCCCTGGATTTTGTTCACCTGTTTCTCACCCCGCAGTTTTGTGAAGGCTTTGTATCACCTCCATAAATTGTGTTTAATCCAGAGTATGTAATTTGTTTCTTTTGACAATGAGGGAGATAATATTCTGTTTTCTATAGTGTGATCCTTGTACCAAATGTCAGAGGAGTTGCTCACTTTACTCCCAGTTTCTACTTCGACTAAAATTAGCCCTAACAACCCACCCAGTGCTGCATCTTTTTGACACAACAGAGATTTTTCAAGTGTTACTTGTCTTTCACATCAGTCCAGATAAAAGATTGACTGAGTTCAGCAAATGCAGGACAAACTCCCTTGTGTGTAGCTGAACCACAGGCTGAGGGAGGGCCCTGCAAAATCAGTGAGTCCTGAAAGAGGAGATGCCCCAAAGGCCCTTCTGTCCTCTTGGACACTCAGGGCTGATCAGATATTTAAATACTCCTGCAATGAATAAAAGGAAGCAAATGCCCATGTCTGAGAACTGTCATTGTGTAAGCTAACAGAAATGGGGAAAAGATCAATGAAATGCTGTAAGGGTTTTTGTTTGCTTTGTATATATATCCCAGATGGACTGGGCAGGACTGTGGCCACATGAAACCACTAAGTGTAGGTTTATTAAATTCACACCCAGCCAATGCCACATGTGCCATGACTTAGCCAGGTGTATGTATGTGTGAGGGCTGTGTTCACTGCATTTTATGCTGTCTCTAGTAGAAAGCCACACAAAATAAAATCTGCAGGCTTTGGTGGTTTGTTGTGGTGCAAACCCATTGTCTGCATGGTTGTTTCCCTTTCATCCTTCAATACAGGAGGCTCCTGCAGTGTACAGATAATATTTCCCATCCTTACTTTGAAAATGCTTCACTGACCAGTCCCTAGACCTTGATCTACTCTCCTTAAGTCAGTGAGAGGATTTTCAGCCCTTCAGTAGGGCTCAGAAGAATAAAGCTTCACTTTAAACTTTTCACTGAGCCACCTCGGACTGGTTTTCTTTGCCCTCACTCATGTGGAATCTTGTGGTTGCTGCATTTGCAGTGATTTAGGGGAAAACCCACATGAAAGCATTGCACAGTGAAAGCAAAAATGGTACAGAGTTCTGGAAATGTGATACCAAGTGTCATTACTGAAGGGTGTATTGCAGCATTTTCAATTCTGGTTTTGGAAAAAAGTCCACTCAGTGCCTTATCCGTAAAGGGGGATGGTCCAGGGAACAGGAGAAGCTTCCCTGCAAAGGTTTGGATATATGTATTGCCACAGAACAAAAGGTAAATGAAAAACAGGCCTGAAAAGCCAAATACGTTAAAAAATCATTTTCCTGGGCCTGAATTTATTATTCATATTTACTATGAATAGATCTTTTCAGACCTAAGCAGTGCTAAGAGAGTAAATGCTTCTCTGAAGCAAGGTTTCAGCTAAAAAAAGGTGTTCCTTTATTTCTCCTTCTCTCAATAAGCTCCAACTCCTTTCTGTTGGTTCTGCCCCTGTCTTCCTACACTAAGTAAAAAACACTAAAAAAACCCAGAAAGAGTAGAGCTGGTCAAGTTTGATAGCTGGGCTCAATTCTTACATTTGTAGAGAGATTTTTTTTATAAGAATGGCATCCACAAACTGAGAAAACAAACTAGAAATCTAACAATAACAACCACCACCTTTGTGGTTTTATCTGACAGATTGAAAGAGGCATGGAAATAGCCTCTCTAATATCCCTTTCCTATGTCAACTCATGTGGAAAAAAAATCCTTACACTAAATAAAACTCATGGAATGTATTCTGAAGTCATCTCCCTACATGTTAAACAGATTTCCTTCTCATGTCACGCTGAAGTGATGTCAAAAATGGTTTTGACTTGAACCATGTTAAAGAGCTGGGAGCGGTTTCAGTGCTTGCTCTGCCAAACTGGATTTACCTGGAATCAGAAACTCTTGGTGGTACAATCTGAGAAAACCACTTTTGTAGTCCTGATGGCTATGGGCTAGAAAATTAATAATACTAATACTAACAATGACCACAACAAAAATAACAACAATAACAACAGAACAAAAATAAGTTAGTCCTTACCTAAAAGCCTAGGATCACTTTCTGCTAGGTAATCAAGGCTGAGCTGGAGAATTCTGCTCCAATTTCCATCATTATTGACTGTGTGGGATGTGTCACTTCCCCAAACATCTGTCTGCACACGTTGTGTAACTTTTGTAACCTATCAATCACTGTGTTGTTTCTTGTTAACGAGAGATCAATTTTTGTCAATAGACTGCTAATCAACATGTTACAGGAGTTGACTGCAGCTGCAACAATCCCAAACATTTACTAATTCCATCACAAGAAAAGCTGAGTATAAAAGCTGTAAACTCACCCAAAACACCCAGAGGCTTGCAGATTTCATCCAGTTTAATGTTGCATGCACGGGCTTTACCACAGAACTAAGGATTTATACCCTGGCTACTTGCTTTGAATGAATTACCAGCCAAAGTCCCATTCTGCTTAGAAAGTCAATGAAATTCACAGCCACAAAACAAATGCTGAGTTTTTAAACACTCCAAGTACTGCATTTGTTTATCAGGCTTTATTGACAGGAACTCTGCACCCAAGCCCAGGGCTGAAATAATTGGGAAGGCTCTATGACAGGATGGTAATTCACTTCAGCAGAGGAGAGGGATCTCTGAGGCCCCTTATTTTACAAATACAACTCCCCGATACAAGTCAGCAGAATTCCTAAGGGCCACAGCTCTGGAGTGCCATGGGGCTGGATGCACTCTCCATGCTGCTTCCTCTTAGCTCTATTTGATATTCTCTAGAGAGCTACTAAAGGAAAAAAACTGCATTTCAAGCACTTTCTTGGACAACCCCAGAAGTCTCAGACAGATATCTGTGAGCATGTCTGAGTGAAAGTCCACCTGCAGAGCTGTAAAGCACCTTTTAAAATTAAGGTGATTTTTCTCCATCCTTGGGGCTGCTTAACACAGACACTGCTTTTAAAGACAGAGAATTCTGTCCCTGAAAAACTGTTCTTCCAGCTACAAGTTGGAAATCCAGCCCTGGAGCAAAACATGGAATCTTAAGTGCCAAAATGCTTGAGTGCCTCCTGTCTTTCAGGGGATTCTCCCAGGCAATATGTTCATGTGGGATTTAGAGGCTTTAGTGCACAGCTCCTTGAACTTACAAGTACAGCCACAAAAATCACCCAAGACACTGCTTTTTGTGTCATCAGAGTACTATTGTTCACTACACCAAATCATGGCAATGCTTTTGGCCTCATACAAACAGTGCGTGGACACCACTCATTTCATAGAATCATTTAGAATAATTTTGGTTGAAAAAGGCCCTTAGGATAATCAAATCCAACCAGTGCTTCCATCCCATGCTGGAATTCACTGCCAGGATTTCTTCGTGTTATCTGCCAATATTTCAGTCTGGAGACAGAACTAGTGGGTCATTCTAATGCCAGTCATTCACTGACAGAATGAAAATTATCTGTGCTAGGATTTGGGATTCATTTGGAATGCTTTGCCTACCTGCCTGATCAACAACCTTTTACAGTGTTAACATGATGAAATATCAGTTGGAAAGCAGTGGACTGGAATTAGCTTCTTACCATGTCTCTGGTTGAGAAACACAAGGTGACCTTAGAATTTAAAACCTGACAAAATTTTAAATTCCCAACTGTTATTTAACTTCCCTTCAATGCTTGCTCTGTCTCCTTCATCTTCCTGGATTAGGCATTGACTGTGATCAGATTATTTTTCCCTGGGAATGGAGAGAGCATCTGATACATTCTGGCCCTGAACTCCACTGGATTTCCCTGAAATACCATTCACTAGAGACAATTTCCTGGATATCTCTTTTTCATTGCAGCGTTTTCAAACTGTACATCCTTATATATGCATAACTTTGTTCTTTTCAACAGGAATGTTTGCCAGGCTGCTGTGTTACCAACAGGAAAGGTGACAGACCCCACCAAACCTCTACAGAAAGGGGCAGTGTCCCTATGACTCAGAGATTTTGTCGGGAGAAATGGGATGAAACTGAGTTGAGGTAATTGGGCTGAGCATAGGGAAGGGGTGAAAGGACTCCTCACATATGAGGCTCAACTCTGATTTTAATGCAAGCCACCAGAACTGTACCGCCACTTAAAAAAGGTAACCTGTGTTTGGAATGATAAAAAGCAATTTAAAAGAGGCTGGATAGACTGAACAGGAAGAAATAGATTAATAGATCTCCATGTGAGCATAATTGATTTTGGGCATGTACTCCACAAACCCTTCACCAATGATTTATCTTCATTTGGGGGGTATAACACCGAGTTCAATCAGTTCCTCAGAGAGACATCCATCAAATGCATCATTGGCAAAGAAAAGTGCTGCCTTCTCTTCCTATTTTATCTTTCCTTTTGCTTTCATATGACTTAAACAAAACAGGAGAGCATTTTTCTTCTAAAAATAAATAAATCACTGCTAGTTGTTGAAGTAATTCTGGAACAAGTGACCCACCAGGATACACAACAATTGAATTTTCCCCTGAACCATGAATTTTCCCTTTCTCTGGGTGGCAACACACTAGTCAGGAAAGTTTGGAAAGACATGAGAAAAAGGCTGCAGTAAGAGGTTTCAACAGGGTTTGGTAAAGGTGGGGGAAAGGAATTTGTGCAAAACATCACAAAAAAGAACTAGAAGGGAATCATCAGGAAGCTGCAGCCAGGATTATAATTATCTTAAACATTCAAATATGACAAAAGAGGATGGAATAAAAAAATAACAGTCAGGCATGAAACGTAAAAAGTAAAAGTTACGCTATGTCCCAATCGCTGACTTTTTGATTTATCTGCTTTTCCTGCACTTACTTAATTGTAAATTCTGAGGAAGAGCAATACAATTCTTTGAGATCACGTTTAAGAAATGCATGGACAGCATTTGTTTTGGGTGTGTAAGCTCACTGAAATGGGCACCTCATTTATCATATTCCACGTATTATTTTTTGTGGCATTTAAATAACATTGAACTCCATCAGGGCAGAAAGCAAATGGAAATTTTGGGAACATTTTCCCAACAACGTCCCTTGCTTTTCATAATTTTTGGCCAGTCAGGCCAGGTGGGTGCAGGGGATACATGTGATAAACACAGAGTTCAGACATTTGCAGGTCTGTACCTTGCCCCTGATGATAATTCACAGACACATGGAAAAGCTGAGGTAGGAAGGCATTTTTGGTGATCCTACAGTCCAAGCACCTCTCAGAGCACAGTCAGAACAGGTTGCTTAGGACTGTGTCCAGCTGCACAAACAAAAAAGCCCAACCACCAAAAAGAACCCCAATGATAAACAACTGGAATTCCTTGAAAATCAATTTTTATCCACTGCCTCTTGCCCTGCTAAGATTTTGCATTCAAAGCAACACAGGGCAGCAAACAAAAAATGATTTAACTTTTCCTCTCAAGTTCAGAAACTCAGAGCTGAGCTGTGAAGTCACACTGCCAGCCTCTATGCTTAATCTACAAAAATAATGAAATGTGATCAGTTACAATGAAATACAATCCCCAAGTAATTGAGACAGATTCAGATTTAATTCATCTTTGCAAAGGAGTTGGAGAAGTTGATGGTAGAAAAGGTAATTTTTCTTTTATAAAACAGCTCCCAGCATGAGACTTTTTTTTCTCTAAAAAAAATGACCTGAGCTGAAAAGAAATATCCCTCAACAATGGGAAACCTGATCCTGCATGAAAATGTAAGCAGAAGAGGAATTAAATAAGTAAAATATCTTCAACTTTTGGAGGACTAAAAATTGGGAACCATTCCGTGGTATTCTCCTGGAAAGCTTAACAGCACTAGTGAAGGGCAAGGTTTTCCTGAAGTTCTGTTAAAGCATCCTAGACAAAATAACAGGGTTTAGGCAACTATTCCTGTGTTATCTCTTAGATCTGAGTGGGTAAAGTGCTTCTTTTGCTGCTGGCTCAAATGTGTGTGGAATAACAAAACAACGTGTCTGTGGGTGGTACTGAGCACAGGGAAACAGCTGGGGATGGGAATCCCTGCTCCAGCCCCTGGCTGTGTTTCTGTCTGGTTCTGGGGCAGCTTTGGCAGCTGGAATCAATTCTCCACTTCCCTGGATGTTATACACACAAGGCATGGATTTCTGTGCCACTGGGGCACTGCTCCCCTGCACGTTTGGGGACCTAAAAGCAAAGGTGTGTTTAATCACTAAAATTAATTATTTTGCAAAAAAGCAGAAATCAGTCTGACGTTTAAGCCAGGAATACTCCTGCTTGAGATCATCCAAGGAGTTGGTGGCAGAAACCACATTCCATGACATCAATGGCCAAATGTTTTGCCCTGAGATTATCCATGGAGAATAATTGCATTCAACCTTTAGTCTGCAATTTTTTACAGACCAATACATTTCAAACTGACAATTTCAAAAGGCCAAATGCCACTGTCAAAACCTGCAAATAATTAAACTTAAAAACAATACAAATCAACTATTTCTCCAAGGCAGTTGCCATGAACTGGTCACTGAACTGTCTTCTGTGTGTGCAGGGACCTCAGCTACACAATGCCATGTTAGTACTCCACAAAGAAGTAGGAAAATGTAGTTTTATTCACTATACAAAATCTTCTACTAAAAATTATGGTCCTTGCCTTCATATTTTATGAATATTTAAAATCTCTAAGTGCATTTTTTATGTTCTCCATCATTAAATACCACTATTCCCTTTGTGTTCAATGTGCTGATTTATTCCCACTGACACCAATAATAGGAAATAGAAAAGACCCCACAGCATTATTAATTACCACAGGTGTTAATTAGATGTTACACATGGGAACAAGACAGATGGCAAGACAAACCGGAGTCAGACAGACAGGTATGGCTGAGTACCTCACACTGTCCTGGAAAGATAGATGATGCCTCTCTAGGAGTGTGAGCTGATAGGGAATGACCTTCGTTGATGGAGAAGACACAAGGTGGTAAGAAATATTAATGATGAGACAAGTACCAGAAACTTCAGGTACAGGAGAGATGTAAAAACAAAGGAACAAGCAAATGTTTCCTCAGCTCGACTGCATCCAGTAATTGAAATAAATGGAACACCCCAGCTGAGGAAGGGACTGGCATCTGCACTGAGTGACAATGATCCCATGCTGAATGATGGCTGGTGGCTCCCTACAGCTGCTGCTCGCTTTGCTTAATCGTCTCCCAGCAGGAAGAGTGATAACATGCCAAAGGCATCTCATCCTTCTTTTTTCTCCCCTCTAATTGCTATTTTACTTTTCAAATAATTGACAGAGCTTAGTTATGCATTTCGTATTAGTCCAGAAGAGCTGTGGGAATGGGGAACACAACCCAAGCCCTTCCATCCCAGCTGCTGTAGGATCAAATGATGGACTCTGTGCTCCTCTCTCCTGGCCATCCCATTATCATGACCCCGCTCCCTGTCAGTGAAAAGAGGGAGAGAAGAAAGAGCAAAGGAAGTATTTCCCTTAAACGCCTTGCAGCAAAATACATCTCCTACACCCAGAGGTTTAAAATGTCATATTCACACAATAGGGTAGATGAAATTCAAGTGAAGGGGTTGCCCCTTTCTAACAGGAAGAGATGTGTAGTAATGATATTCAGGTGCTGTGTAAGAGATCAGAATAAAGTGATCCCCAGTTTGTTTCCACAGGAGCCCTGTCCGTGCTCTTTCCACCCCAAATAAGCAGCATTAAGCTCACTGGGTTTGGTA
Organism: Lanius collurio; assembly: GCA_020086605.1. Classification (NCBI taxonomy): domain Eukaryota; kingdom Metazoa; phylum Chordata; class Aves; order Passeriformes; family Laniidae; genus Lanius; species Lanius collurio. The sequence continues at coordinate 5,405,388 of JACBWW010000040.1, read as the reverse complement.
AGGGTGTTTACAAGACACCAGAGTCCCTGTCTTTCCGAGCCTCCCCTCATCTATTGCCTGACCTGCCACCTGCAATCCTGCACTGAAATTGGATACAAGTGGGTTGTGTCAGGCAGCAGAGAGCTCTGCAAGCTGCAAGAGCTCGTGATTTATTGGTTTTGTCCAGCAATCCACTGGGGGGGGGAAGTCTGGGGATAGCCCAGTGACAGCCCAGGGATACTGTGCCCCATCCTCGGCTCCCACTGCAGCTCTGCACCCACCAAGGGGCTGGGACACGCTTTGGTGTGACAGCAGTTTTAGGGTTCCTGTCCTGAGACAAACAAATCTTGTGGTGGCCTCTGTTGTCTCCCAGCTAAGGCTGACGAGAGCCTGTCCCTGTCTGTCTGTCCCTCTGTGCTATGTGATAGTTGATGGAACTCAGAATAAATGCCCAGTTCCTGCCCAGCTGGAGATGACAGCCAGTAGATCCTCACCCCAGGGGGTTCTCTAAGCCCTTTTTAGTGTTTGTAGACAGAGAAAAGTGATCACAGCTTTTCCTTCACCTCAGGGGGATTTCACCAAGCACATCTTTCTGCCAATTTTGGCATGTCACTTCCGTTATTGTTTGGATGAGGCAGCATCAGATTTGTTAGAAATCCAAAGCAGAGTCTGTCTCCCACTTACAGCACAGTTAACCCACATCTTTATCCCTACAAACATCAAGATATGGCAGGGCCAACACATAATTAAACAGCCACCCTTGGCAGTTATCAGTAAATAAATGCTACTGTTCTCCAGAAACTTCCTCCATATCCTAAAAAAGATCAAGTTTTCCATGTTACATCCAATGATTTGCTTTCAAGGTTTCTTGTGCAATTGATTTCCACTGGGCCAGAAAGCAGCTAATCAGCTGAAGGCTCTGCACTGGGCAACTTGACAGACAGTTAATAGCTTTAAAAATATTTTTTCTATGACCTGCCAAAGTTATTTGGGTTTTCTTCAAGGTTTGTAATACAGATCTATGTGCTGATTTATTTAAATTATTTTCCAGTATACCTTGAAAATCATGGAAAATAGAAATAAATGGATAAAGCATGGAGTGCAAGGATGTGTTGCTTCAGACTGTCTCCTTGGCTTCATCTTCACGTAAGCACAGAAACAAAAAGAGTCAAATGTAAAGAAATTGGAAAAACATCATCTTAAGCATAATTAATTATGAATAACGTTTCTGTATTGCTGAATAAATGACTGTACTACTGAATAACATGAAGAACAAACAATACATATGCAGTTCAGAGAGAAATCTGGATTTTTCATGAATCATATAGAAAAAATGTGATCATTATCAACTTCACAATATTTTAAGATGACTTTTTACGTGTCAGGTCTTACAAAAATCTCACATTCATCTCTCTAATTTAATTCGCTGAGTTTTGAGGGAAAACCCCACCTCCCACCCAGCAAGGAAAGCTGAGGAAACTTCAGATGGAAATCTCCAGCTGATTTATTAGAGCTATAAAACTTAGCACATAAATTTTTGCATGGACTCTCATCCATATTGTGCAGCAATCCTGGAATCTCTATGACAACAATCCCAACAGATGCTCTCTGAATGCTGCTGCACAAGGCACTTACTGTGCTTCTAATGGGAAAACCACTATGCTGATTCCCACTGGTTATTTTTGGAATGAGAAATTGCTTGTTACGATATTTTACTGAGAACACGGAGAGAGGGTTGCACTGAAACACTTAAAATGATCTGAAATTTGGGCGGAGTACAGAAACAAATGCAGGAGTTCAGGGTGATGTCAGTGCTCTCCTGCCTCTTCCTTCTCTCCTACAGAAGATCATTAGGAATTGACTGGTTTGGGCCCAGAGTGGCTCCAGGAAGCCCGACCTGCAGTTCAAGCTGCATCATGGACCAAAAGAGAATTCGAAAGGAAATCCCTTCTTGCACTCTGGCTGTGCAGCTCACCAGCCATATCCCTATGTGCCCATTTATTTATGGTCAGAGATGAGTGGAGAGCTGCTCCAGTTTTGTTTCATGAGATTGGAAGCAGTCAGAGGTCTGTCTGGTCCCTCTGCCAGGGCAGTGGCCACGTGCACTGCACTAAAGACACGGGCAGAGTCCTTTAAATGTCCCATCCCACAAAACTCTATTTTCCTTCTTTTTTTTTTTCTGACATAGGAACGGATTGAAAGCAGCCTCCCTTGTTTGCAGCAATGCCTGTTTCCATGGCACCCAGAGCAGCAGCTGATGGCCTTGCTGTAACAAAAACTCTAATAAATTTCAACAGATTGCTGGGAATTGCTTCTCCCCCCCCGCCCAAACCCAGACAACCCTACATTCCTGGAACCACCTCCTATATAGTCTAAAACTCTGTGGTGAAGTTAAACTCTCCATAGTGATGATAGTTTGTAAACAAGAAATAAAATTTAACATTCACCCCTCAGACAGAAAGAAAAAAATGAAACCTTATCAATTTTTCTTAGCTATCATGGATTTGTGAGAGCTCTAAATACGTTTGTCTGATGAATCCTACCTGTTCAGCATCTGTTCACAGCCACTGCAAAGCAACCATGGACAGCCTCAGAGACACAACATCTTCCCCCTTGAACTGTGCTCCCAAAAAGCTGCTAAGCTGCTGTGCTGCCCTGTGAATTCTTGAAAAGAGATAATTGAAAATGGGCATTTTACACTCAAATACACTTTTCATCACTCTGATATTCACTTCTGTAAAACCTCATGAATATGTAGCACTGTCTTTTACTTCTCTCTAATGTCTTCCATCCCAGGTTGAGTGAATTTTAGGTTTATTTGGTTTCTAAGGTGTTGATCCTGCAGATCCTTTGATTTTGTGTACAATTGTAACTGAACATTGAGGAGCATTTACAAAACTGGGAAAAGCAGTGGAAGAGAATTGGCATTTCATAGTTTCAAAGGTAACTAAAAAAGTCCAGACATTATCCCTCGTGCTTTGTTAATTATCCTGGTGACAGCCTGTGTTACACTGGCCAGGAAAGAAATTCAGATTTCAAAACTGAGGAGAAAACAAAAAGCAGTATTCAAATGACTGTAAGGAAAGAACAGTAGAGAAAGCAGTACTAACACTGCATTTGAGAATTTAGTACTAATGGAAGATTTGGTGCCAAATTCAGAGTACCTATTTGCCAGAGATGTCCTCAAGGTTGAGCATTACCAGGTTCTTATGTTAAAGGGAATCAATGAATGTTTGACCTTAGCATTTCTCTGTTGCGGGGGACCCCCCTGGGCCCCCCCAGCCAGGTCCCTGCCATGTGACTCTGGGTCTGTCTGATGTTCAAGCAGCCCAGGCTCTGAGCTGGTTGGTTGTTTAACCCAGCTCTGCCCTGGTATCCCCTTTTCCCCTCTCTGTGACAAAACCAAGGGGACACAAAGCCTCACTCTCTTACCCCGGCCGATTCTCACCCAGGTCGGTGCTCTGTCCCCTGGGACAGAGTGAATAAATGACTTAACACCATAAAGGAGGTTTGAGCTGTATTTCTCTTCTCTACCTCTGCTTCTGGTGAGTAGTGTTACTAACACTGGCTTAAAGTGGGACTGCACAGTCGAGGAATATTTAGGCTGTTTGTAAATGGTTTAAGATATTCCAAGACACAAAGATGCAAGCTCACCACAGAAATTAAGCAATGGACAAGCTGTTCAACCACCAGATTTCTCCACATCCTGTTCTCAATTCCATGCCTGTTACTGCACCTGCTCTGCTTTCTGTACCCCAGCACCTCACAGATGGTGACCTAAACTCAGTGAGGAGCTGCCCAAAATATGTCTTTCCCCAAAGAACCTGCAATTCAGTTAATAAATTATAAAAATAATAGATCCTGCAGAAGTATAGAACTGCATATTCCTAAACATGTGTCTTCTTGGCACACTGTGAAAAAACAACTGAAAAGTCTTAACCGAATTTCAAAGAGAAACCACATTTAGATATTAACTGTATGTAAAAATCTTGTCAAAAGTAATTGTCCTACAGGCAATTACAGACAAAAATGTCCAGAAATAAAATCACATGAGCTTAACCAAACATCACCTCGAAGGAAATGATCTTCGGGAGCCACAGGAAGGAAAATATGGATAGGGAATAAAGTAAGACTGCTGTTCTTTAGGAACAGTAACTTAATCACTACAGTTACTGACAGATGATTTCACTATGAGAAATACATTAAAACCATGGAAGAGTTTCTCAGTGTTTTGGGAGACATTGCTGTAACACACTGAAATTATCACTAGGAGGTTAGAAATGCACTTTGGCATCCCAGGCTCTACCATATGGTTTGCATCCCCACTTCTTGAGGAGCTGCAAACGTGTTCTGCACAGGCACAGGGAGAGCGTTCAAAAAAACCACAGCCCCAGCAATTCTCCATCTCATCCACAAAGGGCTTAATAAAATGACTGAAATTACTCCAGTTTAGCACATCATTATAAATCATTTTGCAGCCCTAATACTCTCAGCTTCAGACATTAAAAGGACAATAAAACTGCTTAGGAAATGTTCTATCCACTTAAGAAGCACGATGGAATTCACCAAACTCACTTAAACGTCTAGGGAATTGCCAGGAATGTTAATAAACTAAAGTGGTTGAGGAGTCTATTAATTTTGGACAGTGTGATTTGTTTTCTGATACTCTTTAGAAAGTTGCCCAGACAAAACTCCTCACTGACTGATTTTGTGCACTGTTCCCAGTAGCTCTCCTTCTGCTCCCTACCCTGGAATGGACTTTTCCCCCTGGAAACGAGAAGCCCTCTCCACACCCTTACTCGGCTGTGTCCTGCCTGCTGGAGCAAACATGCAATTTATGGAGCATCTTCCTCCAAATATATGGAAAACATGACCCAGCAACTTCCTCCAAGGCCTTTTTGCTTGGATAATCCCAGACAGACTGCTCCCAGGTATCCACATTCTGCCTTCAAGCCATGTAAAAATTGCCACTCTGCTGACAAAGCTGCACCTTACAGATCTCTGTTTTTCATCTTTCCTGTTTGTCTGACAGACTGAAGGATTGAAATAAGCACAGGATTAGTGTTTGGCTTGTTTTAAAGTGCTGCAAAAATGTATTTTGCTGGCATAGCACCACCCACCCTCCAGGGAGGGACACTGTGCTGCTGTCACCATTTTTGCCATGACATCTTTATCACTGGCTGAGCAGGACTGCCTCCAGTATCTCATCTTCCTCTCAGCACAGCCTGAAAGCATCACTGCCATCCTGTTGACCTGTCCTGGCTGACAAAAAGCTGCACTGTCTGTCCCCTCCAGCAGGTTCCTCTGGTACCACAGGGGCTTTAGATCAAACCAAGGCCATATAGTTTGTCCCGCAAATATATACACTGAATTTTCACCATGTAACCCTGTAGCAAAGTGTATTAAATACCACTGAGGGAATATTAAAAAACTCCAGAAAAAACTGGCATTATACCTAATTTCTTTCTGTCTCAGGCAGGTAAATTATTAGGAATTTGCTATCAGAGAGCAAAACATTTCAATCTTCCACAAGATAATAGTAATGAGACGTGACAACAGCCATAATTTGTGCATTAGGAGAAATCGAAAGAGCTGTTTAAGGGTGTGACAGTGGCTCATTTGCCATGGCAGAGTGTGACATTTTGTAAACCTGTGACATGGCTCACACTGTGCTGTGCTGCAACTGCTGCATGTGCTCCTTTCCTCATTTTCCCCATCTTGGCGAGGAAAGCAATTCCTACACCTTCAACTACAAACCAAAATAAATGAGAGGGAGAGATTATTTGTGTTTGATGTGTTCTGCTTCTCACCACTCTATAATTTCATCCAGTGGTGCTGCTCCACACAACTGATGTGATTTGTTGGACTCTCTAGCAGCTAATGTTTTTATTTTGAAATTGTTATCTTATTGATTAGATTTTTCATATACTTCACATTTACTTGCTTCTATCTCCTCCAAAACACTTTCCACACTTCATTTTGTCCACAGTGCAGTTCTACTTACTTATATATTATAACACATAATTTTATACAACATAGAATGAATGCAAAGTTCATGGTCAATTTGAAAGATTAAAAGTAAGATTTAAATTCTCCTGGTTGAAAGTGACTTTTGAAAAAGTTAATTATTCCTCTTTATCTCAGACTTACCACTTAAAGCTGTCTGCTAAATCACAAGAGATCTGAAAGGATTTCACTTTTCACTCCTGGCCCCAGAATGGCACAGCAGAATTTTAAAAGCTCAAATATTTTGTGAAACATAAAGAGTTATTGCTACTATTTACAAAGCACCAGGAACAAGTCATGCTTTCAATTATTTCTGAAGACACTCCACTGAGTCTGATCCCCCATTGCCCTGCATAATACATACATTTAAATCTACACCAAGTGGGTTAGAAAGCACTCCTGGTCTGCTCTGCAAACATTTCAGCTTGAAGTGACACCGATAAAGAGCCACAAGAGAGACACTTGTTTCTAAAAAAGATGCTTTAGGCTAACAGAAAATATTATCAATAAACCTTCTGTGTATTTGAGGAGGGGAGAAATAAGCTGTATTTCTAACGTGCCCTGTCAAGGCAGCTGGCTACAGTTCTCACTGGGTTTAATGGGATGTATTTGGTTTCTGCTGAAAACAGAGAGGAAATGGAACATCGGTTTCACAGAACATGTTATTAACATCTCTTATCTGAGAGATTATTATCTCATATAATATGATTTCTGGAGCAGTATTAGCCTGGGAAAATCCCAGAGACATGCAGCCTGTGGCTGGGAGAGGTTAAGCACAATTGCATTCACAGAGAGCAGAGGAGAAGGAAAAGTACCTGCTCAGGTCCTCAGAGCTGCTGCCCTCAGGCCTTGGGCTCCCTGCCGAGCACGTTCAGGCCTCAGATGGGCACGAGGAGAAGGACTGATCCTGAGAGCCACCTCCAGGCTGGACAGGCTGGAGCAGGGTGACCATCACCCTGCTGAGGGGTCAGCGTGGAGAGAAGGGTCGGTGCTGGCTGAGAGTCACCCACAGCACTGGGCGTTGGCCTCAGGGTGCTCTGAGGAGAGTCCAGTGCCCACAGCTGGTTCCAGTGGGTCCGTCTGGCTCCAGAGGCTGTGAGAGTCAGCAGAACTGAGCCCTTTTCGGTGCTTGACCTTTGGGAACCCTCCTGCAGCACACTGTGTTGTATCTTTACAGATGGTGTCAACTCCTACATACAAAGACCCCATGGTCCCACAAGGAAGGCAGGGGAAAGATCTGTGGGATATGCTGTGAGAACATCTGCTGTCCTACATGGGGTAAAAAACTACAGGGTTGAAGTGGGGTTTTACAGCATTCTTATAAGAGAACTTTGGAGGAGGAGGAGGAGGTTTGTGGCAGCTCTGTGACATGACCTTTGCAGCAGGGCTGATTAGCTCAGCAGTCCATCAAAGCCTCACCACCGCCACTGCCTCCCCCACATCCTTCCCCAGGGCTTTGCTGCTTCACTGCCAGTGAGTTTTGCAGTAACTCCTGGCTTTCCACAAGCCATTTGGGGTGACTGAATCCAGAATCCCTTCTGCAGAGCCCACAGAGCCACAGGCACCTCCCTGCTCCTGGGGGGCTGCACCCCAGGGCTGCAGGTGAGGCCACCCAGCACTGTCTGGGCACTGGGAGGGGATACCCTGGCACCTCCTGGAGCCATAGAGCCTCTTGGCAGGAGGAAAGGGAGCAGGATGGCTGCAGTGCTCACATCAGTCACCTCCATGCCCCAACACCGATGCCCATGGCAGAACAAGGGTTCCAGCACCTTGTACAGCATAAGGCAACATGAGCACATCTCCTCCAGGATGAAATGTTTCCATGTTCTCTAATTAGGTGTGGCCTAATAAATAAATTAGAGCAGTACTGGATGTTAGAATGCAATCATGCTGCAACTAACAATTTTTGCCAATCCTACAGGAAAACAGGCAGCATTGTAATTAAGTTGCATTCCCAGCACTGCCTGTTTCTCCCTCCTCCTGCACAAAGAACCAGGAATGCCTTCTGCCAAGAGAAATGGAATCAAATAGCTCCAGACATCTGTGAGCCTCATAGTGGACATTATCCTCCTAGAAATAAGACCATGGATTCCACAGAAAAGTATTATTGCTTTTCATGTGACCGGAAAGCCAACAACACAGCACTGAAATGACAAATACTGGAGATGGGGGAACTGCTTGCAATAGGGTGTTAAATGGATTCATTTGGCTTCTTGGTTTTTCTTTGTTAATTCTTCATGAGCTGATCTGAACAAATACTACTTATTTGACCACTAATTCATGCAAAGACGTTTCTATCTATACACCACTTGCAAATGATGAACTGCTACTGCTGCCTCATGGTGTAAACAATCACATAAATTATATATTATGAACTCTATTTCCTGATCAGAGACTTGTTGAAAACAAAGATGAAGTGCACAAGAAGTGGCACGTCCCTTGTGACCAAACTCCTGACCTGAGTGAGAATTCTCATCTCAGTGCAGCTGTGCTCATGTATTCCCAGATTCTTGGTGCAAACACACTTTTGTATCAGTACAACTGGCTGGAACACTCCCATTAACTTCCCAAATGATGAGTTTTTGGAGGACCACTTTCAAATAATATTACAATTGCAAATATTATGTGAAGTTTGTGACTACACAATAAATCCTGCTCTATTAAAATAATAAACAAAAGTGACAGGATATTAAACTGAATTTCCATGAAAACAATTCTGTGTGGTCTCCTGTCAGGTTCCTCATCTCAGAGCTTGATTAGCCACTACCATCGAGAGCAACCATGAGCTAAGAGCTCAGCCAGGGAGGAGAGTAGGGAGTCCAATCCAATTTCACCCCAAATGATTTTTGTTTGCTCTTTGTTTGTGTTGGTTTTTTTTTTTCAACTGCCAAACTCCCATGACTTCATCACAAAACTGCCATAAGGTTTTTAATCTATGAGACAGAAGCAGGAAAACTTAAACCAGCAAAAAGCCACAAAATCAGACACCAAAGCTTAGTTACAACCTGAAAAGGACTAAAACAGCCAACAAGCTGATCCTGTGTAGGTGATAAACTATAAGTAGATATATTAATGTAAAAGCTGGTCTTCATAATTCTTCATGTTTTGTCCCACAGAGCTTTTACAGTTGCAAGGAATACTTGTGAAACACATTATCCATGGGAATATTCCATGTCTGTCCGTGTGAGGCTGTAATGCTTTTGTCCCCTGCTGTATACAAATAAACACGTACAAAAGAGACAAGGGCAGCTTGTGAAGAAATAAGGAGTGAGCTCAGGCTTTACACTGACAGGTTGTTCAGACCTGTTACAAAATAGACTTAAGAATGTGAGGGAACTTTGTAGCTGCAGCCTCCCTAAGCCCTGAACTCAGCCATTGGAGATAAGACAGAACCTGGCAAACTGGGACGCCATAATTGTACTTCTGGGTGTAATTTATCCATCCTAATAATACACTTACATTGATGCCAGTCCCTAAGCAATAACCTCCAGACTCCACAGTCTCATATGCATAATTCAAGTACATGATTAAGATGACTGGAGATTTCCTGGGGGGAATATTTAGATTTAGGTTCAGTACTGCTCAACTTTGCAACAGAAAGAACTAGTTTCCACACATATCAAAACACATAGTAAGTAATACATTTCAGATTTGTGGCGGGGGACACATATCAGCATCACAGTAAAGCATTTATCCCACTAGTTCTTGACCTTCTAGTGAAGGAATCAAATTTCAAATCTGATCTAAAGCATTTTTACTCTTCCTTATCCCTTTCTATCTTTTAATAAGCATAGAAGTTTTCCACTTCCTGCTAGAGTTTCAATCATCTATCCCTGTATTGCAAGGAAAATCTCATACTTCTGCATTTTAATGTTTTTTATTTTTTGAGTAAAGTTATCACTTATTTTCAACCATATTTATTCTTCATGTAAGTGCAGCCAGGATTTCTTCTAAAATGTCCAAGAATTAAATCAATTAGAAGGTCTGGCCTACTAGGAAATTCTTTCAGGATCTGATACGGAGAACATAGCAAACACTCCAACAAACTTAAAAATTCTCTAAGGGGGTATCAACAACAAACTAAAAACTCACTGGTTAAAGCAACAGAGGATAGAGACACTGATGGAGAATTTCACCAACATGGTATGGTAAAAGTTATCAGCAACCCTAGTGAGGCAAGCACAAAGTTAGGAGGATTTCCTTTGGGAGAATAAATATGTGAAAATACCTCTTCTATCTGTGTTTAGAGTTTTATATCCCACACTGGTGGACAGGAGACATTTGCCTCTCACAGAGCCTGTAAGTCATAGAAAGTGCAATTTCATAATAATAATAATTTTTAAATTATCACAGTTTCAGGCAAGAGCAGCAAATTTTCTAAAGGATTTACTTATGAAAGTCAAAGTAATTTATTTTGAGGACTGTAAATGTCTGCTCAGACGTCTGGCTGAACCTGGAGACATTCTTTGATCTCCAGGGAAAGACAGAAGAGGCTGGGGATCTGCATGAGCTGGGGGCTGAAGCAGTGCTGGAGCTTGGGGATGTCACCCACCCTCTGCAGTCCTGGCAGAGCCCCTTTCACTTCCCTGGGGTTTGGGAGAGCTGGAATACAAACCTCTGCCTTCCAAACTCCACCTGGGATTGGGGACTCTCCACCTCTCCCCTTGGACTGGGGGTTTGGGTTCAGCTGTTGGTTTTACTGACACATTGAACTGAATCCCCACAGCACAGGGACAGAGGTTTGTCCCTCTGATCCAAGCCATGCTTCACAACTCTGCATCATTCTGACTCAGTAAAAGTAGCAACTCACTTGAGACTTTTCACAGGCATCACACTGACCCAAAGCAATCCTTTCAAAATTCTGTGAGCATTTGCAGCATCCTTATTATTCAGCATTTTTGAGCTGCTAAATCTGGGAACAGCTGTGGATAGATGCTTGGAGGATTAGGCTGTACTTTGCTAATAAGACCTGACTGCAGCATCTCAGGAAACAGTGAAAGTCATTCTATAAATAGTGAAGGTTTCTGTTACAAAATGCTTTTACATATATTCAATCAAGATGCCATAATTAAAGTAACCATTTCAGAGGAACGGATAACAAGGAAAAAGTAATTAATAATCCCTTACCTCGTGTGGCTCTGGGAAAAGAATCTGATTGAGTCAAGCTAAAAATGCTCTGCAATTGAAACAAAATAGGTATATTTTTATTGGTTTAAAATAAATTACTGGTAGTGCAAATGATTAGGAAAACATACAAGTCTACTAGTAATACACACTGCTATAGATTGTCTAAGGGTTTTCTAAGCATATCACAGTGTTTTCATAATCACAATCAAAATAGCTGGTTAAGTGAGTGATGCCATGCAAATTACAGAATTAAAATGTTTCAACCATTTTCCTGCAGATTTGGAATGGCTCTTGAAAGCATCTGAAGTGCCAGTGGAGTGCCAGGATTCTCTACAGTCAGTGATTGTCTGCTGTTTGCAATCAGTCTCCAATTTGTCACTCTGCTTCCAACAAAATATTAATGTAATCAGATGAAATTATCCCCCTTCCAGCCCCACGTGTGTTTGGAGTCAGTGTTGTGTTTGCTACTGCTCAAAGTGGGTTCATGGTGCTCCAAGGAAGCAAGAGATGCTGAGAGATCAAAAGGTGACAATTTAAAAATGATACTTGAAGCAGCATTTTTAAATATATCATGGTATTATAAAGTAGAGAGTGTCACTCTATCCTAGGACACCATTCCTGAGATCCCAGAGGCTTCCTGGTGAAGGACAATATTTGACACCCTCACTACAGTCTTGCTTTTGTCCAAGTAGGGCTTCAATCGACAGCAGTAAAGCTAGAAAGCATGAACATCAAAAATCTGTAGAGAAATTAAGTTACCTTAACAGCACAGTGGTGTAATTAGTCACAATTAGTGGAGCTATCAATTGTAAGTGATTAAAAATGAGGCTTAGATATAAGAAGGTGGATTTGACTAAAAATGTTTCCGCTAGAAAGATTTGACCTTCTTACCCATTAAATCTGTACATTAATCTGCAGATGAAAATCAAGTTACAATTGAACAGAGACAATTACATTTCAATTTTGGTTGACAGTAAGCTCAGGTTTCAAATCTAATACAGTTATTTTGTGACCTCAGGCACCTCATCTAAGGTCCTTTCCATCTCTAAATGAAGATAATACTTCCTTGCCTTTGTGAAGAGCTTTGAAACCTTGGCTGAATTGTTATTATTTATGTGTACAACCCTGAAAGCATAACTCAACAGGATGGCTGTGTTTGCACATCTGAGCCTGGATGGTATTGTGAGCAAAATATTTACTCTCTCTGCACCCAAATAAATTTTGCTGGAAATATTGCAGCAGATGACTCCTAACACTTCACTTGCCTGCTTGTTTTTCCAAGAGAATCCTAAATAAAGCTCTGGATCCTACCAAAATGTCTGTACTTGACTTTCATCACAGAAACCAATCCACTGAAATCCATGGGATTGGTCACATGCCTCTGTTAAGGCTTAAGTGCACAGCAGCAGCACGATCACAACTTAAGGGAGCACCAAATATCAAACCCATTTTTAATCCATGCAAAGTCAACACATCCTACACCAACCCCACCCTGATGCCTTTGTCCTCACATATCCCAGCTTGTCACGCTCTCAACAAAGTCCTTGGATCAATGGCTACTTAGCTACATTTAGAGATGAAATACATGAATTTTTCATTCATTACAGATTCTGGCTGTTCCCAAGAGAATTGCCTGATCTCATCCTCTGGGGTTTTAAAGCGTTCAACTTCATAAACAAGAAAAGGAATGAAGTGTTGAGTAATGGCAGGGCTTGATAGTTACAATTTAATAGTGATGACAACAGTGAATTTGTTGTCTAATTAAAAAGAGAAAAAAAAAAAGAAAGATTGGTAAAAAGAAAAGGAAAAATAAAGAAAGATTGGAAATGTATAAGCATGAAAGAAAGAGCTCTCTTTCAGCCTCTACCCTAAGAAGTTAATAAATTAGCTCCCCTCAAGCTCAGGAGCACTGCCCTGTTTCCAAGGGACAGCTCTACTCCGATTACCCCCATGAGTGAGGGAAGGTGGTGGCAATTCAGCAGTGGAGCACAGGGCAGGAGAGCACCTGCAGGGCTTCTCTGAGCAGTGTGACAGCACAGCCATGGCATCAGCACATTGGTGGAGCTGCACAAACAGCCTGAGAGGCCTCTTGGTGAGGCCCATTCCAGGGATGGAAGGAAGGCAAGTCACTCAGCCACTTCCTCTCGTGCAGGAGATGGTGTGAACAACAGCTCCAACAATCTCGGGGACGAACTGTGCCAAGATGAAACGTGGGAGTTCTTTTCCTTTTGGATTCTCTGCTTGCACAGTCCAGGCACTGCTTCCCACTCCAGCTGCAGACATGGCTCACACACAAAATCACCACTGCAAGTGCCCCGCCAGGTAAACTGACTCTGCAGGTACCAGAGCCAGACTTGTAAAATGTGCTACTTCTCGAGCTCCTGACTCCCAGAGAAGCCAGGGAGCACAGCCCACGTGCTGGAGGCCACAAACACCGCTCTGGGTTGGTGCCTGACGCTGGTGCAGGCTGACTTCTGTTGCAGAGGCCTGTGGTGAGACTAGTGCATTGTCAGTTTTCACATTTAAGAAAGATTTTCCTAACTCCTAAACTGCTTGTGCCATTCTGAAAACAAGGATGAGGAGGTGTGCCTGTAATATATCCTGCATCCCCACTGTTTGCTTGCTGTGACAGTAGGGGTTGGCACACAAATATCAACCATCTCTGGGAGTGAGGTATTTTTCTCACCTCCTGAGAAGGGGATGGAATATGCCCTCCTCTAAAGAAAGTGATCGTTCTTTCATATTCTTAAGCCTTCTAGGTTGTGTTTTGCAGCCAGCAGCCAAAAAAGCTCCAAAAGGAGTCTTCAGAAGTCAAATAAAAGCCAATGTATACGTGAAGGTCACACGCACAGACACCAGGAGCAGCTCTATTTCTGCATTGCAGCTGAAATCAAGATTATGCTTCAGGTTTCCTCTGCAAGCCCCCAGGGAGAACATTGCTCACAGAGATGCAAAATTAAAAGTACAAGTACAATGGATTTCTTGCTCATTGGGTACGAAGGCCACAAACAACACAACTGCACTTGCATACAATAAATAGAAGTGTTTTCACTTAATGATGACTCTGCTGTTACCAAGAACACCTTTAAAGCTTTCAAAATATATTTGCAAGGTTTCCTCTTTTGCACTGGTATAAGCAAAAAGCAATGCAGAGCAAGTCAGTAACTGGCTGGAGCTCAGAGCAGAGCCAACATCATCTCTGGCAGAACCTTCTACCACTTACAAGGAGTGAATGACACACAGGCAAAATGAAAAGTATTACCCAGGAGGAAAAGACCTAAAAAGTATCCCAGGGCTAAAGAAAAAGCCATAACTGTGTCAAAACAACAAGTCTGAAGGTAACTAAAAATATGCAATAGAAGCTCAACTCTAAAAATTGAATTTTTCAGTTTTTTCAGTTTCTTAAACCTCTCTGAAAGCCAGAGGAAAGCTGAAAGAGGGATGTGATGCACCTCCAGCTTTCAGTCTGAACTGCCTGCAACGTAGCTCCTGCTGAATTGGCCGTGTTTATCTAAAAGCGAGGTTCTAAGGTCATGACAAAGATCATTTGCATTATTATGAGTCACACGGAAAATCATCTGTCACATTCCAGAGGGCTACATTAAAGTACAAATACGCTTAAAAATGTATATAGGTCAACACTTGGGGGTTTTTGGTTGTGTTTTTTCCATGTGTGCATGTAGCAATATGTGAGAAAGTAGGGGGTTTTACTTCAGAAGTATTCCCTTTTTTTAGAGCCACGGCAGAATGTCCTAAATGGCTTCTAACTTTGTTTCTCTGGAATTTATAGCAATATATATAAGACAACATTCAAAGCGTGGTAGCTGTGGCCAGATTTCAACTTTTCATCAGTTAAATGAAGGGATGCAAACTTTGCTTTTTTTCCAGTGTTGTTTGTTCAACAGGAAATAAGAGGAGAGGTAGGGAAAATGGGTACAGAATGAGGCTCTGTTCTTTTTCACGGGAGAAAAAATCATTACCAAATATGCAACTCGAATTGCAGGACTCCAATTATTTGGTACCTAAATTTCATCCATTTTCTTCTGTAGAGTGGTTTAACTGAAGAACAACAACTTCGCTGGGATCATTCCCAGGCTGTTTAAATGTCTCTCTGGGTCCCACCAAAGCACACTCAAGCAGGTAAAGGGACAATTACACAGGCTGTCATCAGGCAGAGCGTCCCAGAGCCTCACTCTGGCAGCCTGTTGAGATGGCCAAATCTCAAAGTTAAGCCTGTACCATTAAATACATTCCAGTCCAGGACAAGCAATGCTGTGGAACCTGAGGGAGCTGGAGGGAAATGACCTCGTACTTCTCTTTCAATGAATTTTAAGCACTGGTACTTCCCTGCTAGGTCTGTGCACCACGGACCATGAGAAGCAGAAATATTTGACTTTTAGGTATTTAGCAGTGAGCTAGATTGAATACTTTTGCTCTGGGTGAGGCAGACATTTGCTCACACTTGCTGAGCACATTACTGTATTTTCCACATGTGCAGCATGTGAATTACCTGTGAAACCAACTCAGATCAGCTCCCTGCAGCCAAGCAAGAATGTCAAAGTAAATGATGTGCAGATGTTGTTTTCTCATCCAAACACCCACGGCCCCTCATACTCTGTCTCCCTTCTCACACATGGCTTTTTTTCTGTATTTCCCTCAAAATCTTTTCCCCAATTAAACCTGTCTCTACCCCTTACTCTTCACAGGCTATTTGAAAACCTACTCCTATTTTAAACAAGGTAACAGTTACCCAAGGTGCATGTTATCCGAGTATATCCCATGTGATTCCAGCTACTCTCTTGCAGGAGTAAAGAAAATACCCCACACATCTAACAAAGAGGAGCTCCTCTGACTTTGTTTCTCTTCTTGTCACAAACATTTCTGTTAGTCTTTATTTACAACTAACCTCAAATAATATTAAATTATACTACTAGAGAGACTTCTTGAGTAATAGCTATACAAAAAGTCCCACTTCATCCCTAAAATGCAGGGAGTTAGGAATGTCAAAGAATCAAAATAAAGAAAAAAGAAAAACAGAAAACTGCAAATTTTCAGGGAAAAAAAGAAAAAAGGCTGGCAGGTGGCACGTGTAAAAACTTTCCAAGGTTTATAGTGGAGTGAAAGTGATTTTGGAGTATTTAGAGACGTAGCAATGTTATTTGAGATGAATGATAGTGAAACATTGTGTTGTTTTCTCTGAAATCACACTGCTGTCTAAGGAGTGGTGCATTTTGTCTTCAAAGGCAGCTGTAATCCCCTCCCTCCTCCTGTGGCTCTGTGGGGGCCATCAGAGGCAGGCTGGTTTCTGCAGGTCAGTTGTAAAGTCTGTGACAGAAACAGAAGACTGGAGTTGAGGTGAAGCTGTGCAGTTGTGCTTTAGACCCTCCCAGCATCCATGCTCGGGGTGAAAGCAAACTCTGGTGTCAGGCCAGGCCCCCTCTGTGAGGCTGCACAGGAAAAGGCAAACTTAGACTCAGCAAACCATTTCTGCAGGAGACTGCTTTACGTTCCAGCAGCATTAGGATTCACAGGGGATTGCATGGTGGGGCCGTATGTTTAGCTATAGAGGCATATGTTGGATACCTTATGGACAGAAAGTCAGAATCCCTCAGCTGTGCCTCAGGAGAAGGGGTGCAATGGCCCAAGAGACATATCCTGAAGTGCACTGAAGTTACTCATTTATCATGTCTTTCTCCTGCACCAAAATCACTCAGAAAGAAGCAGCAAATAGCAGTGAATGAAAATATACCCTATTTCTACAGGCTGATTTCAAGTCACAGGTTCATCACTTCTGCAGGTAAGGAGAGGCCGTGCTCAGGCTGTGGATGGAGGCTCCAGGGGGTTTCACAAATTATTAACAGGGGGAAGGAAGACAGAGAGCTCAATAAGACTCAAAAATGCTCAGCTCGCACGAGGTATTTGTCTGGCCAAAAATAAAACAAACTGAAACAAAACAAAGCACTAAAATAACCAAGAGGGCAACTCCCCCTCTTCAATACAGTTTCAGTGTTTTACCACCACAGCGAACCTGTCCCTGTCCTCCCAGCCCTGCTGTCCCCAGCTACTCCATTACACACAAATAACAATCCACCCAGGGTGCTGAAAATGGCTGCACACAGCTGGAAAATCACTTTTTCTAGCATATTCTTTGTCAATTTTTGCCCTTAATACATATTTGACCTGCTGGTCAGACTCCCCACTGGCCCAGGCTCATCAGGATGAGACAAAGGAGAGCACTGTCAATCAAGGGCTCCTCTGGCTTGCTCCTTCTGAGTGTTTATTGAAGGAATAACTAAATCTGTGTACGAGATCCTTTTTCCAAAAAATAACTGCCTGCTTGTGGTGCTCAAATAAATATCTTTTATTGCCCATGTGCAAGCCCTGGTTTTACAGAGAATCAGGGAGATGAAGGATTAATTACAGCATCCATGGCATGTGCTTTAGAAAAATGAAGCCTCCCAAAATAACAGCAAGCCAAGCAGAGCTGCTGTGCCCAGGATTTTACAGTTTGCATGCCAGAAATCCACCACCCCAGCTGTCTGCACACTGCATGGAAGGACAAAGCATGGGAATCCCACGGACTGGCTGCTGATAATTCCTAGTCTGGATTTGTAGGCACCAGAGGTGCAGATGAGTTTAGCAAAACCCCCAGCATGTTACACTGCACAGAAGCAAGGGCTGAAATTTGAATGGCTCTGTCCAAGGAGACTTAAATAGGATGGATATTGCAAACCAATAATTTCTCCCTCCATGTGTACAAATCTAGATTTCCTGTGTTGGATTTAATTGAAAAAGGCTGTCATAGAATCTTCATAATAGGACTTTATGGAATGACATGTTTACCAACACTGCAAAGCTGTTAAACTCTGCTCCCCTGAATGGAAAGTGAATTTTGCCATCAAATTCAGAGTGACCATGATTTCACATTTGGCTCATTTTTTCATCCTTAGAGAATCTGGAGTTTACCAACCAAAGTTCTGATTTTACTCCTCCCCATTCAGTGCCAGTTTATTTTATGTCTATAGAAAACTAAACAAGGTCAGGTCATTAACTGCTTTTTTACAAAGCAATGAAAAACCCATTCATTTTGGAACAGAGCCTACACTATGAATGTTCTTGTGGTTTACACTGAAGATTGATCTGGTATCTATTTATTAGTGCAGTTCTATGTACTTTGACTAATGGCTCTTTAGGTCTTCAGACTAATGGTTTCTTCATATGTTTCTGTGCAGAAGTATTTGCCACTAACTTCAGAGAAAATTAGGTTCATGAAAGAAATGTTCATCACACTGAAAGAGAAAAGTCAATGAGAAAAAAAACCCTGCATAATTTAAAGGGCTCCACTAATATGTAAATACATCCTTTATACAAATAGATAAATAGACATTAATTCAGAAAAAAAAGCTGGATATCTAACATTTTTGGCTGTTTTATGTATCTTTTAAATATTTTGTGTCCCACTCCATTTATCTTTTATTTTTATTTCCAGATACTGGTACCAGTAAGAGTGCCTGGCAGTTGTTACACCCTCATCCTCCCTGGCTATCCAAGTGGGCAGATGGGGAAGTAGCAATATTTGCTACATGAAGAAATATGGCCCTGAATGTATCAACTGAAATACCTCGGTTAACTTAATCAGAATGGTGGGAGTTGATTTTGATTAACTGCAGTCAAGGAAATCATATCCAAGTGATGATGGATCACTGTGAATGTGGTGGGGGAACGGAGTGTTGCCAGCTACAGTGCCAGTTACTAATTTATAATATTTTAATGACTCATGTTTAGGCATTTTAACTAAAAGCAGTCAGTCTATTAAACTTCTAAATGCAGATGCATTTAGGATGTGAACACTCTTCAATTTCCACTCGGTGTGCACAACAACTTAATAACATCATTACACATAAATACATCGCTGTACATGAGGAGTAAGCTGTGGTACAGCAGAAATTGGATTGCACATTTACCCTGATTATTTGATAACATTACATCAATTAATTACACTTTTTAAATTTCCATTTCCACCAAACAGTTCTTGGAATTGAAACAACTTTGTACTGTTATGGTCTAAGCCTAACTTTCAACCAAGACAAAAAGAGTTCCAATACTTTTTGGAAAAGGCCCTCTTTAACCACAAGTCTGGCAGAGAAGGGGGGCCAGGATAACATGCCATTTTTCAGTATCTATGTAAGACTGTCAGGGAAAACCATTCAGATGCTGAATGGAATTCCATTTCTTGTTTTCACACCACCCTTCTCTCCATAGGTTATCCTTTCATGAGTTCTGAGAGGCAGAGACTCATCCAGTTTTCCCCCTTTTCTAAGGGCAGAGTCCAAACCGGACACGTTAAAGGACATGTAACATTCCCATTAACCCTCTAACTCGGCCTGGCCACAAAAACTGTTCTAGCTCCCTGTGGATACTGAAACAATTTGTTTGGAAGCTCATAGGAGGGTCAGTGCAATCCCAGCTCTAAAAGGAGTGGGGATGCACACACTTGCACGGCTGGGGGAGGCAGGAAAATGGGACAAGATCTGGGAAGGGGCAGACCTGAACACGGCCTGGTTCCCTGGGGACAGAGAGGGCTCAAGGCTGTTCTGTAGTTTGGCACTGTCCAGATCATCACTAACATAATATTTTTTTTAAAATGCAAACTAAATTTACGTGAAATTTGTACATCTGTCAACTGAAATCCCACAATACTATCTTTGAAAATCAAGACAGGCTCAAATCCTATCTATAAGCACAAGCAGAATCAGTGAAGACTCTGTAGTCATTTAATGACTGCCTGTTATGACCAGTCAAAAACCACAGAAGAGAGAAACTTATGATTTTAATCTTAGAGACATCTTTTTATATGTCTTTAACAGATTTAAATATATTTTCCATTTCTACTGTAACTTCATTTCTTCGCTTTCCTAATTTTTCCTTTTTTTGCTGATCATCCCTCCATTGCTAAATGAAAGCCTCACCTGCCTCAGTGAAATTTCCAACCGTAATGCCTTAAACTCAACCAATAAAAGTGAGTTTTACAGAACATTTGAATTAATGAGGCGCTGATAAAAATTCAATGGTTTCACTTCCCATGCAAATGGGCTCTAACATGCTGTACTCCAGGTACAATCCTTCTGGCACTAACAAGGAGTGCTGGCCTGAGTGCTAAATGCTCACACTGCTTTGGGATGGTTCCTGCCACTTTCCACAGCTGCCAAAATTGTCCTAGAGAGCCAAACACAACTTCTGGGGATTAGGAAAATAGGGATGGTCCCAGCAATGCTGACCTCTGAGCCCTGTTTGCTACAGGGACATGGAGCTGTTGGGGTGAACCCAGAAGAGATCACCAAGCTGATCAGAGAGATAGATCAGGGAAAGGCTGAGAGAATTGGGATTGTTCAGCCTGGAGAAGAGAAGCTTTGGGGTGATCTAATTGCCTCTTCAAGTACCTGAAAGGCACTTACAAGAAAGATAGGGCAAGATACTTACAAGAGCTCTGGTCACAGAACAAGGGAGAAGAGGTTCAAATTGAAAGAGTAGGTTTAGACCAGATTTTAGGAAGAATTCTTCTCTGTGAGGGTGGTGAGGCCCTGGCACAGGCTGCCCAGAGAAGCTGTGGCTGCCCCATCCCTGGAATTGTCCCAGAACAGGTTGGAACTGGACTATCTTCAAGGTCCCTTCCCACCCAAACTGTTCTGGGATTCTATAACTCTGTTACTGCTCAATCAGCTTTGGCAATGCTAGCAACAAATACAGCCAAGAAATGTCCTCTAGTACCTACTGCTGTAAGTTATGTGTGTCTGCAAAGAACAAAGCACAGAGGTGTCTCCCCAAACTGCACCACCCTTTACTCATTATGCCTTGGAAATGTAACAGCACAGAAAACCAGTTCTTCTACTTGACTAGACTGCAACTGCCCTGCAGAGAAAATGTCCTGCCCACAGAAACCACCACCTAATGGTACCTGTCCCCTCCATAAGGGACTCGAGAGCTTTTCACAGCCCATACCAATCCCCAGATTAATGCACAACACGGCTTTTGCTTTGCTGCTTCATTTATCCTTCCAGGATGCCTTCTCCCTGGTTGCACCGAGGCTGGTGCCCACACAGCAGTGAGACTTCCCTGAACACCTTTAAATACCTGAACTGCAAACCCAAACACAGCTCTCTGCCTGCCTTTTAACACAGGAGCAGTGAGAGGCATTAATATTCATTGAGAGGAAAAAATAATTTAACTAGAATAATTATTTTAAAAATACCTTTTAGCAGAGCAGAATCATCTGTGGATCCTGCTTATCAAGACCATTTCCCTTACAGGTCATTTCTGATTAATAAGAAGTAGGCCTAATTGATATTTAATGGGAATTCTGGCAAAGCTATTTGAAAGATACTTTCGCCCATTGTTTTGCATTTAGAAACACGCTGCTGTCAAACTCATCAGTTTGATAGTGACTGATGGAATAAATATTTTGAAATTCCCTTTTTGTCCCCTGGTTAGATGGGAATAGGCACAGGATGATGGCTGTGCACACCTCAGCTATACTTGCAGGCATTTGATGTTGCACTTTGACTCAGATTTTTGATCTTTGATTCCCACTCCTAGGTTTTGCCTGACTGCTTGTTAACAGCAGTGCCTGGGACAGCTCCTCTCCCTGGGGAAATCCACCACGATGGAATGCTGCTCCTCCTTTTGTGCTCTCCCTCCCTCAATCTGACCCTTTCCCATCTCATACAACATGGAGCGTGTTGCCAGAATTGCCCTTCCAAAACCTGAAGTGATTTAATATAGCATAAAAAATGTCATCCATACAACTACATGTGAAATGGGGAAAATATGCAAGCACAGAGAACTGGCCTTGGAAAAGTTCCCCAGAAAGATTTTTCTTTGAGAGACACTGGCTTTATTGCACCCAGGGGAAGCACAGGGGAGTTCCTGCTTCCAATTTCTTATGATGTGTGAGTGCTTCACACTGGGCCACTGAGTTTCTGCAATGCACTCGACAAAGCAACAGATGGAAAAAGGAAAAGGTCTGAGACTTCTGGGGTGAATTTTAGGCCAAAGACCATCTCAGGAGTGGATTTTGCCTCCTTGGGTTTTAGATTGCATCCATAATGCGTTGAGAAACAACAGCTTGATAGGAAGAAACTGGATATATCACTAATTCACATTTCTTGGGAAGAGGAAGACATTAAGGTAGTTGCTGTTTCATTCATAGTCATTTCCTATTTGGGATTTGGTAAAAAGACAGTATTGGAGATGGGGAAACAAGAAAATAAAAAACCCCAGAATTCACTGCCCTGTTTGTCAATTCCAAAACATCTACAAGCACCCAAGACATCTGTTGTTCTGTCGACCACAAATTTGAATGATGCTGACTGTCTCCAGAGAAATAAAAGGATGAAGGCTCAGCAGAATATTTGATGTTCTGTGCAAGGTTCAGGCCAGCCAGATCCAGAGGAATAAGAAAAATCTCAATTACCAACATCTGCAACTGCTGCTGTAAAAGGTAAAGTAATCCCTTTGCCAAACAGGTGAGAAAAGGAAGGCAACCATTGGACAAAACTTCAGAGAAAAGCAGGAAAAGGGGTGTTAGAGATGTTTCAACACCACCAAGATAAGGAGACATCAAAGAGTTGCTTCTTCAAGTGTGGCCAAATGAATGAAGATTTTAAAGGAATCAAAATTAACTTGTGAGCCATTAGGATGAAAAATTTTCAATACTTTTGCTCTTTTAATGTCCCTCAGTGAAAATTCCCCTTTTTCTCTTGTCACTAAGGAGAGACATTCTGACTTGTTTCCAGGGCTTTCAGTGACTGAAGGAGCAGGAAAAGAAGTGGAATGGGAAGGATCACATAAAGTAGGAATCCTGGACTTGGCACCTCAGCCCTTGCCATCCAGGCAGCACCTGCCAGCACAGTGCTAATCCATGTGTCAGGCCATGTCCTGGCTCCTGCTCTTTTCCCTGGTGACAAATACCTTTACCCAGACAATTTTACAGCCATCTGTTAATTGGGCAAACACCACCACTCCACATTCCCAGGAAAGCCTCCACCTGGGTGTTTCAAGCCAAAGGATAATTGAGATGCCATTCAAAAGACATACCCAAAACAAGCTGGGTTGGAGAAGGGTGAGCCCTTCTGAGGTCAGTTCCCCCAAACAGCACTAATGATCTCCCGAATAATGATCCAGGCTGTAGCTGGTACAGAATCAGGAGTGAGTGGGAATTGTCAGTCTGGCTGCCACATTAAAACCAACACAAACAAATCAACCAGCACCTTACAGGGGTATGTTCTGCTTACCTGGGCACGCTGATAGGGCTTCATTTTACACGCCTGTTTCAGTTGTATCTAATAATTGCCTCGTGTAAGATAAATATTTCTCTCTTGTTTCACCCTTTAATGGCTGAAATGCTACTATAAAGAACAAAAAATCTGAAAAAAAAGTTAGTCTTGGCTTTTGTTAGTTTTTTGTTAACTCTGGTAAAAACCTGATTGTATCACACTAAGAAAATGATGAAACACCCAGTCCAGCTTCTCCCAGGTCTCATAGCAGGAGTGAGGCAAACACAGACTTGGATAAATCCACCAGGAGAAGGGCTGCAGCACAATCTTTTCCATTAAATGTCATGTAGCCCAGGTGTGCTGCTGAGGAAGTCCTCCCTGGAACAAAGCAGGAGCATTCCCATTATTTCTTTGCCCAGGGAAGTTATCCTGAAAGTTAACAAGTGGGAGTGGAGCTGGGAGGTGGATGGTGGTTTTTTTACAGCTTCATTTAGGGAAGGCATCTCCAGCCAAGCTTAAACACATTTAAATACTTCACTGCCTAAATGGGATTCTGGGATTAATGCCCACTGGGCTGTGTGCTCTCAGTAATGCTGAGACTTTAAGCCAGAAAACATGGAAAGGAGCAATGAGCACAACGCTGCAGGAGCTCCCAGATTTCTGCTGCTTTGCAGCCATATGCTCTTTGTTCTGCTGCTGTGTGGGCAGAAGAATCACAGGAATTACATGAAAGAGATTCACCTTTGGCACTCAAGGAGACGCTTCTAAAAACCACAGAAGGTGAGCCCAAAGCCCCTCTCAAGTACTGACAAGTCAGGAAAGGTGAGCCCCTGGTTCTGCAGTGATGGGTTCAGCCAGAAGCCCAGAGCAGTGCTCCCACAAGTACTGACCCAAAGAGCTCACTGAAGGTGTTCACACCTTTGCAAACTGAACTTCACAAGAATATGCAGGTGAAAGTGCAATTTCTGACGAGAGCTTGAGAGAAAAAAGGAAAAAGCAAACATAAATAAAAAAAGATATGATTTTCCTCTCCTTTGGCAAAAGTTTGAAAAACTCAAAACTTCAGACGTGCATTTTCTATTTCCAAGTGCAAGAATGTATGTGCATGGTGCAAGCCCAACTGTGTGAACTGAGTCAGAAGTTTCTTTAAGTAAGGCAAGGTAAACAGAGTTTCTGTTGTCCATTCATTTATTCAGCTCTTATTCCCTGGGCTAACTACTCCATCTCTCTCCTGTGCACAGCCCTGCTTCTCATTTTAGCAATTTGCTTATCATTAGGCCCTGTACTGAGTTTAGTGCTGGGAATCTGGAATTTTAGACCTCAGAAGATGCCATCATTCATTATCCTTGATATCATCCACTAATCCAAACCCTATCTTTTATCTGCCTACAGGCAAGCCTAATACCACTCCATCACACCTTATCTACCTGAGTCATATTTCCACCCTCTCTGCAGTCAGAAGAGCTGTACCTGTGCTGCTGATAATGCCCTGTTTTCAAAAAGAAGAATGAAAAATAGGATGAAGTAGAGGATGGAGATGCAGAGAGAATAACCATAAGGAGTTTGTGCTCTCCCTCACCATACCCCAGAGATTACAGGTGAGGTTTGAAGCTTAGGGAAATACACGTGGAAGTGTTAAATGTTGGACACTTCTCCCTTTTGGAAGCAAGATCCAAAGCACATTTGTCATGTGCCATTAAGAACAGCACCTAATTCAACTGTAGTGATGAAATGCAAATTGTTTAAGAGGCCTCAGTGTCCCCGGGGTGAAGAAATGGCCCTGCAGGAAGCTGAGGCCTCTTGCACACAGTACCCAGGAGGGCTCTGCCAAGGGGGGCTTTACCTCCTGTCTGATGCTGTGTTGAGCTGACTTTAGAGTTAATATAAATTATTCATGGCCCTTTTATCTGTTGTTTCTCCTGCTTTGTCCTCTGCTTGATTTTGGTTTCAGCTACCAGATTGTCTGATGCCTCTCCAGTATAAATGATAAACTGATATTCCAGACACATTTGTTGTCATTTGACTTTTGCTAACAAATTCATACATGTCAGCACTTTAGTATTTATATATCCCAGGGTTAAATTACAGGAATTACAATGTGTTTTATCATCACAAAGACTACTCTGAATTCTTTGTGCTCCATTGGAGTTGTGAAATTATTTTGACACTTTTAATTCCCAAGAGTTATTTCCAAGATTCAGTGGAATTGTTCGGTGGCTCCCTTGTGCCTTTTCTTTAGCTTTGCAGTTAGTAATAATTTTCTTTACTAAGTAATGCCCATTAGCTACATCTATAACCTCCTGAAAAGTATCCAAAAGAGAGTACAACCCACTGTTATAATCCTGTCACAGCAGAATTGTTTGGGAGTTCCTCTGCAAAATGCCTTAAAAAATTGTGTGCATAAGAATTTTCTTATGCCAGCTGAGAGGCTTTAGGCAAAAAAAAAAAAAAAAAAAACCTCAAAGTATTCAACTCATTAAAAAAACCCCAAAACTATAAAATCATATGAATTTATCCTACTTAATTAGATTTATTAGGCAGAAAATCTAAGCACAAACAAAGCATTTTCCAGGCAACTACAGAGAGCAGAACCCATTCCTCCTTGGAGTTTCCCTACCACAAGGAGTTCAACGAACGTGGATGGAGCTGTGACACCTGTACTACCCGAGGAACTGTCCCCACAACACTACGAGTGAATCCTTGACCCACACAGTTCTACAGTTTAACAGCCCACATTACCTTGCCTCAAATCTTCTGCTCCTTCCAAAGATTTGAACTGCCCAGAGAAAACAGCAGTGGTATCCACTCACCCCTCTGCTGCTCTCTAATCCCATTACAGCTGCACTGCAATGTTGGAGTGGTTAATGGAGCTGCTACGGAGTGTGGAGTACAGTAAAATGAATAGGAAATGAAGAGATGAGAGTCCAGGAGTGCCACGGGGGAAATAAAATAGATTGAGAGAGACACTGGGAGCTGCCATGGTTAAGATTCATAAACCTTCAAATTCAGGCTAAGATGTCAGTTCTGAGGAAAAGGAGAACCCCCAAATTAGGGGATCTTTATACTGAATATTTCACCTCACTGGGTCATCTGGTTTAAAACATCCATCAGCCCAAAATATCCACAGACAAGGTGAGGGGGAAAAGCACCAAGACACAGAAAAATCTGTTGTGCAGACCCTCCCTCCTTAAGACACCAAACTTGGAACTGCTACATGCAGTAAAGCTGAATTTCTGTCCCCTGTCCAGAGCTCCTGACTGACAGAGAAGCACAGATTTCAAAGCAGAAGGTGGCAACTGGAAGTGTCAGGAGAGAAGAACAGAAGAAAGAAGACAAACATCCAAGTCACCAAAGCACTCTCAAGAGCTTCTAGAAGATCTTGAAGAAATGAGTCATGGCTGGTTTTTGGCAGTGAAGACAAATAACATGTTAAAACCAAGCTGCAGACTGCTCCTTTCAGAGGGGCACCTGACCCTGTCAGTTTGCGTGTGCTCTCACCCACTGACTCTCCTGCTGCAGAACTGAGTCTAGGGAGGAGCAGAAAGCTGGAAGAGAAAGCAACTAAAACCTGGGAACTGCAAGAACCACAATGAGTAACTTCAGCCAAGCAACTAAAATGAATGTTTACTTCTAGAAATAAATATAAGAGATTAAATGCTCTTGTTTCTTCCCGTCAGCCTGCTTTATACATTTCTCATGCAACACCTGACACCTGAGCAATAGTGAATTTAATAACTAGTTCTCTTCGTTGATGGCTGTATCAGTCTGGTTATGCAAATAATACATCATAATATTGAAATGGTCACAGCATTTATGACAACAACATCAACTGCAATGCAATTCTCTCCTGTGCAGTCAGTCAAGCACAGACTGGGAGGTGTTCAACAGCTGCTCGGGATGAGAACACATGACCACAGGCAGCACTGCCTCAGGAGGTGAACCAGAGTCAGGCACCAGTGCCTGTTTCTGACTCAGGGCAGCCGCTGGTCAAGCACTTCCCCTTCTGGTTTTGACGTGTTCCAGAAGTGCCTCAGCAGTCACAGCTGCTTTCAGGAAGAGCATGCCAGGATTCAGAAATCAGGCCTTCCTTCACCTTGGCCTCTGAGCAAGCCTAGTGTGAGAGACAGGCTCCTTACACGTGTCAGGACCCTCACAAACCCCAGCATTTCCTTTTGAAATGAAAGAGTCAGACCAAGGTTTAGAGAAAGTGCACTTTGATGCTCTGTGATGCTATGGGGAGTTAGACCTTGTATTGACACCTGCCCCACAGGTTGCCTCCCAGCCCTCTTCAGGAAGCTTGGCCAATGTGCAAGAAGGACAATCAACTTTGTTTCTCCATTTATAACACATTTCCTCACCAGAAACTCAAGGAATGAAAGCCAAGTGGAAAAAATGTTTTCTGTGTGCACGTCGAAGTGTTTCTGTCTGAACAGATGTCCTCCCTTTGCTATCACCAAGCAAACACACTCTGGCATGACTCAACTAATGCACAAACATGATAAACCTACCGCAAGCAAAACAATTGTGCTTTTCCTTTCTGATACTATTACATATGCCAGATAGGTGATAACTTCCAATGCGATGCTTTATTAATCAAAGCTGAGGTGGTTGCCTTTCTCAGTCATTAAAATTTCATGTTTGCAGCTGCTGATCACCTTACACTAGCTTTCATGTTTTGCATTTTCCTTAATTTGACAATTCATTAGCCTCTTGCCTGTGCTATTTCCCCAAGAATGTTACACATTAATTTTTGAAGTAAGAAAGATACATTACTGTACACATATAAAGTTTCTTGCCTATGAGTGATCTTGCTTTGATGGACATATTTAATCAAGACATTTTTACCTCTACAGAGCTGTGCACCCCAGAATTTCTCACATCACAGATATACTTTCATCACTCAGGTAAACATCCCCAGCACTATACAGCACAGACTTCAAACTCCTCTCAACACAGAGACACAAAATGGTTACCTGCATCCTCTTCTCAACTGATTGAACAACTCCAAAATATTCAAAGCTGTTCTCCAGGCTGCAACCCAGAAGTTTTCCTAATGGGGAAATACTCCAGTTTCTTTCACAAAATGAGATGTATTCAACAGGCAGGTTTTAAAGGTATCTCAGGAATCCAAGTACAAGTGCTCCAGTACCAAATACAGCTCTCGACTGCAGTATTGCACAATTCTACCCATTCACTCTTCAGTGGAAATTCCTCTCACTTCCACATCAGATACACCCTAAAACTTCCCTGCAAAACTGATCTGAATGCTAAGAAAAAAGCTAAGTTTATTTCCTTTTAGTACTTATTCTAAATTGATGGGGTTGGGGGACAAGCTTTTGCAAAGTTGCCACCTCTAAATAATGATCACTGAAATCACATATATGATAAAGTGTACAAGAAAAGGTGATTAGAATGTATGAGAAAAAGGACTTTTGGAACCTGCCTCTTGTGCCGTGTCACCAGTAGCATGGTATTAGCACAGACTCATTGTCCAGCCCCTGCAGTAGCCAAAGAATTAAGAGCAGTCATTACCTCCACACCATACACAACTTCTTCCCCCAAATTGCACTTTCTCACTCAGTCCCTGCTTTAAAACCCAACCAACTGTGCATGAATGAACAGAGCAGGTTTTGCTCAAAGAATTAGAGCCTCCTCCAGAGTGATGACTTAACTCTGACCTCTAAGAAAAAATACCTTCCAAGAAAAGCCACAGAAATGGAACACCATTAAATTTCCCAGGCGCAGCCAATGAACCCATGGGGAAGGACCGGTACACTGGATAAAGCTATCAATCATTAACCAAGTAAACAGCCCCTGCTTTCCTCTTGTGCCCCACAAAATACTCTACAAAATACTATTATTCCCTCTGAATTGACTGAAGGTACAGTTCAAAGCCATCTAGGGCTATTCTCAAATGCTATTCAAGAATAATCCTATCTGTTTTCAGCACCTGAACAGGAGCAGACCTTCAATTAACCTGCTGTCCATCCAGCTGGGTGAGGGGGTTTCAGCCCCTGTGTCTCAGGGGGCAACTGTGCCCTGCATCACCTGGGAAGGATTCCCCATCCCATCCAACATGGAGCACACCCTGCCAGGCATTCTGTAGATTGCTCACTGTCGATTTTTCTTTTTGAGAGAATTAACAAATTGCTCTGTGCTCAAACACTGCAATGCAGAATTGGAAGGAATATCCTGGGTTCAGTGTGCTGCTGTCATAATGATCTCACCACATCATATTTCTCCTCAGGGCAGCACATTAAAAATCACAAGGAACATCTTTAAATGCTGAAACATTTTCTGAATATTAAATGATTTTTAATATAATTTAAATTGTTTCCGAGATCCCTATAAATACATTTTTCCTTTTTTGAAAAATCAACCTGTTAATATCTGAGTGTTAAAGGCCAGGACTTCAGAAGCAATTTAAGCTCTTGAATAACTTGAAAGATTCCTCTATTAAATATTTAAAATTCCTTCCAAAATATAAAATTACAGACATCGTGAATTAGGGTGGTAGAAGTAATAGCCTCTCTTCCAAATTATCCTATTTTCCTTGTTCAGATGGTGTAATTTATTATGGAATGAATAATTCATGAGTACTGTGAGACCTTGGCCAACCCTGCACAAAATCAGCTGTGAACAACACAGTGTTTGAACTTTAGGCCTCTTTGCTGGGGTTGCCTTCACATCCCAGAATCCCTGGTTCATTGGCTGGCACATTCTTCTCAAACCCTAAATCACCAAAATTTGCACAAGAACCTCCCTCCATGCTTACCCAACAAAATAAGAATATATAACACTAGTTGAAATCTGTGAATGTAATCCCATGCTCTGAACTTTCAAAAGGAATTATAGCTAATGTTTCAAATATCTTGAAGGCACAAGAATCGTTTTATCACTGGAAATTAGTGAGATACAGATGTTCACTCAGATTTTGTGGGTTTTCCCCCCCCAAATACCTTAATTTACAGAAAAATATGAAACACTTAAAAACATCCCACAAACCCTAATCCTCATATTCCGGTTTCAGGAATTCAGTGTATCTTTTTGACTTCTTAGAAAATAACAGCCAGCTCAAAGATACTGAATTCCCTGTACCTTAATCTTCCTTTTATTCCAGAAGAGAGACAGGGAAAGGGCAAAAAGGTGTGGAAGAACTCAAGACATTAATCACAATGGCAGCAACAGCCTGAGTTCTGCTCCAAGTCAAGAGAAATCTCATGTTCACCACACATTTCTGACTCCTGACCATGGGAAGCAAGTTAGGTACCGATGGAGGAACAAAAGGCCTGTGACTAAGGGAATACAGCTTCATTTCAGACATTGGGCTGAGACATATGAGGAAGCTTATCCATTGCTGCCTGGTTTTCCTAATAACATTTATCAGTGACTTTGGGAGTCATTTTTCTCTTTTCCACATGCTAGACCTCAACACTGAAAAGCTGTAGCCATAGTAACCCTGATGCCATTGTTAGGGAGAACTGTACATCCACTCAGAAAAAAAAAAAAAAAAAGTGGGTTTAAACTGAAACATCAGCACTGAAATGGCAAGGGCGGGGGAAAGGTATTTGCTGTGTGTTGTAAAAGCAAATGCGTCCAAGGACCAATTCAGCATCGGTGCCAATAAAATGCGCAGGTTGTGACATTCTGGGACACTGCTGTTCCTTTCTATTTTTTCGGGTTTTTTTAATAATTCAGGCAATTATGGCAAAGAGGCCAAAAGGCCAAGAACGTCACCTGTGATATCCTACCTCTGCTGACGTCAATGGTCCCTCTCAGGGTGATTTTGTAGGGACAGGATTTGTCCACAGTTTACCTGTGGGGAGGGTTTCTGAGCAGGGTCAAGTCTGCAGGACACTGAAAAAGCATCTATGGCAGTGCAAATTTCCTGTACCTCCATCCTGAATGTATCCGGATGTAGGGAGAGGCAGCCATGCCACAGCTATAATCCTAAATCCTAACACACTAAATTGGTTGTAGGAGAAGCTTTCAAAATCACCTGGTAGTAACAGTGTGGGTGAAGAGGAACAGCAACACTTCTCTCTCTCCATGGGATCCCTTTGGAAAGCAATGTCTGTGCATTTGGTGTTTCAGTGAACTGACTGCGTTTTCTCACCCCACCACTGAGCTCTTAACAGCACTAAATCCCAGTTACAGAGTGACAGCAGCATTAGGTATTTATTGGGTAAGATCTCCTCTACTGACCTTCCACATGATCATGCCCTACAGAGGAGATGCAGAAGAGAGGCCCCAGATATGTGAGAAATTCCATTATCCACACCATTTCCCACAACACCCCTAAACTCAGGTACTTCCTGGGGAAAGCTCTGATTTGGCAGCAAGGGCAACATCAATGTCCAAGTGTTCCCACAGGGAAAGGAAGCACAAGTTGGTGATGGACAGAGGCACAGACCCACTTTGAAGCTTCTCCAGTGGCACCAGTGACCCAACAAGAGCAGCTTTGGGAGATCATCCATGCCCCAAAGAGCCACATCTGAACCCTATTTGTCAGTAATAGTTCATGGCTGCCATCCAAATTCAGCAAGACCTTTTAACCAGCAATCCTAAAAGCAAACAGAAAAGCCCAGGGACACCTGCAGTGATGTCCACCATGGCATTGCTTTTTCCCTGCCTTTATTTTAGAGTTCCTGAGAATATATCCTGATTTCTTTTACAGCATTTCTTTTGCATAGTCCCTGCTGGAGCGAATCATAGTACTATAAATGCCTCAAAAACCGTTTAATTTAGATTTAATAGGGCACTAAAAAAATCTATGGGTTCTAAAAGAACAATTAGATCAGTTTAATGAGTACATGGGATAAATCTGGGCAAGAAATATTCCACCAAGACAACACAGTGCCAGGTTTGGAGTTCATTACCTGGGAGATATACCTGCTTACTTTACATTTGTAATTAAATTTGCAATAAAAGTTGCAGCCCAACCGAATCTCAAACCCCTGTTTTTTGATGTGAATAAGCAAATGGAAGTGCAGCAAACCCAGGAGCACTTCATCAGCTTGTAGTCATTGTGGACACTTAGTGAAAATCAGCCCCTGAAGCTGCTGCACTTGGCACAGCCGGAATGCTCTCGCGTGCCAGATTCCTTTCCAGGAGTTGCCCCGCTGAGGATGAGCTTTAATCAGCAATCCAACCATGCAAAACCTACCCTGGCTCTACATCTCCCTCTCCACCTCCTTTTTCCTTTTGTTTTTTACAGTGTTCTTCCTTTTTAACCCATCTGCAGTAATCACAGCTCAGGGTCAACTCCTGGCTTTTATTCCTGCTGGAGCTGTCTTCAATCCCCATTTTTTGATGCTGGGGCCAACTTCTGGGGTTCAGGGGTGCAGCCAACCCTTCCCTCTCCTCTGCAACAGAGCTGAGCAAACAAGGGCAGGGACAAAACATATTCTAAAAGTGCCCACAGCCTCAATCCCTCCAGGGAAGAGAATGGATGGAGCAGCACAGAAAGATGGGAACAGTGTCAGACGAGCCTTTCCCTCTCTCAAGTGTGCCAGCAACGGGCCCTCTCTCAAGACTGCACTTGAAAATTCTCATTTTAAACTGTGCTTGCTGACACAGCTAATAAATGCATTAAGGGGCTTATTAGGGAAGATGGATTTTGAAATATATACCTTTGCCATGTGGTTACTTTGCCTATGAAGTTCAATTAGCAGTACCTACTTCAGAGAGACCATGGAAGGTGCATTTATAATTAATTTATGTCCTGCATTTTAAGGTACTCAGAGGAAAGGCATCCTGGGGGCATAATATTACTATTACTAGCATGTTTCTGCACTGGCTTGTAAATATCTGTCCTACTTCTCTTTACTTTTCCTTCATTTTCAATGAAGTTGTCATATTTTGGAAAAAAACAAATGCTAATTGTACGAAACCTTGGGAAAGAAAATGCTCAAATAAGCTTGCAAATTAGATTTTCTTTTATAATTGAGCATGTTTATTTCAGGCAATAGTACATGTAAGCTAGAAGAAAATGGGAATATAAAAATATATAGGATATCTGCCACATAATGGTTCCTTGCAGGAGGAGAAACAATAAATATTTAATAGAAATGCAAATATAAAGCCATCTGAGGAGCAACTTTTGCCATAATTTCACAGGGAGAGACCAAGTGGAGCTGGGTTAACACCCTAAACCTCCTTCAGGGAGCTGGGCCTTCAGCAATTCATCCCCTCACCTAGAAAGGATTGAACTGAATTATTTATGTGTTGGAAATCTTTGGCAGTCTGCATCCATCAGTCCAGCACTGGAGATGCAGTTCCTGCCTGCTGTTCCAGCCAGTACTGCCTGACAGGCTCTCCTCAAATGGGAAATCCAACAGATCAGCTCCTGCTTCCACCTCCAGGAACTCTCTCCTTGCACACCTGGGGGCTGGCAGGTGATGGCACCTGCAGGAAACAGAGCCTGGCACAGTGGCACCAGCAGGGACAGAAAATTGGGTTGTTGCCTCAGACTCTGGCAGCAGCTCTGGAGGAGCTGTGTCCAACAGCAGATGAAAGGACCTAAAGACTGGGGTACGTTGGTTTCTTATCTCTTGGATGTCTTTTGATACACGTGATCTAAATGAATGGGTTCTCTGTAATAATTAAATATTGAAACCTATTTAACTGATCCTATCAGCGAGCACCTAACAACAGCAAGCATAAATCATTTTACTCCCTGCTTTCTTAGTAAAACAAAACCTCCCCTTTTTGTTTTCAGATCTGTGGTTTAGATCAGTAGAGAATCTTCAGTTAGAGAAATCTGTATGGAGCATGATTATGATTTGTTCTGGGATATCCCATCTTCCGGTGCTGCAGCAGCACCTTTCTTTTAGACGTGAAGATTAATAGAGTGCAATTTGGTAGGCAAAGCCAGAGCCATCAGCCTGTGGTCATTTGCTCAAAATGCAGTTATAAAATCGAAAAAATGACTTAAACACACCTGGCTGGGAGCACTGCATTGTCAGGGTTCCAACTGCTTGGCTGAACCACTGTTGTGAGGAGCAAAGGTGGGCAGGGCTCATCCTCATCTGCAAAGTTACTACAGGGGGAACTCAGCAGGTTTCTTTGTTTTCTGCTGGAAAAAAATGTAAAATCAGAGATGGACTCAAAATTCAAATATTTGTGGCACCACATCTCTGCCAAAGCACTGCACCTCAGAGTAGAAGTCGAAGTCCAACACATTTACATTTGTTAAACATCTACCCAAACACCTTCTTTACTTGAAATAAGGCAGCCATGAGCACAAGAAACATGTATTGGGACCTGATGCTGCTTCCTCTACTTGTCCTCCATTCTTCCATATGCCATGGAGAGAGGAAGTGCCCAAACTTGTAAATGGGGTGATTTCACCAGAGACAGGTGCTTGAGAGTGACACTGCCACACTCAAACTGCTGTGACATTTCACAGCAGGCACAGAACTTACCCCAGTTTCCACCACAGACAGAGGGGCTGTTGTAGTACAACCTTTTTTTTTCTCTGAAAAGTAACACAACTGACAAAAGTATTTTTGTGTCTGGCCTTGAAAATAAAAGGTGACTTCTCCCATCGTCATCTCTGCAAACTCACTCTGACACCCAAAAGCAAAGCTGGGATATTTCTGGCTCCTGTATCTCTGACAGCAACAAAACCACAGCTTCTTAAACTGCTGGAAAGCCACAAAGAACTTTGGCCGCAGGAGACCAGCGCCCTTGGACATTCTCTGCCAGGAGAGTGTGCCTGGCCAGCTGCAGAGGGAAAAGGGCTTTTCCAAGGAAGAATTCAGGCTCTGTGAAACCAGCTGGATAAGGCCTTAAGCAACCTGGTTTAGTGGGATTTGTCCCTGCCCAGGCAGGGGCAGCAGCTGGGACTGGATAATCTTTAAGGGCCATTCCAACTCTTTCACACTCGGTGAGTCTATGTCCCTTTTTTTTGGTACTATCTCCTGTGCTCTCTTTGAGCCCTGTCCCACAGGCAGCTTCCTCATGGCCACTCCTGGGGCATTCACTGCTGTGTTTCTCATGTTCAGGACTCACTGAAGGGTTCAATACACACAACATTGCCTCCCTCACCTTATCATATTTTAAAGAATCCCGGTTCAGTTTTGCTCCTGAACTGTCTTGTGGTGCAGGACCGTGGCCTGGCCCCATCCCCCTGTGTCCATATGATTTTCCCTTTGAGCACATTGCTGGTGGAGGCCAGGGTAGAAATTCCCCTCTGTTTACAAGGCTCTGAGCAGCAGCAAAGGACCAACCCCTCTGCATTAGAGACAAAACACGTTTTAGCCCTTCTGTAGCTTATGAGATTCTTGTTTGCCTGACACTAAAAGAGTTGGTGAAATTCACGATACAAGGTAAAAATTACATCCTGCCACTTTTCTCCTTCTCTACTCTACTTCTGTAAAGCAGCCTCAGGGAATGCCTCCACTCTCTTTATAAGCCAGAAAAAACTGAGGTACCAGCCATGAATTTCTGCAGTGCAAAAGTACTTCAAGCCCCCTCTTTCCCTTCCTGGGCATGCCACAGCCTGGACAGAGTGGTGGGACAGCAGCCAATAGAGAAATGCCAGGCATTCCTGCCAGCAGCAGCTTTTTTATAGCTCTGGAACAGACCAAAGACATAACAGTGTCACCAGAGGTGTATTTGCATTCAGCTTCCCTTGCTTTGTTAACACCCTGCTTTGAGAGCACTACTGTGCATCTTAATGGTCTCTGTATTTGAATCTTGCTTGTTCGCTGCTCAATAAATAATAATATTTTGTTTTCATGCTTCAATTCAAATATTCTATCCGAGGTGCATACCTGTGAATAGTTTCCCTGTAGGCCAACTCCTTTTGAAAAGGACTTCGTAACAAGTGGAATGGACTGGCTGATTCCCAGCCAATTATTCATTCAGAGAAACTTCTCCTGCTTGTGAGCAGACTGCAAAGTCCTCAGGTCTGTTTCTCACTCAGAATTATTCATGGCTTTTCTCAGTGACAGATAGTTGGTCTGCAAAAAGGTGCATTTTACAATTTTTCACCCAAAGAAAGCTCAGTCACTCAGGGATCTGGGAACGTGACAATCCATACAAGAAATACAATGCTGTGCTGCACTTTGGACACTGACACAACACAACTCTTCTGGAAAAAGTGCTAAAGATGCTCACATCCTAGGAAAAATGTTGGGGTTTTGTGTCTTTACCTGGACAACTTTGTCTCATATCTCTGTAAGGGCAATGCCAGTAGGATTGTTCCAAGAACCAGAGTTTTTAGTTAATCCCAGTACCCCAAATAGCAGATATCTGACACATTTTTGGCTGTGGAGGGTGATGAACTATCAAGAAGAAAACTGAATTTCTTCTCCAAAGGCAACCTCTGACCCAAGACCTGTTGCTTGTTTCAGACATGCATTACCTTCAAAAGGTACTGAAAGATCTCTATCCCAGTGAAGTCCAGTGCAAATCTGCCATGTAATCCATCCAGGTAATGATATTTGTCTCACTCAAAAGTGGACCATAAGTAATATCATCTTTGATATGGTACATCTTACCAAATTTATCCTGCGTATTTTTATTTTTCAGCAATAAACATTTGGAGAATTTGTCTTTACAAATTGCTATTTCACCAAGCTGTATATTTACACAGACATAATTTGCCAGTCCCTTTGTTCACTCCACAGCATCCAATTATCCTCTGAACTCCTTCACAGAGCACTTAATTTCTCACTTTGGCAATTCCCACTATATTTCAGCTAACCTTTGTGCCCGGGCTCTCTACAATCTGTTAATCGCTCTGGTCTTTAGGAGCTGCAGGCCCTGACAATTCCCTCCACGTCCCTTCCCTGGGGCACCAGGACCTTCCTGCCCAGCTGTGCACTTGTCTTCCTCACCCGGCTTCTGCTGCATCCCCACCTTTCCCAAATCAAGAATTTTTCTTGCTCTCTAACTATTATTCTGCCCCACAGGTAAGATCTGATTCAGTCGTGTTTATTGGTGCCTGGTGTCC
This sequence comes from Lanius collurio, assembly GCA_020086605.1. Lineage (NCBI taxonomy): Eukaryota > Metazoa > Chordata > Aves > Passeriformes > Laniidae > Lanius > Lanius collurio. The sequence continues at coordinate 5,368,041 of JACBWW010000040.1, read as the reverse complement.
TCCAAAAACCTTTACATTTTCCTTCCCACAAATGCTGGGCTACAGTCACACATTCCCTGTAACCACGTGTTAACATTCAGCCTATATTTTGCAGGAATGCTAGCACTGACTTGGAATTGCTCTTGCTCCAGCACCAGGGGAGGAGGGAGAGAGAGGATGATTTTGCAATTAGTGATGCCCAGCTCTGCCCCTCTTCAGGAGTTGACCAGCTGCTGCAGCAGCAGGCCAATGCTCAACATTTGGAAAACCCTGGATTTTCTTCCCTACCCTTACAAGTATAACTGGATATAGAATGATTTCCAAACAACTTCATTGTGTAAATCTTGAGAAAAAAAGAGAAATATTTTATGTAATGATCAATATTTTGAGGGTGAAAAAAAAAAAAATATCCCAATCCCCTAAAAAAAACATCAGAAATCCCCTACCAATTACCTGAATTAGGATAGGGAAGATTTCATTTATTTGAGGCCTCAATATATTGCGAAGTCATCCTTAATTAAATGGCTTCAGCTTACTTTTTAAAAATACTGCTCGAGTGTTTTGAGCCGGTTTCGGACACGCCTCTCTCAGCCCTCCCCAGAGAGCACCTGTTTCACTCTGACAGGGATGATGTAAGGCAAGATCCATATGTTAAGTACGAGGGTGTCCTCTAGTGGCAGCAGGGCTGGATCTTTTCCATGGGACGATCCACGAGGAAAGGATCCAGGAAGGCTGATCCCTGTACGTTCAGTGCCACCCCAAACGCAGGTGTTTGCTCTTTATGCAATGTTTTTGCTTTTTTCTTGCACTTTTTACTTACTTTTCTTTCCTACTTGCTTCATTACCTCCTGTGGGATTTCTTTTTCACTCCATAACATCCATACAGAAATAGCAACTACAACTTTCCCTGAAGACAGTGGGAGGTTTAGAAAATGGTGAAGTCATTTGAAAACATCAAAAGTCAAAGCCGAATAATTTCATTTTGAAATCTGACGCCACTTCCACCAGAAATCTGCACTTTGATTTTCACCAGTGCAGAGTAAGTCATTAATTCACAGCGTTCAGTACCAAATTGCAAACCCTGTAGCTTCGTGTCCTTTCCTCCAATTCAGCTACAGGGCAGCAGTGCAACACTGGGGACTCGAGACACACTGAAAATACCACACTCAATCTCCTGAACAGCATTTTTCAGCATGCCTGAGCCCTCCTGAAACTAATTTCACACAGCAGGTGGCAGTAGGTTGTTCCACTCATTAACTTTTGTTGATAATTAAATTATTATTTTAAATATAATTAATTAAGACCTGGTAGCACGGGTTTGGTTCTGTTCTCAACCGATTTATCTTTTGAAAACCTTGCAGACATTGCCACGAAGATTCATGGCCCTGTTTGTGTGTTTTTATAGGAATATAAAAGGACTGACAGCTGCTCTTTTTGCGCTCTGCCATCCTGTGGATTTGTTGGTGTTTAATCAAAAGGAAAAGATTTCTTTCTATATGTTGCTACAAAATAGCAAGAGGTGATACACAGTAATTACAGACGAGAGGCTGAGCAGAGCAAAAGGATGGAGAAATCCATCTCTGCTCTTTCCCCTGCTCTGCTTTTTCCTTCCAGGGAGACAGTTAAAGGAAAATTTTATGTGGTTTCTTTGGGGCAATAAAGACCAGAAATCCTGCACATAAATCAAGATGCAAATGTGCTCGTCAGTGTTGCTGTGCTGCTAGGGAAGGAAGGGAAAGCTCTGGAGCTCCTGGGAGAACAAGGGCAGCCCCAAGGGTACCCTGAGGGGCAATGCCAGAGGTCACGTTCAGGCTGCCCACACACCCTCAAACAAACACATCAAACCACAGCACCTGGAAATTTTTGTTTTGTGAAGCTGGTCCGAAAATGTCCTGGGAACCACGAGAGTCTGGGAAATTTTCCATCATGCCAATTCTCTCCCTGAAGTTTAATGCTCTTGCTGCCAACCCACAGTCTACAGAAAACACACTTGTTTTAACCTAAGGGTGTTTTTCAAACCCCTGGATGACTTCAGGTCACTTGAATGAACTGTGTGGCTTTGTTTGAAGTTTCATTTCTCTTGCTCCAAACAAACTGATGGAAAACACAAAGATGGGTAGAGAGCAGGCACAGAAATTGATGGACACAGCCATTGTGCGATGAAAGCTCGGTGAGGTGGGAACAAGACTGTGAGGAATGAGTTTGAATGATGTGTTTGGGTGTCAGCCTCCAGCACATTACAAAGTCCTGCAGTAAATGGGATTCCTTTCACTTCTGACAGGTTGGGGAAAACAAAGGTCAGGAGTTACCTGCTGTTTGGGATACCAGAATCGCTTGCCAGTGGAACATCAGATATTAATGATTCTGGTGTTTTAACCCGAATCAAGTCTTCCACCTCTGCTAAGGAAGCATCTGCTGGTGTCACGAAGTGTAACTGAGGTTACTGATCCATGACTGAGTTGAGAACAGCAGGAGCTCCCCTCACGCTTCTCAGGCTCGGATGATATTGGGAGCCAACAGATATTGGGAAGATCCTTTTCTCCCAAAGGATCTGCCAGGGCTGACACAAGCAGGGAACTGCCCAACTGCACTGCCTGGTTCATCTGACATTTCCAATATGTGCACATTTCCATCTCTGCCTTAAAATGCCTGGCCATGATAACACCCCCGTGCCAGCACATCTCTCTCACTCCGACTGTGTGTTCATCCTTCCCTTCTGATTACTCCCAGGTTCTCTGGGACTGTTTCCAATGGATATAATTGTTAGTATTACATGCTAATCCTGAAAGTAGATTGTTCTTCCTAATATTCCCAGATCTTAAAACACAGCGTATTTAAAAGAGAAGACACACAGTTTGATGTCTATATTCTTCTACTTCAGGACTTTTGTAGAAATCCTCTAATTTCCAGTCTCTCATGACAACATGCAGTGGGTAAAATGTAGAATACTTTTTTAATATAGCAGTAATAAATATTTTAGTGGTAACTCCTTATTGTATGACTTAGTTATGCTGAAAAAACGATGTTACCTCAGTTATATGAGTTCAGGTAGAGTCATAACATGAATACTTTTGATAGCCAGGTTTTACAGTGCAAGCCAAGATAATGTTCCATATAAACAGAGATACAAAAATTATTTATTACTGCCACTGGCCAATGTTACATGAACCTTTCTGCATTCTTCGTACCAGCTAAGAACAAGCAAAATTCTCCTTTGCCTCATACCAAGTGATCCCACATGGTAGTCATGCTGAATTATGAGCCTAAACAGGCATCAATCACTGTGGAATTCCACAACTCATTAGCTTAAAGGTGGGTAAAATGCTTTTAAAAAAAAAAAGTGTGTGGGGGGAACAGAGAATGAGTGAGAAATGTGATGTTATATAATTAACATAAAAATTGCTCATACATATCTTGTTATAATTCAACATCAGCAAGACTGGTAAAGCCATCCTCTTAAATAAACCTAAAAAATGTTTATACTTAGTAATTCCCATTCATTAATGCTAAGAAGCTTGAAACAGTTCCCAGTACCCAGCACAGTGTTGTTGGCAAAGCAGCTTCCAATGCTGCGAAAATGTTCTATTTCTGTAATGCAATTTAATCAGCATTAATTCACTTCTTATTCACTGAAAGGCCGTAATCACCAGAAAGACTCTTGGTATTCACATAGGAGCAATGTGTGTAATTCCATCAGAAATGCACTCCATGATTCAGGACAGCACAGCTAAAGGCTTCCAAAAATCTGTCCCTTTACACACCAATGTCTGTCTTCCACAGCTTTCTGACTCATCTGTACTTATCTAGTTTAAGGCAAAGCTTGAGTAAATATTTTTATTATTAAAGGACTAAAAGCTCTATTTTTCAGCATAACACCATCCACCAATATAGTTATTTCTCTCTTGTTAAGTCAAATGTTCAACTTAATTAAGGAAATTCTCAGGGAAAATCTGATTTCTGTCAGCCAGTGGCAGGCACACAGGCTCAGAGAAAACAAGCTGCTCTTTAACAAAAATCAGGGCATTTTGCAAGCATTAGACTGTGGCTTTATGCTTCATTTTGCTCTAGCAATCCAGTTTCATTAAAAAATGCAAGTAGGGACGTATTGAGGTGCAAAATAAACTTGGGTCAAAACAGAAAAAAACAATGCAGAATTGAACACCTTCTTGTCTCAGAGCAAGTCCTCAAAGGCTTCCTTCTATGTGCTATTTTCTTTCTTTTTGCTAAACTCCCTGGCCTCTGCTCACTGGAAAGCTGATGAAGTTTTCAGCTAAAAACCTACTGAGCTTCAGCCTTAAATGAGGCCTTCATCAACCACCTACGAAAAATTTGTATTTCTGACAAACATAACTTGCGTGTCACTTCACCAAGAGAAGAGAACCTCTCTACAGGAAGAGCAACATTAACAACTAATCTTCATTAAATCTCTTCGCTGAGAAACAATGGAAAACTTGCATCTGAACCTGTAATTGGTTGCTGCCAATTATTTTTTCCCCCAAAACCTTCTTGTTTCCATTAATGGTAAAGCTGTCCTCATTTTTATGCCACATCCTACTTTCAGGTGTGTGGACAGCACAGCAAAGCCCACAGCTCTCACCTAGGCACCTCCTAAAAAAGCCCAAGGACAATTTTGCACAGTGCCAGGATGGCTCTGAGATGATCCCTGTGATGCACAGGGTGTCACTGGAGGCCCAGCAGCGCAGGGGCCCTGGGAACTCCTCCACACAGGAAAACTCACGGCAGTGCAGGAGCCACTGCTGCCATTCAGCAGTCTGCACATTCCTTGAGGCTGGGCAGAGCTGTCTCCTCCCCTTCCACACTGAGACAGTTGGGTCTGTCAGGGCCTCCCTCACACTTTTTTCGCCCCTTTTTTTGGAACTAAGTACTTCTTCCAAACACAGCCACCAGCACCTCCCTTGTTATGTGACAGCTCTGTGATAAATCTGCCATGAGGCTGACATGAAGACATGAAAGATTTTACAACTCCCTAACCCATCTAAGAGGTTTCAGCTCCATCTTTTCTCCTCTAAGGAAAATGCCTGAATGGCATCTGCATTTGAAAAGGGGGAAGGGGAGACTCAGAGCTGAGAATTCCACTCCACACTGTAAAAACCAAACATACCATCCCTCAGAATCTGTGAAAAGCACAGCATACATGTGTGAAACTCACTAACCCGGTGATCAGGACATTCTCTTAGGAGGAGGAGGATTTATGTGTCTTTTATAAAATAAACTAGTCCCTGGAGATGGCACTGAAAAGTCAATGTTTCCTGCCAGATGGTACAGCACACACAGGGCCTGTGTAAGCTCCCCCGGCTTCCAGAAGAGCTCCATGCCCTGAGGACACCCGAAATACCAGGGGAGAGCACTCGAGCACAGCAGGGCTTCAGTGCTGGGCAGCACTTGGGCTGCCAACCAAAGAGCCTCTGCCTCCATCACAAACACTTCTTGATGCAAAACCAATTGCTACACACACCCCTCAACCTTCTGAGAGACCAAGATATGGATCTGATTCTGTTTTTATTTTTCTAGGCCAGCACAAAATGAAGTGTGAGGAAGCTGATAAACGTGAAGAGCATGGTGCCATGGTTACCAGTGACATTAGATCCCTGGCTGAGCAAACTGCTGCAGGAATGATTTCTCTACAAACAGAATTACTCAATTATGTCAGCTGTGTGTCTATAAAACGTGATGCAATTGGATTTCACAGATGCAGGAGGTGGTTGGTGTTTGCTCTGCCTGTGTGGAGATGCCTCAGTGAGCTCTTTTGCTCTACTCAGTGGTCCCACTGCTTCCACTCTGACTTCTCTGACCACACCAGTTCTGCCCTGACTCCCAAGAAATGGAAACTGAGCTGACTGAAATTATGACTCTGCCATATCATTCCAAGCAAAATAAAAAGTGCCAGGAAGAGTTTAATTTTTCTCTCTCTCATGGAAAAGACACAATTTACCTTGTGCATGATGTAGCAGAGGCCAAACAAAGCCCTGGAATTCTAGAAACTTGAGTCATTCCTGTGGCTAGAACTGGAAGCATAGCATGATACTGGTTGCAGTTTGTCTGAGGCAAAGGCAGAGCAGGTTGCTGGGACTGGTCCAGCTGAGCTGTGACCACCACCAAGGACAGAGATTTCACAGCTGCTCTGGGCCTCTGCTCCATGTTTTCCCAACCTCACTGAAGCAGGATTGCTTCAGTGGGTAGGTTTGTGAGCTGAAGCAAAGCCTCATCAACTTGCTTTGCATCTAATTTTGCTACTGCAAAGTAGAAATAATATTATAATAATCTTTCTTAAAGAGGCCAGAGACCTGTTGATGAGAAGCATGGCAACTGTCATTTCCACTGACAAATTCAAACTGAAGTCTGAGAAGAGCAACAAGTTTAAGTGCAAGCATGCAAAAGCTGTTTTATTCCAGAAGTAGAAGGAAGAGGAATTTATCATGTTCCCAGATCTGATGCTCAGGCCTCTGCTGCATGTAGCTGCTGCTCAAAGAGGGGAAACATCAGTTTGGACTTTGGGGATTTGGTACCAGTGACATGATCCCAGGACTGAGAATTCCAGAGATTGGAATAGAAAGATATACCTCTAATGGGATAGAGGTTCCATGCACCAAACAGAGAAATGATCATGGGGGTAACAGTTGAGAGACAAAAATTACTGACAGTATTTGATAATGCAGCAACAAAATAAATCTATGATTCCAAAGAGGAGGAAGATCCTGCTGTGAGTCAAGCACTTATTCTTGTCTTGGATGCAGGAAGATACGAAGTGAGACTGCAGCCTAGTCACAGGCACTTGAACACTAAACTGCTCCACAAAGCTTTGACTTTAGGCATGAACAGAACAGAGCAGCTCAACTTCCAACAGCAGGACAAAGTGCTGAGACCTGACTCTGGCTCTCAGCAAAGGTCAACAGGACAAGCTGTGCCCTTGGAAAATACTGTCCTGAAAGGAAGAATTCATCTACTGTGTGCTTGTGTTAAAGCTACACAACTCACACACATCTGGGAGTGTCTGGGGCTCCACTTCCTTGGTGCCCACAGGAAATGCAGGATATAACATTGCCTTGGGGATGAGCAGGAGTGCATTTGACAGGTTTATTCTGTTTGTATCACACCCAAACAGCAGCACTGCTGTGAGTAGCTATTGACAGTACCAGCACTGAAGTGGCATGGATTTACACTCATAAATTACTAAATTGGCCTTAAGCCCTGCTTCATGCCAACAGGGCACCACAAATTAAAGGAGACACATCCATCAATGGCTTGTCATTAGCACAATCAAGAGGACCACTCCTAGCAGTCTCTGAGATGATGACAGAAATTGTGTTTGAACACAGGAGTAAAAACCCAAAGTTTTTGTTCTGAGATTCTGCCTTAGAAAAGTAACTCTTGATGGTCTCAGACTAATCCAAATATAGATAAGTATCATTCAGCGGGTTTTTACAACTAGTACTCTTTCATATCTCATTTCACATCTCTTTATGATCCTTATCCCTTAAAAGCCTTTGATTGATGTTGTGAAATAAAATCTCTGGAATCCTCATCTTCTCCTGGTTACTCTCAGCCACTTACTGTCCCACTGGCAATGACACTCTCAAGCTTCAGATGCTGGTCACAAATTCTGGAAACAGACAAGTTACAGTCTCCCTGCCCCTGCAGCCAACACACAGAATTTACCATTTACCTCCCTGTTTCCTTGGTACATATAAACACAACTTCTGCTAAGTCTTTCCTTGTCCCAGAGTCACAGCAAACAGCTTCTGCATTTCCTTGTCCTGGGACTGCTGGATACAGTGAATGGCAGATTTATGGGATGATTTATTTGAGGAAAAAAATTATTTGCCACATATTTGAAATGTTCTGATGGTCTTTTCATCACTGAGCTAAATGTAAATTCGTCTTATGAGGAATTATAAGGAAAGACATCAAGGGGAACTGATATTATTTCAGTAAATTCTGTCTATTTAAACACAATTTCAGGTCTGTGAGTGGATGTCAGGGAAGCAGAACAGAGCACAAAAGGGGTCACAGGAGTGCAGGGCTGACCTGCACAACCTCACACACCACTGCCAAACCACCAAATCACTGAGGCACTCAGGTATTAAACAAAATGCTTCATAGCCCTTCTGCAACACTGAGGTGAGACTTGGAAACCAGAAGACACAATTATTCCATTCATGCTTTCATCATCCTTTTATAAGCCATTCCCACTGCCTTGCAGAGTGAATTAAGGAGAAGAGGATTAAAGGTAGAAAAATAATAAAGGATGAAAAAACATGAAAGGATAACAATGGCACAAATACTCTAATTTCACCTCTCAGTAACAACTTTCACTTTTAATCCTTCACTGACTGGGAAAGGACTATGTGTATTGAGGAAAGCGCTTACATACAATTTGTGACTATTCTAATTAAATTTTTAAAACCCCAAAAATGAGGAATTTCTACCAAGTTATATTGAATGTTCAAATTAAACCAAGAAAGTCTTATTGTGTCCATGTCATTATCTGGTTTTTCATCCGAATGGCAAAAAGCTGCAATTAATCCCTGATTTATTTTTCTTTTCCATTTTCTATGGCCTAATGGGATTTAACCACTCAGTTTTATTCCGATACACATCCCCTCTTCTATAAAAGTGCTCCTACCTGCAAGCTCCTCAGGGAGTACAGTGCTTATTCCAGCTGGTGCTATTCCCAAACCTATAGCTCCCTATAACCATTGGGGCTGTTGCAGAATACTGTAACCCCAAAATCAGAGTGCTGAGTTTCCATAAGTGTCCTTGGTAGCCCCCACAGGTGATTCCTGAAGCCAACTGTAATGGAAAAGGCTGGCAAGCACCTGGCACATTCCTGGTAAGTAAGAAAAGGGCAAGGAAAGGGCTCACCATGTGTGCCCAAAAGCATGACTCTGTTGACAAATTCTCCTTTGAGGGAGGAGGCTGCCCATCACTGGGATTAGCTCCTGACCACGCTGATTTGGAACATCCCAAACAAGACAAAACAACTTTTTTCCCTCATTTCTAGCACCTTTTGATTTATGTGAGCCAAGAATCTCTTAACATGGACATGTATAAAGACACGCACATGGAAAAGGATTTAGAAAAGCACAAATAATATTTTACCTTCTGATGGATAAACCAGAATGTGTGTGGAAACAAATTCATCTACATTCACATTCTCCCTGCTTTACACCTGCCCATCCAGGGAGAGGGAGAGCCATGCATGTTGCTTTCATCTTTCATTCCATACGGGAAGCAGGTCACGCATTTTTCTTAACACTTTTTATTTAAGACAAATATACCCTATGTCTTCTAAAACAGCCATTTCAGCAACCATGTGTAAGATGGAAGATGTTCTTTTCTAATAAAGCAGTAGCATCAGGATTTGAAGTGTCAGGATTCAACATAAACTCTTGGCAGAACACCAGGAGGGAATTGTAGGAAATCACACTAAAAATCTGGCTGAGGTGCTAAGACATTTTAAATAGTGAATCTACTTTATCAAAGTAGCAATTGTGTCATCTCTCTTTTCACCTTTGCTTATTTTGGGTCTTTCTAACACACTCACATAGGTGCACTTAAGTGCTAGACAGTAACTGTGTATAGGACTGAGTATGAAAAGCAATGATCTCACAATTGCCTCAAATGCAGCTAAAAGCTGCACATTAAAAAATGGGGCAACATAAACACTTAAAGATGCTAATACAATTCAAGAAAGAAAAGGAAAATAAAAGGAAAAAACAAAAAGAAGAGGCTGTGAGACAGAGAAGTAGAAACAAAAGCAGCCAAGAAGGTGTTGGTTTGAAGGCATTGTGGAGGCACCAAAACATCACCCAGCATAGAGTGAACATGGCAGGGACAACAAAAAGAAGATGCCTTTTCACATTCTTGTTTTACCACTGTGACAAAATCATGGGTCCTACTTGCACAACCTACATAAACTACAAACACACTTCTCATAGATGAACAGAGAATGGAGGAGACAAGGACATTTTTCTAGGTTGGTAAAAATCAGAGTTTGAAACCAGACACTTATTTACACAGCAAATCCTCAGTTTAGAAGAACTGGATTAGTGGTGCTGCCTTTAATGCTTCTCTCTCATCTCCCAAGAGTAGCAATTCAGAGCTCTCACACAACAGTGTGGGAAGAAGGTGCTTCCATCACTACTCCCACTGTTCTAGAGAAAGTGGAGAAAGTTCCAGTAACTGGAAAAAAAAATGTAACATTGCTCTGGGAAAAACATTTACAATGCCACCTCTTCTTGGATGAGACAGTGGATTTGTTTCTCTAGGACTTGTTGCATTTCTTTGTGGAAGCTGTTCACTGTCCCACTTCACTGCCCACCCAGCACATCCTCTCTGGATTTTCCTCCAGAACTGGATCCTGGCAGCTCAAGAAGAGAGAAAAACCATTGTGTATTGTAGGGCTCAGTAACTGGAGATTCCAAAACCCCATCTCCATTTTCTATCCAAAATGTCACAATTCTTCACAAAAAATCCACAGAAATAAAGCACTGAGTTTTAAGCACTGAAAGCCAAGATTTACTCCTATAAAACTCAGGCACTGAGCAGAAACAGCCAATGGGGGAGCAAAAGGTTTCACTTTAAATACCCAAGAATTGCTCAGCTGGTGAAGAGCAGCTCTGGATTGCAGATCAGTGCAGCTGATCTGTGACAGTCCCAGCACAGGCAGATCCAGCCCATTTTCACAGCCAGAAAACCTCCAGTGTGGAGCAGCTGGAAGGGCTGGGCACAATGCAAAGCCACTTCCAGAGAATGGCAGACAACACAGGGGATCTGCCCACTACTATTTCTAATATTCTAAGGAAGCTCTCCAAGAAAATCCTCAGGGCTTTTACATTGGCTCTGCTGTGCCCCAGGAGGAGCAGCACCACCTGCACCACCCAAAAAGGGATTTTCAAAGTTGAGTCTCAGTGAGATTTTCTCTTTTTGAAAGGAAAAAAAAAAAAGGTTAATTTTCAGCAAGAAGAATCGGGAACCTCATGGAAAACATAATAACATAATAAAAAGTTCACTGTTTTTAAAATTTCTATTTGTTTTTTTCCCATTAGGAAACAAATCTATGCTCTGGAACATTTTGGACTTTTTTACAAGTTTTCACTGGAATTAAACCCAAATGAATTATTTGAGGATCTCTAAGCCTCAAGATCACGTTTCCTTGCACACGTACAATGAAAAATATTGAATAAAGCTTCTAAGAAACCTTTCTTTGCTGGGTACTTAGCAAAATTGATTGAAATTCAGATTTTTTTGCCCACTGGCAAATTCTGATAACTCAGTATCTATTTGCATTCCAAATCAACATGAAAAATCGAAATATTCATAGATTCTCTAAAACAAAATGCACTTAACAATTTTGCCATAGAGAAAATTGACTTTTCAAAGCAATTTAAGTGCCGTTTTTCCTTTCTTGGATATACCTTCTCCTGGAAGTCAGCACAGGGACTTGTAGCCCTGATTTTCCCCAGTGAGATATCATATGCATTAGGGGTTTTTCTCCCCCACCAATTCATGTGCTATTTTTGTTGAAAGAAAAAATAAAAGCTGCAGTTACTTAAATCTAGAGCTTTTCCCACCAGAATATTGCTACATTTTTAAATTAAGCCCTTAGGTATCAAATTAAATTTGAAGATGAAAAGAAAAATATTTACACCCCAAAGTAGCCAAGTGACCATTAATCATTAAAGTGAAAACCACCTCAAACCCAGATTTAAGTTATTGCATTAAAAAACTGAAGCTAAATCTCTCCTCTCTCTCACCACAACACTATTGCTTAGTGCAGGCTCGCTCTTTAGATTTTTTCTAGGAAAAAATCCAAAGTAAATGCAATTTTTTACCTAAAGCAAAACAGGAATGAACCCAAGTCTCATGTAGTTCATGGAATGGGAAAGACCTGCTCTTTTTTTATCTTTTAAACATATTTTTAAAGCCAAGTCCATTGGGACAAGCTGCAAGCTCGAATAAATCTCAAGTGCTTCCACAGCCCCTGCATTTCCCACTTGAGCTCATCCACCTATGCTGTCCTAAAGCCTGGGCTGTGAAAAACTCTGGATTATTCTCAGGTAACTGGAATAATGGGAGAAAAGAAGGAACTGACCCACACATGAACCTATGAACTAAGCAAAAGGTGTTATTTAATATTAAACTTCATTGCAACACTTGGCTGTGTTTACAGTGTCAAGCGACCCTGGTTCCCCTGTAGGGGTGATTTGCAATCCCACAGCCAAAGCCACTCACAGAAATGTGTCAGCACCACCAATTTATTGGGAATTGCTGCTGGAGCCACACCAGTGCCATCAGTCCCCTCTGCCACACTCTGCTTTGAATATGCACATGGACATTAATTACAGCCAGGCAGTGACTCACAACCCCAAGTGACTCTGCTCTCACAGCTACACAGAGCAGGCCATGTGTGTCCTCACAGCAAGAGCCTCCAAACACCACAGGCAAATCCCTGTTTGGAATGTCACTTTTAACAGGCAAAAATGAGGAAAAAGGATTTGAGGCTTTTTAAGGAAGACTTTTTTCCCGAGGGGCCATCGGAGAAGTGGGTGTAGCAGGAGCTTCCGAGCCTTCAGCGCATACCTTGGGCCAAGCAGGATTAACGACCCTAATTAGCACTGCCAGGGCCAACACTATGAGTATTCACACCTGTGGGAAAGCTCAGTTGTGCTAGAGGTGCTCCCTGGCACAAAACAGGAGGTTACCTGTGATAAGCACACCGTAAGGGCAAGCTGCCTTTAGAGATGCTTTATATTAACAGCAAATAGTGATTCTCACAGCAGGAGCACTTTTTAAACTATCTGAAAGTGCTTTATGACTAAAAGCATTATGAGCAGCCTCAGGAGTGGCTGTTAGGCTGTGCCTAGGACAAACAAAATGGAAAGCAGGCACTCCAGGTTGATTGCCATCATATCTGGTCTCCATCAAGAGCCAGAAATTACCTATATTTATCGCATTTTGCATTATACATGTCAGTTAATGTATAAATAGAGATGAGTGTGCAGGATCTTGTGCTGAACTACACCACTGAGTCCCCAAAGAGGGGGAAGGATAATCTTTTTCTCTTGCCTCTATGGGCAAGATAGTATTTATCAGCAAGTTAAAAGCAAGGTAGGGGTAGAGAAAATCCTGATGAGAGAGAGACAAGGCTGGTGAAAAATGGGCTCAGATGACCCATGGGATCTCCTCAAGTTCTGCTGGACAAGGGCCTGAGCAAACTGACTGAAGTGAAAGCTGGCCCTGATTTAAGCACAGACTTGGACTAGAGGCCTCTAGAAATCCTTAAAATTTAAAGTATTCTGTGATTCTAAGAGGCAACATGGCCCAAAATAGAGAGGGCAGTTCTGGGAATCCACAACATCTGAGCATCTACCTGGAACTGTGCTCAGAGTGTTTGCTTTTCTTTGAGACCCAAAAATCTTTGTTCTCTTGCTGGCAGACAGTTTTTATGATGCTCTGAGCGACAGCAGTGACATAACTATAAATCTCTCTCTGACTTCAGCAAAGTTGGGTTGTACAGGGACTGCAGAATACTGCACGAGAAGCCTTACAGGGGGTTTAGGGAATAGAAGGGTTAGGAAAAGGGAAAATGCATCTCACTTGTAGCAACATCATTTAAAACCAGTTCTGGTGCTTGCATTTATCCTCACAGTGTTTTCTATCATAAATCAGGTATTATTTTCCTTCTGCACAACAATAAACAATACAATCAGCAGCAACATCTGGGCTCTGCTTTTCTTAATAGCAACTTCATGCAGTTATAATGTAAAATACAAGAATTGGAAATAAAACAGAAATGCTAATTTGACACTTGGAACTTTATTACAGCTGCACAATTTAAAGTAATTTTAACTGTAGACTCTTGCTGTTAGGTTATATTTTTCAGTAACACCTTTTTCATCCAGAGATGTTTTCTTAATCCTCATCACTGGTGTTTTGGATGGTTTAGACTTACTTTTCCTGTTCTTTCTTTACAGAAGGCCATGGGTCATTTTGAGCCAAAACTTCTCTGTATGCAGTGGGTGTCCCCAGCCACTGTTCCCTGCCATGTTTCAGGAGGAACAAAGCTTCCTCTCTGTGAGGTACAGACCAACCTGCAGGGTCCCTGCTGTCTTGCCTTGACCTTTGACATCAGGCACTTGGAATAAGGCAGGCCCCAAGTTTGGGCATGGCACCAGCTGTTACCTTCTGCTTGTGTGCCCACCGTTAGAAAGGGCACTTGCTGAAATCCCTCATTTTATCATCCTTCCTAACGCTGCTGTGTCCCTGGCATCAGTGCCTTTCAGTGTCTGTGCAACACTTCAAGTAACACTTCTGTGAACTGCCCCACAGTGGTAAAAATGCAACAGCATCCAAAACACCAAGGGGGAAAAGTATAAACCTGCCCTGACGTCAGCTTTGTCTCCCAGACCTTTGGAAAACCAGAGAGCTAAAGACACTTGGCCTGAGAGAGAGCTAAAGACACTGCAAATGCTGCTGGGAATGCATGGTAGTGTTTAGTGCTCCTTGCAGAGCAAATTCTTTCTTCACACATCAGTTTATACCACTTCTACAGCTGGGAACATCAACAAACCTCTAATTTCCTTTAGCTCAACATTACATTGATCCACAAAGACCTTGGTAATGTTCCCCCTTCTCATTCTATTTTTATTTTCCTGGGAAGAGAGAAGGGTTCCTGGTCATAGATAAATAGTGCATTGAGTTTCCCTTCCAACCCCACTTCAGCAGCACTGAATGGAAAAACCTTCCCAAGTTCCTGCAGCCAGTGCTGCTGACTGCAAATGCCTCCAGCATCCCTGAGCTGATGGAAGGCTGGAGGGGGGCCAGCACTGGCCACTGACTCATCACCTCTGTCACTGCTGCTCTCCAGTCAGGCTCAGAGAACAGCCTGGGGCTCTTGTCCTTGTTTATTTGCCAGCCTCCTTCAAGAAACCTTCTTGTGTGTTCCTTGGGAGCACCCTGAAACTCTAGTGCCACAGCAGCTACAATAACAATTCACAGTACTTCAGAAGCAACTTAATTAGCTACAAATATATGCAAAATTCACTTACCACATCACTGAGATTTGTGAACTCTTTGCATCCAGTCTCTTATTTTCTTATTCCTTGTGCCTGATTAACACATGATGCATTTTCTTCTGTCTTGAGGTTAGATGCCTGAAGCTTTTCCACAGTAAATGACAAACAGTTCACATTTCTTGAGTTAACATTAATTGTTTCACTAGAAAGAAAAAAACCAACAAACACTTCATAAGTCCCAGGTCTTTTATTTCCCATGAAATCAAACAATCACCAGTACAGGCTGATCCAAAAATCTCATTTACTTCCACGGGTTTGAAAAAATTATTTCATAAATTTGCTGTTTTAAGATTAATAAGTGATTTACAGTTGACCTTGGGTAGCCAGAATTCTATTTTGTATCTCTGCCAGGTCAGCAAATTTGAAACAATTCCCATCTGCCATCCACCAGCTAATTATGACTCTGCTACCAACAGTTAACAGTAACTATAAACTGGAAAGATGTCCATTTAGCTTTACTTACATAATTTGGGAAAATTATTTGTAGCAGGGAAATAAAACCAGAAAGAGGCCAAAGGAATGAGGAGGGAACAGGAGGAATCCACTGCCACCAATTTCATGACACAACTGAGCACCTTCCCAGCACCAGTCCCTACACCAGGAACTAAGTGCAGCTAATGCTGCTTATGGATAGACATCACTGAGCACTTTATCAGGGGGGAAAAAATAGGTTTGTGGTGTCCACATATGCACTATACACACATGGATTTCTGAATGGAAATTCTAGGAGGAAATTAGGCAGCTGTGCTCAAACCCAAGGTCAATATCACTCTTGTATGTAAACTCTGAATGAGAGCTGTACCCAAAATGTTGCCCATATGTTACTTATTTGCCAAGGGATTTGCAGGAAAGAAGGTTAAGTAGCACATTCAGACAAGCTCTGATAATTCATGTGAGGAGCAGACACAAAATAAGGAGCAGCAGTTGTATGGCTGGAGGCAATGGGAAAGAGAGAAATGGAAAGAGGGAAGCAAGAGGTCTACAGCTGAATCATGCCTAGTGTCCCCATCTTTCTTGGTTTTGAGAGAATCCTTGAATGTAGAAAAAGTTTTATTTGCCAGTTTGTCATTAAATGCCAGCCTGTGCCTGTAACTAGTACAAAGAGCAGGTAACTTTCAAGAATTCCTACAAAAGAAGGCAAAAAGGTTACTGACAGTATCTCGGACATCTCCCTCACCTGATTTTCTGATACTTCTTCTTCCCATGCCCACTCCTCAAAATGAAATAAATTCGGGAAAAAAAAAAATCAAACTATATTTAGACAGAGTAACAAGCCATCCCAGACTTACTGTTTTTCTGACTGACCCTAAACCTCCAACATCTCGTGTTCTGTTCCATCCACACAGGTGGGAAGCCACTGTGACCCTTCACTCAGGGTGGAATCACATCAGTTTAGAACCGCTGAGCATCACAAACATGATGCTAATTAAATGGGCGGGGAGCGGGGGAGAGACCACACAAAAACGCCACAAAACCCTGATGATTTCTATGAATAAATGCCCAAAATTCAAATTCCACAGCTGGCAACTTCAGAGAAACTCCTCTGACTCCTTGCAAATTTCTTTTCAGCAGGAATATTAATTAAGGTGGGTTGTTTTTTTTTCTTTGCACACAGGAAATTCCCTCTGCATCTGCCACACAGAGTGATTCTTCCATTTTTAGGAAAAGGAATTTAAAGGAATCTCTGAAGCATATCAGAGCTGGGCTTGTGCTAAGTATCAAAATCTTTTAAAAGATAAGTACAGTTATTTGTCTTATTTAAAATATGAACACTGACTCAAGACTTGCTATCATTCCACAGCTGAAGAAGTTAATGGAATACATAAAATACTGCAATAAACCCAAGTTTGCCCCCCAGCATTTCAAGTTCCCTTTCTAAATTAGTTCAGGGAAACAGCAATTGGGTCACTCTCATTTTATATCTCCCAACAGCAAAAAATCAGATTTCCCTGATTTTGGTAAAGAAGCCCAAATTGTTGGTTAATTAACAAAGCCATTTAACTTTAGAAATCAGTCAAGTCCCAGAAGTGAATGTCAAGGTTACCTTGAGTCAAGAGCATTGTAAAGGAATAAAACAAGGTTTTATCAATATCACTATGGCACAAACACGTAGAAGAATACAGCGCTTTACCCTGAACATGAAAGAAAGAATTTCAGAGAGTGAGAGTTGAAAGCAAAATTGCCAATACCTTCAGGTTGTTCTGTCATGATCAGGGCCACAGTGATTACTTTTTCTCTCCCAATCACAGAGGGGAACATCAAACACACGTCTTGTTGTTTTTATTTTTCTTTAAAAATAAAAGAAGGGTCATTGAGGTTGAAAGTTGTACAGCTGGTTAGAAGCAGCACTAACATTAGCCACAAAGGAGGACAAGTTTAAACAGTCACAGGATCTCACACACTGATGCCAATAAAGCCTCACTGCTTTGTAGCACCCAGGAAAATAAAACCAGCCAGATACCTGAGGAATGCACAAATCCCAGGAGCAAAGTGGAGTGTGCAAGGAAGGGACACAAAACCTCCACAGACAACTCTTGTGGGGCTGCTGAGAGTCTGAATGCCTCACCAAAGGGCTGCTTTTGCTTCTCCCTGGGCAATCTTACCAAAAATGTTAATACTGAAACTGGTCACCAGCACAACCCACCCAGCCATGCCAAAGGATGCCAAGAACATTGTGATCTGGGGAATAATAAACAATAACTTAAGGACACACAGAAACACACAGCCTTTTCTATACAATACTTCTAGATTTCCTAAGGACAATTTTGTCTAAAATCCATCCATATCTACCAGTGCTCTTCTGAGTGTACAAGTCACACCCATATTGTTTTGGGGGGTTTACTGTTACTTTTTACAGTTATTTTAACACAAACCCCCTCAGAGGACTAAGTGGGCTTAGCAGGTTAAAATAAAGATTGACGTTTTAAGTCCTCTGACAATACAAAGTAACGTGTTCTCAAACACCACGACAGGGGAAGGGTAGGAGGAGCCCCAGCTCACCTGACACGGCCCAGCAGACATTGATTCCCCTTCATGGGAACATTCCCGCCCAGTCTTCCCACAACTCTGAGGGGAAAAAATGCAGCTCAGGTGCCAGGGTCTCTGCTGGTCCAAAGACCAAGCACAATTCACAAAATATTTGCAGTAAAAGCAGCCAAAAGTGTCTGGGCAAGCAGCAGGGCCTGTGGGCGCCGTGAGGGGACGCAGCACTGGGCGTGGCCCCAGCAGCCCCTCAGCCTCACCGCGGGGCAGAATGGCGGCCCCTCCCCCGGAGAAAAGCCTTCACAAAAATAAACACTTAGCGCTCTCATACACACTGTTTTATAAGGAAAACACGTTTCCTAGGGATTTGGCAGCAAAACATAACTGGCTGATGTGGTGTGGGATGGCGAGACAGCTTGCATGTCCTCATCACCCTCACAGCAGTGAGGACCAAAGCCCCTTCACCTCGAGGCTCAACCTTTCCACAACAAAACAACAACTGTGAACTGCAGCTAGAAAGTGTAAATTCCAAAATTCAGTACCCAGCAAATACAGATGTACAAGGAATTTTAAACAAATAACCGGTGTGTGAACACACAAAGAAAACTCAGAGAAAGATCCCTTTAACTGCCATATTGATGAGCTCTCTGTGGCTCCCATTCCACAAATCCTTCTGTGGAGGGAGTCACATCCTGAGCAATATCAGGATATCATTTAAAATGTGCATTGTTTATCCCTTCTGATACATTATACATACAGCTCTGCTGTCTCTAGGGCAGGAGCAATCCAAGCACAGCACTTGCCATACAAAAATTCATTAGAAAACACTCCTGCTCTCAACCAAAACAGGCCATTTTTCTTTCCTTTTGGATTTCAAAATAACCTTATGCAAAAAGAAAAAAAAAAGTGCTTACAGTTGTAATGATAAAAAATGAGGGGGAAATTGCAGCAAATAATGTAGTGCCTTTTTTGAGCACATCAAGGACTTCGGATCTTCAACATGTGAAGGGTCTTTTTTACCTCAGTGAGCTGGGTAATATAAGGTGCCTAAATGTAGAGAAAAAGAAAATATCATCTGTCACTGCCGTAACAGCAAGAAGATAAAATAATTTCTATAGACTGAAAACAGAAGTGCTCCTGAAAGAAATCATAGCTGGAGAATTATTTTTGGAATAGTATTCAACAAAAGGTTTAGGCGGGAATAGAAAAAAGTGTTTACTGGGGGAAAGAAACATAACAACAGAAATTAAATAGTTCAAAGGCCTACTGAAATATAATTTCTAAATGGAATTAAAATTTTTGGAAATTTTACACAATTAACCTGTCATATTTTTTCTTTTCCCTGTTGTGTGGGTGACATAAAGCATACAAACAATGTAGTAAGATAGAGATGTTACACAGACTGATATTGATTCCTTTTTTTTTCATTTTAATGCCCTGTAAACCCAAACTTGAGACCGACTTAGGGCCAAACCACATGATACGAGTTTCAACAGTTCTGATCAAGCCACGCCAGCAGACTGGTTTGATTTTTCCCTGTTTTCTGAATAGAATGAAGGCTGCTTCTTTCCCCTTTCACACCACTCTGGCTGCACTCTTTCCCATCCAGCTAAGGACTGTGATTTTGGGCAATTTGAGAATCAGATCAAAGCATTCAGCAAAGCTGCAAAATGCCTATATGAAATCTGAAAGTGCATGAGAGACTGCGTGGAGAATTCCATTCAGCTTTCTGAATGCAATCAAGGACTCTGTCCTCTGACCATGACTTTTTTTTCAGATTTAAAAAGTAATGCTCTGTTTTCTGAACAAGCTTCTAAGTACTAAACTGTTTGCTACAAATTACTATATATATTATAAAGGACAATTAGGGAGAAACATTATTATTTTAAAAGTTATTTTTCTTTAAATTAAGATTTGATAATTTTGCCTTTTACACCCCCAGCCTTCCCTTCTAAAACACTGTTAGTCTAAAGAAACCTGATCAAAGACAGATGGTTTCCATTTCTCAGCAGCTGGAAAACCTTTCTTTCTTTAAATCCTTTCACTGGAATAAAAGGACTGAAGAAATTTTGCTTAACGTTCCTGAGAATATTCCACCAGATTGAAGTCAAATAAGAGAGATTTCAGCTCCAGCAATGAATGCTGAATGTGCAAATCACACATTAATCATTAATGGTGTTTAATCAGTTCTGCCTTGTACAAAACTGCTCCAGCACGCACCAGGCACTCAGAGCAGCCTCTTCCAGTGCTCCTTACTGGGATGTAGGAAATGGCACCTCATGTTCTCAGAGAAAATGAGAAACACTGGATATATTCAATGTCAGTGTGATCAAAGGGATCAGCTAAAACGCTCATTGCATGATCTCTCCACTTAAATACCTTTTGTCTGTATAACTCTCAGACAGGATTTCATCTCAATTTGCAGAGAGCAATTATATTTATCTAGCTCATTCAAACTGCAGATAGCATTAAAAGAAATGCACTAATACTTTGTCATCATCCTGACAAATCCCGAGGGAATGTAAATGCCTTGCAGACAAAATCCTTCTAGATTAAATCCAAGGCAGGTTACTGAAGAAATCTGGCTGAAGACTCAAGCTCATGACATCACCCAAACGTGCAGCAGCCACGTGATGAAAGGCAGCACAACACTCTGTGATAAATGCACACGTTTTTCCAAGACAGGTTTAAAAATTGCTTACCTAGACAACCTTTTGGAAGACGGACATGAAAGTGCAAAGACAAGTAAAGTGGGGGAAAACCTGCCAAAAACCCCTCAGGAAATCCACCCCTGAACCAACAAAACACTTGAACTTCATATTCAGTTTGCTCTGTGTCATTTCTACTTTAAACCAGGCTGTGTGTTTGCATTAACAGCCAGGGTGCAAAACACAAATAGGGTTGGAAGGAAGATCCAAGACCAGCAATGACTCTCCAGAACTACAAGACTGCTTCAGAAAATGCACCAGTCTCCAAGAAAAGCTTTATGACCAGCACCAGCTACTTCCCTCCTGCAACAGGAAGCAGATAGACCAATAATAAATACATTTTCTCACTGGGTTCTGCTTTCTGCAGGATCTCCTTTTGGCTTTCCTACTTTTGAGTACTGAACAGAACCATGACTGAACCTGCTTCAGAGTCCAAGGATGCAGAGGATCCCTGCCACCTGCAAACAAACTGTTCTGTGTTTCCTCATCTACAGAAGGGTTCAAGGAATTTAAAAGTAACTCCCTTTTTGATTCATCATGACAAAGGCTTTTCTTCAGCAAAAAAACAGCACCAGCCGATCACTGCAACTGCTACATTTAGCATCAGCAGAGGTGGAAACTGGCAGCAGCAGGACTGTACAGCCCCTTCTTCAAGAAGATTGACACTACAGACCAAAAAGGCTCTCAGTTACTAAACCTACACAGATTACTTCATTCATGCCAAGACTCTCTCTCAGCACAGGATCACACAAAGATTTCTACCCTGACAACATTTACTGATAAGAATAACCTGCACTCTCCCATGCTGCCCTGATCTCACACACTAGGCAGGGCTTTAGGACATGTACAAGATAAGCTGGTATTTGTAGGCATTATTTTGCTTTATCTGCCCTTTATTTTGCCTGATCCCTTCCAAATGGATTTATTGTTTTTAAAAATCAACCCCAAAAACTTCAGATTTCTCTCTTGTTTCTGAGTCTGGAGCCAAACCTGGAACTGCCATCTGCAAGTTGAAGCATTACTTCAAGCAAGGAATTGTCAATTCATTTTCACCTGGGTTCCAGGAGAATTTCAGACATTCCATGATAATCCTGAATTTTAAAAGAATTAGTAATACACTCATAAATCCACCCAAACTGGAAAGCAAGAAAACAAGTGAAGTTGCATTTTATCCTGTATTTTTTTAAAAGCTGCCAATCCTATTTCCTTGGATTTGAGATGGAGGCTGTCCACAGCCTTGATGTGAGTATTTTAGAAAGGGCCAAAGAGCTCAGCACTGCATTTGAGCCACACAGAAAGGGGAATTTACCCTGGAGGTGCTGAGAATCCCGGGCTGGAGGGGCAGCAGCCAGTGCCGCTGTCAGCTGTGGCAAATGCAGAGGCACAGAATTAATTTTTATCCGAGACAAAGACCAAGATATTCAGCTCAAGAAATGAATCTCCCAATGTAAACTATTTCCACTTCAAGAGGAGTCTTACTCAATTAAAGCCTGTAGTATCAGCTTCAAGTGAAGAGATCAGACAGAGGTCCCCAAGCAATTACATGAAACAAAGTCACCCTTACCACAGCCTCTGTAATAAAACCAGGGCTCCATTTCATACTGTTTTATTCTCTAGAGATATTTTCTAACTAGGTTTCAAAAGGAATTCAACTTTTGCAATTCACAAGCCCAGATTAAGAAATCCAGTCCATAGGTCAATGACACAATTACCTCAATTTCACATAAATCTCCTTCTCTCACAGAAAACTTGACCTTTTTTTTCAAGAGCAAGTGAAAAGAATCATATAACTGATGTAGGAATATTTTCTCATTGTCTGTGACTCCTCATTTGCCAGAAGCTTCAGTTTTCTGAAATTTAGTGTTATTTCTCACTTAAAAAAAAAAAATCTGTGAAGAATTTACTTGTATATAGCTTGATGGAGGTAATGAAACTCAAACTGTTGCTTTGAAAAAATATTTATTAAAACCAGTTTGAAAGCCTCACATTTTTTTTTAGTTTATCAGTCTGAAACTCCTGAATTTTTTCTCTGTTGCTGTGTTCAGTGACATTTCCTACCTGTTGCAGTGGTCTAATGAAGTCCTCCAGCAGATTTAAAGACTAAATCCTGCAGTGACTTCAGTCTGCTCAGGTGGACTTTCACTTTATCCACTCTAACAGATCTAAACCAAGTTTGTTGCCTTGTCTGCAGCCATATTCTATAATTCTTGCTGAATTTTATAGTCATCAGCAACTTATCCGTGGACTTAATTTAAACACTCAGCCAGGTATAAATAAATCACAAACATATAAAATACAGTGCTGCATGTGAAGCTGATTAATGTTTCTCTTAACACCTACTTGAACTCTTACCTAACTTGTTGTGCACTGATGCAAAACTCTTAATTTCTTCCTTTGCTGTAAGGGAACAAAGGGATGAACTGAGCAACACCCCCTTTACAAGGCTCATGTATTGGAATTAACATGTGCAACAGCACAGGCAAAATTTCAGTTCTACTTAAAACACTTAAAACTCTCCCTGGCCAGAAAAATCACCTTTTTCTTACAAACCACAACTATAAACAACAATGAAAAAGACAAGCTCCTCATCCAACTTTCTTACTAAATCAACCCCTGAAATACTGGTAAACCTCTAAATCTGGAGGAGGCATAAAAAACCCCTGAAAGCTACAATAGCTTCATGTCAAAATCTATTTTTTCCTTTAACAATAATGCAATGGCAGTGCCTTGCTGTAGCCTTTCCCACACAGTTCACAGTGCAGCAAAGCCATGGCTGGTGACAGTGATAATAACAGAGAAAGATCCACCGAGCAGGTTCAAAGTAAATGCAACATTTCATCCAGAAATCCAAATCTTGGGTGTGCACTGGGGAGAGACAAGGTGTAAACCCAACATCTTTATGTCCTGTGCTTTTATGGTGTCTGACAGATGGACCTAACTGAGCCTCTGAAGCACTAATGTGCTAAATAATAAGGAATCAAATGCCTCCACAGCCCAGCATCACATCTGAACTAAGTGTTTAAGAGCTGTGGTCACAGCAGCAATAAAGAGATGAATAGCATGAAGAGTCTGAGTCACTCCTGAAGCTTAGGTTTTTAAAGGATCCTACCTACCACTGATGGCACAGCAGCAAGGGATGAGCACAACCAACCATAAGGCAAGGCTGGGAATTGCTCTAAGCATGCCAGGGTCAAATATCATTCCTACATGAAAAGCAACTCTAAATTGTCTGCTAGTTTATAAGAACTGTGTGTAAAAACATGGCAAGAGCACAGTGTAACCATGGTTTAAAAAACACAATGCAAGGAAGTGGCCGTTTTCTGGGGAAACTAAAGGGAAAGAGAGAAAGGGAACTTGTTGGAGCAAGGATGGGCATTTTAATCAGCACTACTGCTCTTGGTAAGGAGCAACAATCTCATCAAGGCACATGTAGCCCAAAGCATCAGTGTCTCACTACTGCTTTGGCAAAGAGCTTGGCCCCAGTACTCCATTCTCGTGAAGTACTTCATCCTTGGCATCAGCAGCTGGACCCTTTCCTCTGACAACTCTCCAGAGAAAGTCAGGGAACTGTTTAGGAACAAGTTTGGGCTCTTAAGGTAACTCTCCCAAATGCTCCTTAAAGCCACTGCAGTGTTAAGTTCTGGGGTCAAGCTCCAAGGAATTGTCTGGCACTTGGGTTCAGTGAGAAAGTGTGTTAATGACAGAGAGGAGTGTGGCCCCCACAGACCAAATCAACCATCCACAGAAATCGGCTTCAAACACCTTCACATGTTAAAAGTCAGTGCTGTCTGTATTTTACCTGTAGCCTTTCCACACCTAAAACTCAACTGTCAAGCAGAAAATTGCATTTCAGATGGTATTTTTGGCCACGACAGCATCACTCATTCAGATTTCTGACTATAAACAAAACTTCTGACTAAATGTAAGACACGTTTGCTGCTGTCACCAAGGGAGTGGCAAGGGAACCACTGTCCCTTTTGCTCTGCAGAAAAGGACCTGCTTTGCCTGTCCCTGGTTTGCAATTGCAATAGAGGGACTGCAGTAGGTGACACCTGGGAGCAGGGAGAGCTGCAGAGTTCAGCCAGCCTTCACCAGGTGACCACCTAAGGGACTGTGCATGTGGCCAGCTCCTCTCCAGCTCAGAGGGAGAGACCTTTAGAACGTGAATGGACAAAATCCAACTGCTTTGATCCTTGTCTTGCAGGCCCTGCACTGCTGCAATAGTGGGGATGTGCCTGTGGAGCCCCTCAGGTCACTTATCACTTCCACTCTCAGAGAAAGATAAATGCTAAAACTATTATGGACCAAAATGCTTCAGATAATTTCCAACTCTTTTTTTTTTTTTTTAACATTGTCAGGTTATATAATGACATGTCACACTGACAGCTGAAGTAAACATTTACTGTTACTTTTTTGAGCAGGCTCAACTCATTAATTAATGATGCATCCAAACCAAAATAACTTACAGAAGCCTCCTGCCTCCCCCAGTGTTATGTGGCCTGTATTTATAGATGCATCACTTCCACGTAGAGGGTGTTCAGAAAACATGTGAAGAGGGAGGCAAGAGGAATTGTTCCCCTAGTGCCAGAGTCAGTCCTAAATAAGGCAAGGGCATGTGTGGCTCTAACCAGGAGATGTAGGCTCTGAACCCAGCATTTCCAGTAAGCCAGGAATAGTCCGGCAGTGGGAGTGAGAGATTGTAACACAAACTCCATGAGTACCAAACAAAAAGGGTGCTGTGCTACAGGAAGCCTTGAGATGTGCACACACAACCAGGAGTATTGAGGCACATATTCTGGGAAATGGACTAAACCAGTCACTCTCGTTTCTTCTGTTCAACTGCTCAGGACCTGCTATGATCCAATGAACACTTGGGAATTCCATCCTGATGCACTCAGTGCTAGGACAGACATTCAGTGGAATTAGGAATATCTCGGATGTATTCACATCGGGCCTGACATGACTTGGTTCAACTGCAGCACTTTCAGATACCATTCCTATTACTTTGCCTACAAATACCTCTGAAATAATTCTTTATTTGGAGTTACAGAGAGTTTAACTATCTTCAAGAAATTAACATGAAAAAATCATTATCAAATGTGATCCTTTTTAACACATTCAAAAACCTAAATGCACCCACATCAAGCTATCTGAACCCTGTATGTGCTATTAATGAAAACCCCCAGGGTTCTCACAGAGTCCTGAGTGTTTCATAGAGTTATAGCCATCAACAATTTCCCTTTTTTTCAGTGGAGAAATGCACCACTGCACATCTGAAAGTGCAGACAAGCTTTGGGGGCAGAAAGGATGTGGTGCCACTCCCACAAAAGCCTTTGCTGGCCCTCAGTCAGGAGTATCTTTTCCCTAACACTGCATTGCCCATTTTCTCCATTCAGAGAGCATCAATTTGACTGAGGGAATGAAGCAGAAAACAAGACATTTGTAAAGACATTTTAAGAGCTACCATTGCCACACTACAATTTGGCCTCCTGCAGGCCCCTACTGTGCAGCAGAGGTTGATTGCCTAAATAGATTCATTTATTTTAAAGGCAGCCAGCTTCCCACAAACCTCTGTATAAAATAAACTGTGATACTGCTTATCCACTACCAGCACCTCCAGCACATGCATTTAGAACTATTCCTCATTTATCCCCACTGCTATCTGTATTTTAGATCAAATATTCTATCGCCTGCTGTTATTTTGGTTAATTAAAACAACCTTGGGAAAACAGACCAGCCACAAATACTTAATGCTACCCTGCTGATCCCTCAGTAAGTGGACTGACTAATCTATGAAAAGCAGACACCAACTTCATTAACATCAACTTCCAACAATGGCACCTGAAATTCTGTAACAGCTTCCAGCGCCGTTTCTTAACTACTACGACTTGGAAGATTAATATTTATTACTATTTACCAGCTTGGGTTTACAGACTTAATACTGTTAAGTTTAAACACATAAGAACGACTTTAATCTCAAGGGCTTTGATGCCACCCCTTAAAAACTTGTGGAGTTCACAGAAGCATCTCTCATTTTAAAGGTATTTGAGTAGCTATTGGTATTTTTACAGGAAATATTGAAACAGACTGACTACTCACCCCTCTTACTGCTTCTTGGCTGTTTTCTGAACTCCAGGGACTTCACTGGAGGGCCCAGGGCTGGCAGGTTGGGAGAGGTTAAGCTCAGTAGGCTCCAATGGAAAGAGATGAATGACCTCAGCTGGACCCTGTAAGATCTCAATGAGATCACAGCAAACACAGGCACAATATTAGCAAAGAGAAAACCGTGGCAATTTTATCTGTCAGCAACAGGATTGTTTGTTCTAGAGCAAATCATTTATCTTCAAATTCAATGGGAAAACCTGGAAACTTTCCTGGGAGTATTCATCACGAGTCAGAGTACATTCAAATTATTTCCAAAAAGGTGTTCCCAAACCCTAAAGGGCTACACCAAGAAATAAGATTTGTGAGCAATTGTACTTGCAGTAAAAGCCTTGATCCTGTGGCAGGCTGTTGTGGTTTGACACAACTGAGCGTCAAGCATCTAAAATATCAACTATTTTAGAAGGAAAACAAAATAAGAAAATATTGAGGAAAACTAGATAGCTGCGAGGCAAAAAAACAGGTTCACACTTAAACAGTTGCAGTACCAGGAGAAAAAAAGTTTATTACTAACAGAATTAAAAGTTAAAAGATATAACAAGAAATTAAAACACACACATACACACCCTCCCCCTGCTCCCTTCTTCTCAGCGCTTTACTCTTCCTATTTTAACTAGCAAAAAAGATATCACAACATAGGATTCTAGTCAGGGTTACAGTTCTTGAAAAAAGTCTCTCTTTCTTATGCTTAAGGAAAAAAAAGGGTTTCTTCTTCTTGTGTCACATGGTTCCTCAAGCTGCCCCAAACAACAGACCTGCCCAGAAAAGAAAGAATCTGCTGTGGTGTAATACATCTCTTCTATGAAAAAATATCAGTTTTTTCACACTGCCACACACATGGGCCATCACGTGGGGTTATCAACCTTCTAAGGATGGGCCACTTTGGCCTGAACACAAAGGCTTTTTCTGCTACAAATCCTTAAAAGCCTCTCACTGCTTCTATGTATATCTTGGCATAGGCACTCTCTCTTCACAAACTTCAAGGGCCACACATAAGTCTTCCATCCCCCCATATACTTCAAATGGATTAAAGAGACAAACAGTTCGAGATATTCCAGTTTCTTAACACCACATGCCAGAAGGATTTTTAAGCTCCGCGCGAGGAACGCGGCACCGCCCCTTTTCTCCGCCGCCATTTCAGCTCTGTCTTACATGGCTCACTCTCTCTGACTCTGAAACCTCTATGTTCAAAAATAGTCTTATTCAGGCTTTATGGTGAAGAAAACCTCGCTCTTTTTGTGCTGCTGGCTGCATGGTGGTTCAGCTCGAAGTGTGCTGGCTGCAGAAAGGAGGCTGCTGCCGGCTCCCGCCGGTCCCAAAAAGGCCGCTCTGGAAAGATCTCAGCTGCACAGCAGTCCATGGCTGGGTCCAGCTGTCTGGCAGTCCATGGCTGAGTTTAGCTGCCTGGGCTCTGGGATGGCTCCTTCCCCAGCGGCCCAGGGTCCGTGCTGCGGCATCAGGAAGAGGGGAAGGGAGCTGGGGCTTCGGCCCGGCGGGGCCCGGGGGCTCCGAGGCCTCCCGACCTCCCTCAGGAGGGCTGGAACAAGAGGAACTCCCACCTTTCTGTGTGGCTTAAATGAGCAAATTTTTGAGAAGCATCATTGTTCTAAAAATCTGTCTGTCAACTCAGATTCAACCCACTACACAGGCCACCTGGGATGAGTGGTTTGATTAAAATATTAGTGATTTGGGCATGGAAGCTAAAAAAAAATTAAGGATAAGATAGGGGTTTTTGCCAATGTGTTCTAGTAACAAATTGAAGTTTATATGTCCTTTTGTTACTTGAGAAATGCTCTAAAATTATCTTTTGTCTGGAAAATTCTCTTGGAAATGGACTCTATGCACAATAATTGTTATTGATAAACATTTTCACCTCAGAAATGTGCTCAAGACTGTATGTGCACAGTCTAATCAAATCTGGAGTAATTGTTTAGAAATAGTCTTGTCGTAGAAACTATTTCGCTTTCACTCTGAAAATTGACTTGGTTAATTAATCATGAGGCTTTTAAAAAGTATTTATACTTCTCCAAGGGCAAAGACTGAATATGACAGGACAGAAGTCTGCCCAAAAATGCTTAGCTATTCAGCAAGGTATCAAGCGAGCATGAAGGCCCAGTTTCTAGGGATTATTTCACTGTATTATAACAATAATAGATATATTTCACAGCGTTCCCAAGGGACCACGTACACCTTGGATTATGTAGAAGGAACAACTTATAGGGTAAAACAGGAAACACAGATAGAGGTTGACACATATCAGCACCCAGGGAAAGTGAGTATTTGTACCTCGAGGTGCTTATCTGTCACCAATCTTTCAGTGGGAGTCAAAGAAAAACAAAAGTCTGTAGACTGGGGGCTTCCAACAGTTCCTTACATATGGAAAAGCATTGAGAAAACCTAGAAGTGAGGGAAAGAGCTCACCACCAGCAACAGGAAAGCAGGAGACAACCCTGCTATGAAATAATGATCAAAGGGAACCACCCAGCTCTGACAGAACGTTTTTGTCTTGGGCTCTCATCGGTGGGAAGAAATGCAGGGAGGAGCTGAAGCACCTCTTGAACCAGTGGGAGTGGGAAAGGCTCCTGTGGTGCAAGGATGAAGGCAAGTTGGGAGGTGATGCAGAGAGGAGAACTTGCTTGGGCTGGTGAGAAGGTCTGGAAGCAGCTCTGTGGTGGGGGAAAGGCCAGAACAGAAGAGCCATGAGATGCTGTGATGGATTCTGGGATTCTGCCCCCTCACCCAACCCCTGTTTGCTGTTAGTTTAAGTCAGGCAGAGCAAACAGTGAAGAGACATTTCCTGCAGGGAAACCCCTCTGTGGCAATGTCCATTCCACGTGCTGTGGGCAGCAGGAGCCAGGGGAGATTTCATAATGAAACTGTCCTGCCATTCACTTGCCTGTGGGAGCTAAAAACATCCAGCCCATCAAACCTGGTGTCTGATGTCTTGAGGATGCAGGATGTGCCTGGAATAGAAGCCTGTCTGCTCTGTGCATATGCTCATTTTTACAATGATCCCTCATTTTATTCCCCCTCCCCAGGAGGAAGCAGAACATCATGAATGGGGATCACAAAACGCCACTGATGAGCTGGAATGTCAGAAGGCTGAGGCCAAACAAACTGGGGGGTGAAACAAGCAGGTAACAGGTCATTATCATTTTAATGCAGTTTGAAATATTACCAAGAATCTGCCCTTTGAGCCTGAGAGGTCTCAGGCAGGTGGCAGGAGTGCTCACACCCCCTCCAAGCTGGGACCTTTTCCTTGAAGAAAATCAAGTAATATCAAGTAGGAAGAATGACTGTAACGTGAGAAGCAAAACAGCAGGAGCAAGCCTTGGGCTTTTCTATTCCAGTGTTATAGAGAGCTGAAGCTTTTGTTAGCTGGAGATTCTAGTTCCCAAAAATGAAACATCACTGCCCCCTTCTGTAATCCAAGCCAGCTGTATCCTATCACAGATGGCTGTGAAACACTGGGCAGTTACGTGCCAGCTGACAGTGACATAGTGAACTTGCCCAAAATACTAAACAAAAAAATACCAGTTAATTTTTCCATAATAATTTCCATGTCTGTATCAGTCTTCAAGAGCCTGCTAAAGGACTAGCCCCGAAGAGAAGAACTATGGAACAAATCCACTAGAATTTATTGATTTAACAGTTTGTACGTGGGACAGAATCATGTCCACTTCTGAATTTATTAAAAAGCTGTCAGAACTTTTCAGCATTCATTGAACTGTCATCTGGGCCTCTATCTGGGCCTCTTTGAACTAAATTTTCCCCACAGTTTTTAAAGAAATTATGTCCAAGTTGCTGTTAAATTGCCCTACACTCCAGGGAAAGGGGGAAATAACTGCCTGGATAACAATTCCAGACGGAACCTGGAGATGCTCACCCACACTGACTGCAAACGTTACCTTTCCAGCCCGTGGTGCCCTGATTCAGCCTCCCTCTGTGCAATGCTCAGAATTCCAGTGCATATTCAATCTGCTCTTGCTCAACCACCACGTCACCCAGGAATTCCCTCATTCTGCCCACATTACCACGTCCTGCACCCAAGCTCTTCCCATTTCCCAGAGCCTTTGCTATGACTTTTTCCATGCAGAAACACCTCTGGGCACCCACTCCTGCTTTAAGCCTCCTCTTTTAAGTATTTTTTCAGCTACAACCTGCTCACTGTGAAGGCTCTCGTCTCCTGAAAGCCAAAAACCCTAAAGTGAGCTCACCAAACTGAAGGCTCCCTCATGCAAGTTTAAAATAGACTCGAAATCTAAAAATATTTTATTTATTGAAAGCAAGCAGCAGCCTTTAACTGCATAGGCTGAAA
Organism: Lanius collurio; assembly: GCA_020086605.1. NCBI lineage: Eukaryota > Metazoa > Chordata > Aves > Passeriformes > Laniidae > Lanius > Lanius collurio. Next base: position 5,336,794 of record JACBWW010000040.1, on the reverse strand, counting down.
CTCAGGATTGTGGATGTTCCTGCAGTGCCGAGGCTGATTATTTCTTGGGGAGAAATCTGACCTGCTGGTGGGTTTGAAAAGATTTTTCATGTCTTCTTCCTTACAATGGAAAGCTCCCCTTCTCTCCCATGCTGCTGGAAAGGATATGTAACATTAAATGATTCATAGAATAGGTTGAGTAGGAAAAGGCAAGAGAAAGTAAACTTCATGTGCCCACAGCTGCCCAGGAAGGGGAAAGAGCTCATCCTCATGGCATCATTATCCCTGTGGGAAAAGGTGCAAGCCAGCACCCTGTCGAATTGCACACAAATGCAGATATCCTGCAGAACAGGGCAAGTTTCTAATTCTGCTGACTTGCCCTCTCCAGGCAGAGCATTCTTTATAGTGCTGCAGTGCAGGGAAGAGAAATCCCTATTAATGTTTATGAATTGCTAAGCCAAGACACGGAAACCATCTGAATTATGAGGTTCTTATACATAAAAATACAAGGAGTTATAGATTTCCTTTGCTGTATTAAATAAACACACCAGGACTGCAAGAGTCCCTGTTAAGAGCCATTCCTCATCCAGCCCTGTGAGCCAGAGCTGATTTATGCTGCAGGGAAGATAAACATTTAGGTCTGTTTTGAAAGCTGAGCCAGGGCCCTCACACTTTAATTGCTTTGAACTGCCCTATGATTTTTTATTTCATTTCAGTCCACAACAGTGACACAGAGAGGCACTGAAAGTATAACACAAATATAATTATCTTAGTGTCAGCTTGATTCAGTGGGGTGTGAGTAGCTCTGTTTCAGTCATTACTGCTGGCAAGGCCAGAGATACTGTAATTTTTACAAAAACAACTGTAGCCTGATTCTGGAAATGCTGCCAACCAAGTGTGTGCATCTCAGCCCAGCAGCACCGGGGAAGGGATCAGGAGGCTGAGAGCTGCACTGAGACTGGGGACAAAAGTGAAATAGGAGAGAAATCTTGGGCAGGAAAGTAAAACAGGGATGGGACTGGAGCGTGAACAAAGCAGGAATGGCTCCCACCATGCAGTGCCTGCAAAGCCAGCCAATGAAAGTTGGTAAGAGCTCTTTCCACCCCTACATAGGGTGGTGGGAGATAATTGATAACGCCTCTATGAGCTGATGAAGTGAGACACAGAGTCCCTTTCTCCCCTTAAAAAATCCCAGACCACAGCAAAGGAACACACGTGGACATGCACAGGCCCACACACTGACACACAATGCTGTGTCCAAGCTGAGGAACCCACTGAACTCACACTAACACTCAGAGAACAAAACATTCAGCAGTGTAAAGCTCTTCAGAACCCTATTTAAAAAAGAGAAAAGCAGCCTATCTGCTGTAATGCCTGAGAAAACATTCAGTGCTTAGAGACCCAGTGTGAATTTGTGAAGGTGGTCTGCTTGGACTGACTAATTGCTATTAAAATCTGCACTGCTTCTTGGCCAAGTTCCTCCCCACTCTCACTTTGACAACACACTCCTGAAGTCATTTTTCCTGACTGTTTACAAAACACTACAAGACGAGCACTACGTCATGATGCAGTTTTCTCTGCAAGCAGTGCTACAGTTGATTTCAAGGCAGCTGCTCTCAGGCACTGCTTCATTTAGGGCTCAGTCTGTAACTGATGGGAGGTGATTTTAGCACTTGAGAGTCTCCCAACACAATCCCACAGCAGCTCTGTGGTGCATTTCCCCCATCTTTTTATGAAATTGTCTCTGAAATTATTCCTTGTGTTGCACACTTTATCATTAGGGACCAGCAAGGGCTGGGCAACTTTCCTGCTGTGCAAAAATACAATCCCAGTAAAATCAACTACTCTGGGCAGCTCAGATGGGTTCCAGCAAGGAATGGCTTTTGCATTTTGCAGTCCAGGAATGCCACCATTCCATTGCTCCCTGAGCAGTCAGGGTGTCCATTTGCTCCCACAGTGCCTTGTCAAACCTTACAATTTTGATATATGCGGGTCAAACTCACTTCTAGGTGAAGCAAACCTCATACTTTTGATCTGAAGAAACCCAGGCAGTTTCATGTCATTATTAAAAAAAATAGCCTTGGTTTTATTTTAGTCTGAAACAAAAATAAATCTGGAAATCATGAAAGCTGTTGCAAAGCAGAATTGTTATTTCTTCTGCCAACTACGATATCAAAGACAGGCAGCCACGGATCACGGATCACTGAGTAGTTTTCACATTTCCCATAAATCCTTATTACACTGATCTTCTCACAAATATTGACTCTGATTCAGGAATGCACTTCAATATGTCCTTTTGAAGTCAGCATCACAGAGCTGAACTCCTCTGGGAGGCAGGAGCAGCGGGCAGGGGAGGTGTGAAGGGCAGGCACCGGGGCTTTGCCAGCCCCACGAGCTCATTTGCCCTCCCAGAGGATTATGCAGAAAGGGCAGCTCAGGAATCCCCAGAGTCACTGCCCTTCTTCTCCTGCACAGGACTGAGGTGCCTACAATGGTTTCAAAGCACTGGGCCCAGCAGTCCTGCTCTCAGCTGCTTTAAAATGTCCTGACATCTGAGCAAATGGTTGATTATTTTCCCTGATTCACACCATACATTGCAATGTAAACTTCTCATGTCTGTGCACATCCCTCAGGACTGATTCTGACCTGAAAGCTGCCTTGGTGTGCCCGGGCCTTGCCAGCATCATCAGAGACATGTGCCAAGTGTGAGCCACAAATACTCTTTTACAGACAGTTCATGTCAAATTCCACTCCTGAGGTGCAAATGAAGAATGGAGAAAAAAGAATTTTTTAACTGGAGTGATTAAGACAGAGACTGTTCCCATTTAAGTTCTACACTTTGTAGAAAAGGATGTTTGGGTTTTTGGATGAGCAGATCTTTGTAAAATGATGCTTGTTGTTTTGGCATAAAGTTGCACTGCCCATGTCAAGGTATTTTCATTTTTAAAGCTCAGTGTGAAATCCCTGAAATTCATCAATTAATATCTTCCTTCCTTGGAAGCTTCTGGGAATGCTAAGTGCTGTCATTTCCTTCTTGGAAGAAGTTCCCCCCTGGATGCCAGGGAAAGGTCTGCCACCACAGCAGAACAGCAGGAGATGGCACTGCTCTATAAAGAGGGAGAAATTGAGAAACAGACATTTGGAGCTAGGGGAGGTTTGATGCTCACTGTCAGCAGCTGCTAAAATTCTTACTATGAACTGTGTCAGGAACATGGACAGTTCTGGTGTATAATTCACACCATTCAGGCCAACTTGCAGCTAAATCATTTAAACTGTCTAAATATATCTGAACTCAAGATATAAGCAGTATTTAAATATTTTTGCTGGGTTCCTCTATTAATTTTTTGCATTGTGCCAGATAGGGCAGGGACAAGAAATGGAACAAAAGAAAATATTATTTTCTATTTCACTATAGACTTCAAAGGCAGTGGATGTGTTGTGTCTAGAAAAATGTACAAATGCATTTCCAAATGGAAGAAATTGGATAAACAGAAGCTGTCATCAAGAAATGTTGATAGAAAATGATGTAGCCTGGACTGTAAGACCTGTTTTTAAAGAAAGCCTCACATTCAGTGCTTTCAATACTCAAAATTGACTCTCAAGGTGGGGGTTGTTTGTGTTTCTTGTGCCATTCTTCTGTAAAACCCCATAGCTAATCATGGATTTCCAGAAAGTCCAAGAAAATCTCGTAAAAAGTACTGATCATAAAAATATAAGACAAATGTTTCACAAGTTAATGATATTTCTTTTTTTTTCCCCCAGACTGCAGGACAGATGGATTTTCTGAAAAGCATTAAAACACTGCATCAATAGCTATCAAATCATTCCTACCGAAATAATTTCTAAATTGCCTTCCAAAATCATAGGTAAAGACTAAGCAGAGCCCAAACAAACGAGGAGCCAACAGCAGAGCATCTCATACAATCCCAGCCACTCAAGAACCCTTTCTCCTCTTCCCTCACCTGGCCCTCCCAAGAGCAGGGGCTGCTGCCACCACCCTGGCCTCTCTTCCTTTCTGAAGACTCCCAGGAAGCAGAAAACACTGAAATGTTCTCCAAATGCCAAGTATCTGCTTTAATTTTTAAAGAGCGAGTTGACGACTACAGAGCATTCCAGTGTGTCACTTGATTATAAAACAAACCCAGCCATTAGCAGGAGCTTTTCCGAGGGCTCTCTGCTTGTGCTCACTTGAGCAAACCCTGAGCACTCCCTGTCACACCCACAAACCCAGGGGGCAATTTGGGCCTTTTCCATGGAGCTCCCTCCATCCTTTTGCACCGCTGAACTCAAATCCTCACGAATGCCTGAGTCCCTTCAGCTGCCTCTGCTGGGCTGTGCTGCCATGCAAAGCCAAGAGAGGCCAGATGCCCCCTGGCAGTTTTCACTTGACTGCAATTAGACAATTTTCAGTGCTGGGTGGGCAGTGGCCGACCAGATGCTGGGCAAACAGCCTTGGGGATTGACAGCAGAACCTCTGTTATCCTTGGAAAACACATACTGCTAAAAACCCACCTAATGGCTCTGAATCACAGTAATTTCTATTGCCTGCCCTCAACAGAGAGATGATCTGCTTTATTTTTGTTCCTCTCCTTCAAAATTGCAGCAAGGAAGGCCTTATGTTGAAAAGTGATTTGAGAGTCTCTGGAATGAATCCAAATCCAGTGCACCTTTCAGGATGGGAAAGTTCTCTGTAAGACTCCAATGGGAAAAGTTGGGGGAAAGGTTTCAAAAATCATTAAACTCTGAAAGCTTCTGAAACGTCTTTGTTTATATCAACTGGGTGCCTTGAAAGCCCAGAACCAGAGGAGTTGTGCAGGCCAGAAGTGAAGCGAGAATCCTACAGTGCCTCAAATATGGGCACAGACAGACGGACAGAGCTGCCCAGAACGGGGTTTGTTCTAAAGGCAGCAGAGCACAAACCACATTTTCTGTAGGGACTTCTGACTGATGGGTGGCCAATGCTCCCTGGTCACTCTGTAAATGACAGATTTCTGTAAACGAGAGTATTTGTAGTCTCTGTAGAACTCTATGTTTAAAACACAGAACTGCAAAATCCGATAGCAGAGCACTGCTAAAAAGATGGAAAACAGAGTCCTCCAGTGGCCTCTGCTTGCCATGACAGTAAAAGCAGCCGACAACTCAGGGGAGAAAGTGCACGACCCGAATCGTGACCTAACAAGAAATAAATCTTAGTCCAAAGCGATTAATAATCAGAGAAAAATTCCCCCATGTGTGTCCATGAGATCTATCAGACTTTGGAAAAGATCACAGGGTCACAGGCATAGAAAAAGCTGAGGAGGGAAAGAAGTGGAAAAAACCAATTTTTGTAAACTTCCCCAGAAAACAAGGGGAGGATGAAGAAGCTCTGCCGAAGTACATACTAAAAGAGCTGATGAAAACACGGCAAGAGAGTGAGGGGGAAAACTGGGATACTGGGGACAGTAAACAAGACACGGTGCACAGGGCTGCTGGCAGCGAGACCTGCCTGCTGCACCCACCAAGTTGACTACATTAGAGCTCTTCACATAAAAATAGTGTAAATAATTTGGCACAGTAGACAGGTGAAATAACCATGCACATGTTGGTGAAATAGGCATGTTGATGTCAGTTTTATAGCTGTTTTTATGCAAACCAAGAATTCATTTGTGTACAAAAAAAATTAAAAAGAATATTCATTCATTCCCTTTGTAGGAATCTTGACTAATAGCTCATGACTGCAATAAACTAATAAAATGAAGTTTTGTAAAATAACCAGCTCTTTCTCTGAAGAAGTTAAAATTTCTTAGTGGTAGCAATAATCAGCAAACGGCAAGAGAGCATTCCTAAATTACACAATGTATATCCTGACATCTGCTCTGTGCACCCCCAGACCTTGAGCAATCCCTTGGCAAAGGCCCAAACCGGCCATAAAATCCTGGCAAGCAGCAGTTTCTAAGGAAGGTCTGTGTGGTCCCCGTACCAGACGGTTCCCAGCACCATCATTAAAGCCTTATCTCGGGGAAACACTTGGAAAAGCTCTTCTCCCTTTAAAGAAGAACCTCATCAGTCAGAGCTGTGGAGTCACCTGTCAGGACCATCAGCTTCCCCCACTCCACCCCACCTCTGCAGAGTTAGAGCATAAAAAGTTCCACATGCAAAAATTCCAGGGTCAAACCTCGCCTGGTTCTATTTGCGGATGCTCTTCAAACCTCTACCCCTACACCTGATTTTTCCTCTCAGTGCTGGCCTGGCTTTTATCAGCTTTACTACTTGTAGTTCACACTCCTGTCACAAAAGTATTGCTGAACTTACTCACAGACATAAAACAAAGTTTGAAAAGATCCCATCTTTCATCCAGCAGGGGAAATGATTCTCTTTGAACAGGCTGGCAGCCTCAAACAGGGTAAGGGATTGGTGCAAAATGCTCAAAACAGTATTTTGTTTCATATTTTGACATGTGCAGAAACTTCCAAAACACCAAAAGTTGCTGTGCCTGAACCAATGCAGGCTGCAAACTCAACAAGCCTGTGGAGATACAACCTGGGAGGGAATTTCAGTGTCAAACAGGCAAAGATGTGCCAAAACCTGGGACAAAAAATATCAGGAAAAAGATCAACCCACCAGCTAACAAATGTAGGAATGCAAATTAATTTCCATAAGGGCTGTTTTTTGCAGTAGGTGTGGCCACCCCAGTGCTGAACACAGGCTCCTTTTCCTTCTAAACAGGAAAGGAGTTTGTGTTTGGAAGTACAAAATTCTAAATGCTGTTGTGCTGCCACCACCATCACCCCCACAAGCTCCCCGAGGGATGCAATAAATTGTGGTTATTACCTCAGACTCAGTAAGGAATTATTATCTGCAGTGACAGTTTTTGGTGCAGCTTTGCAGAGGTGAACTCCTGCTCGTGAGGCAGCAGTGTCAGAGCAGGGGGCAGAGGAGAAACTCTTTATTTACTGGTCTGCCAGGGCTCCATTCCAAGAGCAAGAGAGGCCTTTTATGACCTCTGAGTCCACTGGAAATGATGGAGATCACAGAATCATGGAATGATTGTGGTTGGCAGGGATCTCTGGAGGTTACCTTGTCCCACCCCCTCCTCAAGCAGGGCCATGTGGAGCAGGTTACCTCAGTGATGAGTGAAGCTTACTCATGGCTGGCAAAATCACTGTAATTTCAGGCAGCACTGCTCACAGAAAGCTGCCTCAGTAACAGCCCTTATCTTTGTCATCAGCAGCAGCTGGGCTGGACCTCAGCTTCATGGACAAAGGGGAGCAAAATGGCACAGATGGGACACTCCCTACAATCCTGCTGGGCTTCTGTGCTGCAGCCACACAGTTAACATGACTGGAGGAGAGGCCAGGAGCCACTCACATTTCTACCCACATTTCTTACCACAGGAGGCAGGTTTTGTGTTCAGTTCTGCTGCTTCCCTACAGATAAGTCACAGCATTCCCACCTTCTGATGGGAGTCGACAGTAGGATATTACAGCATACTCTCAGAGTTAGAAAAAGAATGGATTTCCAGTTGTGACACTGAAGTGGTACAACTGGAAATGTCAACTGCACTTTACTCACTGATTGCTATAAAAATAAAGATACACTCAGTGCTCCACAAAATCCAATTGCTATTTGCATTATCCAAACATGGTTATTTTCCAGCCGAAGTTTCTACAACTTCAGCTCCTGGTTGTGTAATTACCTGCCTAACACTGTAAGTTTTTTTGTTCTCCCTGCAATTCAAAGAGTAACTTTTGTCTGCCCTGGTTTTCTCTGGACATCAGACCCTGTTTCCTCCTGCTCTTGCTACAGGCAGAAGGGGCTGACATCTCTCTCAGTCCCTGGGGAAGCTGCCCCATCAGCATGATCCCTGAAAATCCACTGATGACCCTATTGGCTCTTCCCCATCCCATATTCCTAATCATTCTGAGGAAGGCAATGAGTCCTTCCACGTGCTTATGAGGTCTCCTCATAGTCTTAATTGAGACTATGGGCATAATCCAAATGCAAGTCATAACCATAACAATTTAATTAGAATTATTAAATCCAAAGAGCCAGAAGTACTTAATTAAATAAACAGCTTGGTTTGTGAGCAGAGACATACTTCAGATCACTGCAGTCATAAAATTCTCACTGTGCAAAATTATGAGTTGCTGTTTGATAACAATCAATAGAAGAGACCATCGAATAAATACCTTCTGACTTGTTTTCTAAACCATCATATTGGTCCCAGTAGTTTGCCAGACAGGTATAAATAATGATGCAATTGTGTTTCCAGTCTTGCTGTTATTGGTATCTAAATAACCCCTGACATGACTAGACAAAAAGAGGAGGCAGGTAGTCTGTCAAACCTCGCAGATCATTGGCACTGTGACCTCGTGCAGGGCTGGGGTTGCCAGGTCTGCTGTCTTTGTCACTTGTGTTCACAACAGCCTTTAGGTTTGAGATTTGGAGAAATACATGGACACCAAGCACGTGGATGTGTCCCACAGAGACTGCACTGCTGCACAGGGCCAAGGAGTGAAACTGTTTGAAATGTGGAATTACAGAATATCCTGAGTTGGGAGGGACCCACAAAGACCATCAGAGTCCAACTCTTGGCTCTGTTTAGAACGGCCCCAAGAATCCCATCCTGTGCCTGAGTTGTCCAAATGCTTCTTGAACTCAAGATATGGAAAAGGAGAGGGATAAAAGATATGGAAAAATTCCAACATGCATTTACAAATTATTACGAGAGAAGACAGGCTAGGAATCCAAAACCCATATTATAGACAGGGCACTGTAAATCTCTTAGAGGTCTTAGTGAGATTACTGGCTTTGGTTATTCCTCCCCTGAGGTAAAACCATTCACATTCACCTGCAGTAAAACCAGACCTTCCTTCCTATAGCTGGACTTAATTCTGAGCCCTTCAGAAATGTGCAGGTGACAAGGAGCAAAATGATCCTTTTCCTTGGCCTGGAACATTTTCAGTGCATTTGGGATGAGGAAACATGGCACAAGACAAGAGCTCCCACTTGCTGCTCTCTCACCCCACAACTTCCTTTCTGCCTTTACCCACGCTGTGCCTCAGGTCCTTTGTGAGCTGCGCCACCCCAAACGCACCCCACACGTGTGACGCCTGTGTACATCCATAACACACACACCACAGCCAAAAAAGGCACCAAAAGTCCTGGAGGAAATCTTCCCGGAGCCTCCTTCCCAGCTATTCACCCTGCCAGCAGCAGATGGCATCCCTATTGCCACTGCCGTGTCCCGTCAGAGCTCACCCTGCTCGGCAGCTCCTTCTCACGACCAGCCCCACCAATGCTGCCCCTTCCCATCTCTCCTGGGCCTCTGGAGTTACCCATCACTGACTGCAGGGATCTGCCAGGGAAGCTCAGCCTGCTCAGTGAAATGCTGGGGGACGGCAAATGGAGATTTCCAGCCTCTTCCCCAGCGTAATGCCAGTGACTCCCTGAGTTTGGTAAAATCCCTGCCCGTAGTGAAAGGCCGGCTGTAAAATCCTCATGGATGGCCAGGCACTCGTGGCGCTGCTGCTTCCTGGGCTGAACAAAGAGTGGGCAGAGGAAGAGCTTCACAGCCCTGGAGAAAAGGCCGTTTGCAACAAGAATTCTCCCAAGCCCAGCGATTTCAGTACTGCAGGGCTTTGGGCTCACTCACTTGGAATTTAAGGGCATGATTTGTCAGCCCTTGCTTTGCAGGATCTTTGAACTCTGCTTTTTGGTGTCAACCCGCGTTGTTTTTTTTCTTTGAAAGAAGAAATGTGTCCTGTATGAAATATCTTAGCCTGGTAATAATTTTTGAGTGATGTTTTCCTGCAAAGAAAACAAGCACTTGTCTGCACATCCCATCCCCAGCTGCTCATGTGCTTCTCCCTGTGCAGTCACACAGGCACAGAATAAAAGGGGGAATACAAGGATTTGCTGTTTCTTCCTACAAATAAATGTACAGGAGAATTCAGAAACTACACCTGGCAGAGAGAAGCAAATCCACTTCCTTGGGATTAGGACTCACATTTCGTTGTCTGTTTTGTGCCCTGCTTCTGCCAGGGGCTGACCGAGGTAAACTCTGTCCCATTCAGTTCAAATTCAGAAAGAAACAATAAAATTCAACTTTTTCCTGTGGTTTTTGTGTGTAATTATGATCTCTATTACGGTTTTAGATAGGAGAACAAAACTGAGGAAACTCAGTTGTAACTTTCTGCCTGGACTGGCTGCCCTGTGTTGTGAGGCTCATGGCAAATAAAGCCTCCCTGCCACAGCATGGGAACTTTGCTATAACCAGAAAAAAATATCCAAGAGCAACAATATTTATTTTCCACACTCCATTAGTAGCCCAGAAGCAATTCAAGCATGTTACTAGAAACCAAACCCAGCTAATTAAAAATAATGTTCCAAAGCTCCACTGATGTGTTTTGCATCTGGAGCTGGCTTCTGCAAATAAACATACACAAAACCAAGGACAAATCACAATAAATCTAAGCAGACAGGTACAAGCAAATTGGTCTGTGGAAGTGACATGTCTCTCTGCTTAAATGTCTACCACAAATCCCAAGGAGATGTGGTAGGATTTAATCTAATTGGGTTTGCCACTTCCCTGCAGCTTAATGTGAGAATAACAGCAATTATATATGACTGTACTTAGCTCAGTACCAAAAATCCATTTATTAGGCTATTAGAAGCTATAGAAAGCTGGGGTTTGAGAACATTTGGATATGCTGGTTACACATTTGGCCTGCTAGTTGTTTTATGGTTACAGTTTCCAAATTGCCACTGATGAGGTGGTGGTAGAAAAGCAGATACAGTTAAGCATTTCAGTGGATGGCTTAGAAAAGTTTTCTTCTCGCTTCAGGATCCATAATGGCTCCTTCTAAGCTGGCTCAGTGCTCTGCAAATCTCAAAACATACAGCAGGAGACTGGGAAACCAAGAGGTTGCTGAGGTTCAGAAATCTGTTGATCATAAAGCAAAGCACCTTTGCATGTGTGGGACCCCACAGAGTTGGCACAGCACGGCACAGAGATGAGAAAAGAATTATGTTTAAGGCCAGCATTATGGGGCAACAGAGGGAAGAGCCTCTAGTTCTTTAGCATTTGAGAGGGTGCAATTAGCAAGAAACGTAAGAAAAGCCATTGGGCCATTCCAAAAAGATGTGATCTTGTCACTCTCCTGCCCGCTCAGTCTGCAAGGGGAGCAGGTGACTGGTGGGCTCCCCATGGAGCTCAGCACGAGGAAGCTGCACAGCCCTGTCCTTTAAGCTTTGTCAGCTCACACAACCATAACAAAACTCTTCTTGCCAAACAGATGTTTGCAAATGAGGCTGTAAACCCTCACCATTTCAGGTTTTTTTTCTAAACCGTGGTGAGTGCTGGGATAAAGGTGGATTTTTTTTTTTTTGAAGTCTGAAAATCTTCACCTGTAGCCACAGTTCTCCAACGTTCACCCAGTGGGGGCAAACACATAACAAATGGTTCCCTCAGCTCACCCACACTCCAGTGAGGGCCTGCAGTGGGGAAGGACTCGGGGGGCTCTCTCTGACCTCTCAGACACCACTCACGAGGTATTTGGGCCGTATTCAACCTGTAGCTTTGTTTTCAAAGCCAGCCTTGCAATATGTGATCCTTACATGGAGCACCTGGAATCAGGAAGGCTTGGTTTTGCTCCCAACAAACTGACTGACAAGGCACCCATGGAGACAGCGGCTGTGTCTAACTTTCCATCCAGGCTAACCTTCCTGGCAGCTGAGATGTTGATAACCTTGCACAGCAGTCTGGGTGACACATAATTTTAAAGAGATTTCTCTTTTCAGGGCTCAACTCTGATCCAAACAGACAACTATCACAAATTACTACAATTCCAATGAGCTCTGCTTGAATCAGGCACCCACCAAATACCTGCTGGAATTCAAAGGCTGTTGGTTAAGGTCCCTGTCCAGCTGCTGCAAAACACTTCTCTGGGCAGTGAATAAATTTAAACCTGGTCATGAGCATTGTTTTTTGAGTAAAAGAACAGTGAACAGAAAGGATTGTTTAACAAAATCATCATTCCCATTGCTCTCACTGCAGCACCACAAACATGGGTTGCGACCTCTCTCCAAAGGTGGAGGTATCCTGAACCAGTCTGGTTTTCTCCTGCCTTCTAGCCTTAGGATTGATTACTTAAAGAGGTTATAATTAACATAATTACCCTGACTGATGTCTGAAATGAATGCACAGTTCAACTTAGCAGCTGTAGGACTGGCAGTGGATTTGAAGTCCCTTTTGGCCCCACACATCCTGACGCCCCTGTCCTCACTCTTCCAGGGATTGCAGTGGCATTAAACACTTCAGTGGGGCAGGCAAGGCTGTGTTCCCTGAGGAAGGCCCCTGTCTCCTCCAAGGGAAAGGCTCCAGGTGAAGTAGAAACGCTCCCAAATCAGCACAAAGCGCTGCTGAGCGCTGGGTGCCACCCAGCTCTGTGGATGGGTGGGAAACACAGGAGGAAACTCCCACTCTCCTGGGAAAAAGCTGGTAAAATCCCACTGGGAAACAGAGGCTCCTGTTTGCACCTCTGCAGGTGAGACCTTACCTCTCCTCACCTGGCTCCAAAAGAAGCAGTGAAGAGGAACACACAGATGTCTCTTTTACAGTAGCACAGTCCTTGGGATTCCCAAGTTCAAACTCCTCAGTGTGGTGGGTGCAGCTACTGGGGTCAAAAAGCACTTTTGAGAGTTCTCACCTTGACCCGCCCAAGTCAAAGGCCAGTGAAATCTTACACCTTCTGAGGAAACTCTTTAACCAAAAGTTATGTTTAACATGACCAAGTATTTCCCCAGAAAACCTCTAAATTGTAGCTGAAATGGGGACACACTAAACCACTTCTGACTCCTCAGAAGACACATCCTGCAGTATTACATCTAGAGACGCAGGAATTATCAGGATGGGATCTCAAATGGCTGCAGTTTATCACACCCCAGCAAATTCACTGCACCACACAACCTGATGGCACATGACAAAGTGTGACAACTGATCTGTATTGCTCAGGAGAGACTGTCGAGATGTGCTGAATATTTTCTAAACTGCTATCAGAAAACATATGTTTCCAAGGGGTAATGACACAGTGGCTCTGAATAACTCATAAAAATTATGAATGAAGCGTTCTCACCTTCATTTGACCTTTTTTACTTCTCCAGCAGACAGAGCTAAATGTGTGGCACACCAGAATGCATCTGAAGAAGAGACAGATGATAATAAGAAGCTGTTAAGAGCTGCTCACTCCGCTGGCTCTATTAGTTCAGCTTGCTTGCACAGAAAGAATTTCCCTGCACATGTGAACATGAGCACAGATCAATAAAGGGAAATATCCAGGCTGATCCTTTCTCAGCCTGAACTCCTCCAAACAAGATGCACACAGAGTCCAATGCCTTGTGGAAGGCTGGAGACAGTGGTTGGGCATGAGGAACCACAGAAATGATGGTGCTGTTCTCCCTGCACAGAGCATCCCCAGCACCAGCTGGGAGCACTCACACCACCCTTGGCTGATGTCACAAAGGTATCTGGAAGCTTTCACTCTCATTTTGCTGCCTCCCACACCTATGGCCAAGGTCTGCTTGGCTACTCACCTTGTCAGAGATCGTAAGAGATCTTACTTGCCTTAAAAATATGACTGCTTGACATGTTTTTTAAACATCAAAAGGAGAGCAACATATTTCAAATGTCAAGAGGGGAGCAATGCCTGTGTGCCCTTGGACCCACATACGAGGTGTAAAATACAGCAAAGAAAGTTTGAGCAACCCAAACAAAGCATCTCCTGTCCATAAGAAAGCAATCTGGATTGGCAGGAATGGTTCTAATGCAATCAGCCTGCTCTAGGACAGGCAGAGTGCCTCAGTTTAAGGCTTTATAACCTGTCTGCTCATGCCTTGCATCTGTCAGTTCTTTTCTTCCCATCATCATCTGTGGGTGCTGAGTTTTCACCACATCCTGAGTGCAGCTGGGAATGCCTGGTGGGCTAAAGCCTCTGCCGGCTTTGGGAGCTGTCTATGCCTTTCCTTTCCGTGCTAGCTGGGTCAGGTACTCACCTGATTTAATTTATCCCAGATAAAGCTCTCAGCTCTGTTTTCACTTCTGTAAATGTATGATCCAAGCCCAGCCAGAGGCCAGCTGGGAGTTATCTCCAATGGTCACCAGGATTGATGTGCCAGTGACTTTCTCTTATCTTTGCCATTAAGGGCCCAGGTGCTTTGCAGGGCATGGATTTTCTGAGGCATTTAAGTCTCCTTGTCTTACTCTGCATCACCTGCCTCCCTCTGCTGCCAAGGCCTGGGGCATGACAGGCGTGAGGAATGTGCAGGAATTCTGTCACTGGGGAAGGAGTTTCACACGCTCTGCTAAACAATCCCAACAGATGCTGCTAAGGAGGCTGAAAGGTGATTTTCACAAGGCTATAAATTTCCTCGCAGTTCAGCCTGTGGTCTCCAGACACAGCCAGGGCTATGTACAAACCCTTGGAAAGGATTTGGGTCCACACTGGGAGTTCTCAGAGGAACTTATGAGGGGCCATTACATCTGGGGAGGTGGGGGGTACCCAGAGCAGGTACCCCAGGAATGAGGCTGGGTGTGGTGGAAGAGCTGAGTGGGTGCTGAGCTGGGTTCAAGGGCTCTTCTGGGAGGGCACAGCCAGACACGTGCTGCTACACCCATCTCCCTCTGCTTCCTGGCTTGGGCTTCACCACCTTGAAGCATCAGGGAGGGGGCAGCAAACTGCATTAAGGACACCTATCAACGAACTGAAGCCGTGCACAGGCGTCTGCAAGAGCAAATACACTGCAGAAGTGCCAAACCACTGCAGATGTTGAAAAAGCACGAGGTAAAAAGGAGGGGATTGGAAATGGGTGTGAGCAAGCATCAGACACAAAGGAAGTTGTAATGAGAGCAGGAGCGTGAAGAGTGACAATTCAGCATGGGAAAGATAAAGATGGAACAAGAATGGGATCAAGAGAGAGTGCACAGAAAGGATGGGGAGGAAGAGAAATTTGAAATGGAAACGATGGAAATGGAATATGATTTCCAGAGGGAAAGAATAAGGGTGAATGAGGGTCCTACTGGGTCAGCCCATGCATATTTAGTCAGTTATAATAAGGTAAAATTGCTTCCTCATTACAAAGAAGGGAATGATGTTGATATGTTTTTGCAGTCTTTTAAAAAACTGTACAGAACTTATAATTGGTGAGAGGAGGCATGGGCAGCACAGTTCAGCCCCTGCGCCATGGGAAAGCCCTGGAGGCCTGTGCCAGGCTGGTTGATAATGACTGCCCTGACTGTCAAATTGTGCAGGGAGCCTTCCTGAGAAGGTATGGGCCTGACCCCAGAGACCCGCAGGGTTACACTTGGGTCTCCAAGGAAAGGATCTGATAACTCCTTTCCTGAATTGGCTGTAGAAATGACAAATTTATTTAACAGGTGGATAGAAGGTGAAAAGACATCTGTATCTGGGTTTTTTTTCCTTCTTTCTATTTTTTTTTAATGATGAAATTATCTCAAGGAGCAGCTTCTACGAGATGTTCTGAAGGATTTGAGAGCCTGCTAGACAGAAAATCCTTATACTAAAATTTTCAGCCTGTTAATCAAAGCAATATTTTTATGAGAAAAGTGTTGGGAATCCTACCGACTTCCATAAAGACTTGCCCCTTCTTTCAGAAACAACCAGAAACAGACAACAAAATACACAACTTCCAGAATTTGATAAGCCACAATCTATTACTTCAACAACATAGTAACAATCTAAATGTCATTATATTTCACACACAAAGACCAGAGATGTGACCGAGGAGATCAGTTCTTGTGCTTAATTCAGTGCTGTAAAGCAGTTTTACAGAAGCAAGTTCAGGTGCAGTTTGTTAAAGACCCTTCATGGAAGCACCACTGACACCAGCCTGTGTTTCCAGAAGTGCCTGGCTCGTTCCTCCTGGAAAGCATTACCCACAGACCCTCCACATTCCAGCCTGGATTTCCATTTCAAACAAAGCAGGAAGGACTGGAAAGCGGCTGCAGTAGGACATGGACGTGTTCTCTGCTTTCTGGAATATTTACTGCTTGTAATGAGGCTGTAAAATTCAACATTGACTCAGCTACTGCGTTC
The DNA here is from genome assembly GCA_020086605.1 of Lanius collurio. Lineage (NCBI taxonomy): Eukaryota > Metazoa > Chordata > Aves > Passeriformes > Laniidae > Lanius > Lanius collurio. Next base: position 5,320,724 of record JACBWW010000040.1, on the reverse strand, counting down.
CCAAATTCCTTCCAGACCCTTGACTGAGTCTCCTCTCTGCCTGGCAGTGCCCTGCTGCTGCCTCTCACACTTCCCTCAGCACCCTTCCCTACAACTCCAGGGGCAGCACATCCCTGTCAGCAGCTCAGCACCCCTGAGGTGCTTCACACCAGGCTCTGCTGCCAAAGCTGGAACGAAGAAATTTGCTGTCTTCAGTGTCATTTTCTTTAACTTCTCTTTTACTGTTGATCATTTATCCTTTTTAACTCACCCCTTTTATCAATTACTCCCTGATACTCTTAACAGAATATCCATTGTATTTTTCACTTGTCTCTGACTGTTTTATCTTCAAATTCCCCTGAACCCGCCTGCATGTACAGCCCCCTTACTGCCAGCATCATTTGGGCTTTCTTTCATTGGCTTTTAATTTCTGGATAGGTTTTGGCATGGATAATTTCCTGCATTTTGAGGTGAATTTCCCCTCAAACTCCTGCCTCCCTCCTAATTATTGTGTAGAAGTCCTATATCCCCTATGAAAGTTTCAGTGGAAGAATTACCACCACCTCCTCACATCCTTATTTCCCTCTTTGTACAGAGATCACACCCAGACAGGGGCTTTACTGAGGGGTTTCACTGACATCAAAGGGAACAGATTTTAGTCTAAAGGCATTTCTTGAACATTTCCATCCAGTTCCCACACTTGCATGTGCTCTATCCTAATTTCCATATGTGCTAGTGTGAAAAGAGCTGCCTGTGGGTCACTAGGATGGCCACTACCATTATTTCTATCACCTTTAACAGAGTTTTTGCCTGCAGATCCCAAAATACTTCAGATAAGCCAAAACCAATGTCTACACTTGATAAACAGGCAAATGGAGGCACAAAGTGATTCCCACAAAGTCCCACAGCTCCAAAAAGTCCCACAAATTTGTTACAGAAATGCTTTATATTTGATGCAGAACTTATTCTTGAATTTTCTCACCTGAGCCCTGAGAGAGAGAGAAATCCTTAAGAGAAATAGTGCAAGTTCCTGACCTGTCCAGAGCAGTGGGGCTGTTGTGGCTGGAACCAGCTCAGCAGCTGCTCCTGATTGATCATTTATCCCTGGCTGAACAACTCTCAGCTAAAAGAATTCTGCTTCTGCACTTTGCTGAGCACAGACCAGCTTGCAGAACACATCCAGGGAAAGCATGTGCTGGATTTAAAGTGAGCTTCAGGTGCTCGTGTGGTTTGGGGGTGAGTATTAGAGCCCCACATAACAAACAGGGGGTTATTTTAATCTTCTGTAACTGCATGAGATTCAGATTTTAATTGACTTCTTCCCTCCTGAACTCATCTCATAAAGCGTGTTAGGTGTAGCTGCTGAGTAAATAGGAGACAATAATATGTTGAAATGTCTGTCTGGAGAGTTTCTTCCACCCAGAGCTGAAAATCAATACAGCTCAGAGAGACATCCCTTGTTAATATAACTTTTCTTTTCAGCATGTTCCTAACATGTTTAATATTTTTCAGTGTTATTTTCTGGCACTGAAAGCCCAACCTGTGTCGCCAGATCCCTGAACTGGGACTCTGGGGATGTGTGTTCCACTCCTGGAGCCGTTTTTAACATCTTGGACAAGTAAATACAGCTCTCCAGGCCCTTATATCCATTCCCAGCCGTTCTCTTTTGGGCCTCGTTCCTGTAAAGATGTGTGCATACATTTGATTGTATAAACTGGCAAGGTATTTAGTGACTGGGAGCAGTCCCGTGACTTAAAGTTACTGTTAAATCCAGAACCTGAATCTTTGTAAGACACAGCTTTGAATTGTGCACTCCCAGCTTGTGCTGAACTGGGACAATAAAATGTGAACCTTTCAAAGACAATCTACCTGTAGCACCCCCCCAAAAAAGCCATTTCTGGTGCTCTTGTTTGGCCTCAAAGTCAGATTTCAGGCTTGGGGTCGAGCAGGGAGGAAGCTTCAGGTGAATTGCATCTGTCCCTGGGCTCTTACAAACAGCCAGGATTTGCCCCCTGGACTGAATACTGTCAGGCTGAAAATTTATGTTGGAAAAACACTCTCCCCTCCCTGCCCAAATCAGCCTATAAATAACCTGTGTGGCCCAAAGTGGCCCTGATCCTACCTCAGGAATAGCTGCTGTGGTGCAGCAGTGACAACAACAAAGAGAGGGGAATTGGTTAAGTACTTTGGGGGTTAAAATCTGTGCCCTGCACAGTAAATTTTATGGCCAAAAGTGAGTCTTCTATAGTCTCATTTATTATTGCGAAAATGATTGGAACTAGGGACTATGACACTATTACCTGTTACTGCAGATTTATTGAAAATTAGCAATTCCATTTATATCTATGAGATTTCAGGGATTATTCTGTTATAGACTGGAAAACTGATAGATTTATAAGGCTGGTGAATCCAGATGCACCAACTAATAGAGCCAGTGAGAAAATTTAGAGGTTTGTACTCCTAAAGGAGTTAACCTTTGGATAAAGAAACATTTTTCAAGTAGCATCTGAGAAATTATTGGATTCATAAATTCTCGATGCTGCAGCATGAAAAATATTCATTTCCAGGGGTTTATATTTTTGTTCAGAAAAGGTACAGAAGGCAAAATTTCATCCAAAACCATTTCACTCCACTCAGAGCCCTGCTCTAGTTCTCCCCCATCATGTGTTAACCCTTTGGCATTTATTGGCAGGGTTTGCCTGGCTGACTCTGTGGAATATTTCAAGGTATGAATCTTCTAAATTCATTACCATTGCATTGACTTGAGTGAATCTGATTTTACTTTAATTTTGATTTTTGTGTACTTGCTGGACTTCTTAAAAATTGACTCAAAGCTGCAAAGGTATTAAATTCCTGTCAGGATGTTGGGAGTTCTTTAAGGTGTGTTTTTTGTTGTTTGTTTCTTAATATGTGAGACCTCTGACTGGGGATGAGCTTGTGTAACTCAGCTGTCGCTTCTGCATGGCTGCTTTATTATTGATTATTGCAAAAACCAGAGAACTGGCAAACAAATCTGCAATTTATCTATGAATATATGAGAAAAACCTAATGGGGCCCCAGCTCCTCAGTAATGCGAGAAGAGTGATCATTGTATTCCTACAGAATGCAATTAAAATCCATCACCCAATAATCCAGATCACCCAGGATGCCATTTCTTTTCCCATTCAATATTCCCTAATCCCTGTGTTCAGGTCTGTTAAGGAGGTCGCTGGGCCTGATTCAAAACTGAGCCCTGCTGAAGGAAAACATTATGACTTCCTCAGGACTACCCCAATTTCTCCTAAGGGAATAGAAGTAAAGGACTGTTTCACTGATTTCAGCAGGGAAGTTGGAAGAATTCAGGCTTGGATGCTGGACTGTGAAGGTTCATTTTGGCTCTTATTAACTTATGGCTATTTTTGTCTGAATTACATATACAGATAAACAGATTTTTTTAAAATTACTTTTAAAAATAATTCAAGGGTTTATAAATCATAAAAGCTGCAGGGGCTAAGGTCAGAAAAAGGAAATAAATGTTTAATTTCAGTTAAAGTAATCCAGAGTACTCCCACTTTAGAGGGGGAAAAGAATGACAAGTATCTGTAATATGGACCACATCCCCAACCCGGTGGCATCAACTGACTTTGGTTATTAACTTTGGAAAGAGGGAGAGTCCTTTATCTGAGAATCTCTAAGGCAAAAAGGCCCTGGAATTACCCCATCATTTCACAATCAATAAGGCAAAAATGGGATGTGCAAAGAGGTATAATTCTATCACTCTGGTACAACACTGCACCTGTAACTTGGGAATAGGGCAGTTCTCAGTGTCCAGTGTTCCACAGCAGCCACAAACCAAGTTTCAAATGCCCAACAGGATTTTTATGTCTGTTTATATTGAATATAAACTTATGTATGAGATATTCCCAGCCACAAATAAAAAAAAAAAACTAAACTGAATAAGAATCTCTTCTTTCTGTGTTCTTTCTATAAAGTTTGTGCTGGGTTTTGATCCAGGACAAATCAGCACAGCTCCATTAAAGGCTGAGCTATCCCCATTTACAGCTTTTCAGAATCCAGCCCAGAATACACCAATTTCTGATTATTTTGGCAAAATATCCCAACTTGGCTGAATTCCTTAGTGCAGAACCAAACATAAGAACCAGACATGGAGCTACACATACGTATAAGACTTGGTCAGAATATGGATTTTTCTCTCCTTGGACTATAAAGGAATTGTATTTCAAAGGTTGTAGTCACAGGGGTGACTCCAGTTTAAGCACAAGAAAACATCCTTGGTTATACCTGGAAGATAATTTCTTGTGCCTTTTCATGCAAATCCATTTTTGCATCTCTCCTGTTCTAAGGACCAAACACAACTTCTCTGGTGGATGAATTCATGGCTTTCAGAAGCATTCTTCTAAGGAGGCCCAGTGGACGTCAAGAGGCAGGAATTGTGCAAGAATGATTCAAGGCAACCAGGGAGAAGTTGCTGAACTAAATAGAAAACATTTAATCCCCACCCCCCAGCTGCTGAATTCCCCCTGGAATATTTTTCTTTATGTCGTTAAAGGAAGCTCGTTCATGTCATGATATTTTTTTGCTATAATAATCAGTGCATCAGTACTTCAGACTATTATGAGGGGAAGTATTTTAGCCCAGAGACAGGCAATAAAGAGGAACTTTAAGGAATAATGAGTAAGAGAGCAAGAAGGCATGCTACATTCTTCATGTAAATCAAAGTTGTTCCAGAAAGGCTGGGAAAGAGAGGTTGCTATTTCCAGCTGAGAGTCAACTGAAAGTTAATGGGGACATCACTAAAGATCACAGACAAACGGGCACTGTACTTTTAATGAATATTTTATTCATGTCACCTTTAAATTAGTTAAATTTGATAGGATGATAATGTAATGCAAAATGGCTTCCTCCCCAGACCATTTTAGGTGGAGGGTAGATCAGAATTTAATTTTAGGCTAATGCCAGGTCAAAATTAAATTTAAAAAAATTATGGCTGGAAAGTAATAAATCCAAAGTGACCAGTGGAAAAAATATTAAGTTAATGAGATGTGCAAGCCATTTGGAAAAGCACAGATATTTTATAGGACATATATTTTTCTTATCTGGAAACAAGCCATTTTAACACCTGCTGATAGGGATGAAAATAGGGAAAGGAGAAGGCACTTGAAGTTATTGTATTGGGTCTCGATAAAGTTATGAAGGCAAATGCAAGAAGCTCATGGTGAGGAGGGTATTCATCATTTCATCAGCAAGCTTGGTAACAACTTAAGACCCCGAAATCCTCTTTTAGGTATTTAAATGTGTATTCTGCTGCTCAGGGTGTTGTCACTCACACATGCCAAGGAAAAGGTTCGCAAGTCAGGTTCAGCAGCTGCCCTGCAACCATGAAGTTGGGATCAGGCAGCCTCATCCCTCTCCCTTCTCTGCTCCATCATGAGCCAGCACACACAGGACATGCAGGGGATGTCACAGTTTACATCTGCTCTTACACAGCCGCACCAGTCACACGGACACTGTGCTGCCCCGGTGCCTCTCCTTCCTCAAAGGAATTAAAAGGTACTCACAGAGACCATGTCAAGAGGAGTTGTTATCATAGCAGGCAGTCCTGAAGTTCAGCTCTGAGAAAGTTCATCATCACCATTTATAGAATGCAACAAGTGAAAAATGTCAAATCACGTACAGCCAGAGCAGAAGCTGTGAGTGGGGAACTCAGTAAGAGGAATGTGCTCCTCTGAAATGAACAGGAGCGTGGAAACCGAGCTCCTGGGACAGGAGGAAACTCATTTCATGCAAAGACATTAAACTGCATCGTGATGGAAAACCACAGAGCATAATGGTTCCCTTGCAGTAAAGCTTTGGGTTTGTGACTACTGTTACAAACAAGAAATACACTCGGGGAGTTTCAAAAATCAGCAATTCACCAGATTCCAAGTGATTTCTGGATGTTCTGCTGGCAGCACTGCAGATGACTAATCCAACCATGTCTGCTGCTTTTCAGTGAGAATCTGCTGCATTAGCCATGCCACCAGAGCCGTGACACTGGGATAATGCACCGGAGCCTCCCTGGATCCCCCCTCCACACAATTTGCAAACTGAAGCTGTACAAAAGTGTCTCCCCACCCATCAAGCAGCACATGAAGGTACTGCAATGCTTCAGCCTCCACTGGGACAAATTTTGGGTGGAATTTCAGGTGTCAGTGTTATTTGATAAAACCTAAAGTGAAAATGGGCACATGGATGGACGTGGCTTTCCCATCTCCACACAGAAATGAGAGGAGGTGTTAGAGCCCAGCAGGAGCCAGGGCATTATTGCAGTTTGCTCTCCTCACTACACAGCTCACTGATAAACTGCAATGGTCGTCAGGACTATTGATTTACTTTTTGAAGAGGGGTATGTGGATGCTGGCTTTAAGCAATCTCTTCTCAGGGCTCAGTTTGATAATCCTTTTCAAGCTTTTATTTAAACTCTCTAAGAGAAAAAAGCAAGAATGAATTAGAAACTGGAAGAACACAAAGAAGCTTGAAAGAGAAGATCAATAACTCACATGCAGAGCAATAAACAAACTGGAACAATTACAGTGAGAGATGGTTATTGATCAATATCAGGAGCAGCTCATATAGCAGCACCTCTGTTTATACCAGACCTCAATTATATTCTTACTTGCTCATAATAATATAACTGCATTCTACAACTTTTATCACCAGGGAAATTTTAATTCCCCTTTATTAGTGAATAATAACCATATGTTTCCAGGCAGTGGTGGCTCTCGGCACATTTCCATATCTGCCAGTCCCCACTGCCCCTGTGGAGCTGGAACCTCTCCCACAGCCTGGAAAGCTGAGCTGCAGAAAGGTGAACTGACCCCCTGAGGCCAAGGGCAGGGGCAAAACATGGGAGATCTGAGCTCTGGAGACTTGGTTTTCTGGCAGTAAAGTCCCTGGAGACCACAGCAAGAGGAGGTTTTTCCTACCAAGAGCAAAAATCATCGCCTGTAAGTGAAACACCAAGTAATCCTCAGCTGAGCAGAAGTGCCCCCCAAGGGGAGCCACCTGCCTGACCTTGGGACCGAAAGGCAGAGATTCCAGCCCCTCCTGGCAGTGCCAGCACTGCCTTGTGCAAACAGCTGGGGTGTGTAATTCTCACTGAGCCAGGATGTTCACTCCTCTCTCCTCACACGCTCTTGCCTGGTCTGTAAAAACTCTCACGCGCTCAGATTTTGTTCAATTACACGAGTCAGGGTGAAATTTAAGTTTCTGCTGGTTGGAACTTCGTGGTTTGGACTTAATGAGATGTATCAGCACCAACACAGCTTTGCCTTTCTTGGGAAATTCCTCCCTCAGAGTTGTCTGAGGTAAGTGGGTTTTAATTCAAGGTATCCGTGTCAATCCTCCAGCCTGTCTCCGTAAAATCTGACATATAAGACAACTTGCTAAAGAATAATGAGCTGAAGTCTGTCCTCTTCAAAAGTTTCTTTAGTAAAGTAAGCTCACGTTTAAAATATAATCGAAAATCCCAGAATCCTATTCACAAATCATATTGAAAATTTCAGGGTGAAGAATTAGGTCTGGCTGAAATAAATTTGAAAGCCAAGGTTGACAAGAAGTAAAATAATTTATGATAAACTAACTTTTTTCCCCCAAAATTTGAATGATACTATTTTACTAAAAAACTGTCTGTTTAGTAAACTTCTACATAAATATTGATGAAAATATCTATAGCCAAGAGATTGTCCATGAAGTTTCAATTTGAAAAAGTGTGTAGATTCTCATTTTACTGTCAACAATTGAAACAGGAGAAATTTCCTGGAGCACCCTGAGAAAAGCCCTGAAGTTGGTTCCATATCCTGTTTCTGTTGTATTACAAGCTTTATCTTTTCTTTCTTTTAAGTATCCATTGTGCCTTTCCACTTTAGTTTTTATTCTGATCCATCCCTCTGCTGTCTTGACATTCAGGTGTTCTTCAAAGATCCGTCCCTGATTTCCTTGTAATCCTTACACAAAATGGACAATATGCTGAGGAAAATCGCCTGGCAAAGTTGCCAAAAGAGCAATTCCAATCTAATTAGGAGTTCGTAGTGCTTCAGTGAAAGCAGCACAAACACTGTTAATATTCACTGCAGCTGCTTTGTCAATAACTCCCAGTGAATCCTCCAATTTATCAGAAAAATCAGGAAACTATTGGATTCTATGACACTGATAGATCTATCAGTATTCATTGCCCCCATCCTCTGCAACACGAGGCACAAATGCCAATAACTCTAACAGTCCCTTAAATGCTGAAGGATCATTATTAAAGTGTGCTTGGCATCCCTGGTCATTAATTATAATCTTGTGCACATATGCAGTGTGATTGCAGGAAATAATCAGCTTTGTCTGCCAAATTGGCAACATTTAGAAACTAATTTGTTATGACATACCATCAAAGATATTTAAACAACAAACCCAAAGCTCTGCTGCACTGCGCACACTGTTAAAATATCAGATCACATCATTAAAAAATAGTTAACATATCCGAGGGGAGGTAATATTTATCCTTGAACCCTGGTTCAAGTGGAATTTCCAGCAAGAACAGTTATATCCTTTCTCCCTCGCAGTTCACAGGAGAGGGAACTCTCTCCAGAGTGACGGGCGGTGGGGGGGAGGCGATGACTGGGATTACACCGCAGACTCGCTGTCAATCAGGAGCTATTAAACAGCCACTGAATAAATGTTTGCCAAGAGCAAAGCTTGCCCGGGATTACCACACGATCCGGGATGCCTGCAGATTCCTTCAGAGCCTTCGGACTCAGATTTATCTGTCTCATTTCTCTTACAGCCCCCGTTCCCCCTCTCAGCCCCCTGCTCTGCCCGCAGAAGGGGGCGAGCACCTCCAGGCTCCCCAGCCTTGCAGCCAGGCCCCAAGGAAAGGTTGTGCTGTAGGGGAGGGAAGGGCTCAGCCCCATCTCTGCCAGGACAGCCCAGCAGGAGCTGGGCTCCCGGCAAACTCCTGTGAACTTCCCCCAGCCTGCGTTCCTGCTCACTGGACAGCGATTTATTCCTTGTTACTTGGTTTTTTCATAGGGCCCAGGACAAGGGCAGTCCCTGCAAACCACCCGAAAGAACAGAGGGACTCCCATAAAACCCCTTTGTGCTGCTGTCTCACAAATCCTGCTCATGCAGGATGCAAATCCCACAGTTTGGAGTTTTCCCTGTGGGCAGCACAGGTCCTCTGAGGAGAACCAGAGCTACACTGCAGGTTCGCAGCCACAGACAGCGCCCGAGCTTTGGTGTTTGAGCTGTGGGCTGGGAGAAAACCAACACTGCTGCTGCATGACTTAGGCTGGTCCTGGGAAAGGGCTAATCCTAGGAAAGGGTTAATCCTAGGAAAGGGCTAATCCTAGGAAAGGGCTAATCCTAGGAAAGGGCTAATCTTGGGGAAAGGGCTAATCCTAGGAAAGGGCTAATCCCGGGGAGGGGCTAATCCTGGGAAAGGGCTAATCCTGGGGAGGGGCTAACCCTGGAAAGGGCTAATCCTAGGAAAGGGCTAATCCTGGGGAGGGATTAACCCTGGGAAAGGGCTAGGCTGTGCAACAGGTTTGCATCAGGGAGGTGACATACCCGGGCACACTCAGGTCTGTCAGGGGTGAGCTCTGAATCTGTACGTTCAAACTTCCAAGGCTCTGGATCAGGAGCTTGCAATGGAATGTAGGAGACCATGGAATATTCCAAAGGCTTGCCAGGCTCACACGGATATCAGAGGGTGCACAAGGCTTATTGTATTATGTGCATACATAACAGGATTTCTTTGCTCAGATCAATGGTCAGACTATTAAAATATGCATCAAAATAAAACCAGAAATTAAATATTGAGCTACACTTTCATCCAGGAAACAAACCTCCCTCTTTTTTCTTTTTCTACAAAAATGAGCAGAATGATTTTAAAACGGCAAATCACTTGTGTAACATATTTTAAAGGAAACAATTGTTTCTAAAGTGACATATGGCTCTAATTTTTATCAAGAGAGCTAAGTACGATGCTTTTCTCTAGAGTAAGAAGTGAACTTGCAAATTTTTCTGCCATCTTTTCTAACACTTCTTCCTCTACATTCTGCATCCTACAGTGATTTTTTTTTTTACTGTTTATGTCTACTCCTATAGCAGGAGTCAATCAGCCCAGTCAAAGCTGAGGATGGAGAATCCAAGGAGAAGAGACAAGTGAAAACACTTAACCATGGGATTGCTGCTCCACTCTTAATGACTGTTTTCTCTGGGAGACAGGACTTCCACTGAACATTTTGTTCAGTTTCTGTGACAATTTCTTATTCTTTTCCTGTGTTTTCTCAGAATCCAGTGTTCCACATTATAAGAAGAGCAGTTAAGAAATCATCGTTTTGTGCAAATCCATTTCCCCAGATTCTTAATTGCTGTCATCAGCCACTGAACCAACAATAATATCTTTTCTTTTCTTTCTTGAGGTATTTTGCAGCTTGTAACTTATTTAATAACAAAGTCTTTTAAAATGCTTGAAAAGAACCAGTATCTTTTTCATAACATAATTAATGTTACATTTCTTTACACACAGTTTGAAAACTATGGGTCCCAAGGATACTTCTGGAAAGAGGAGGTAATAAAATGACCTCAAATCCATTGTCACAGAAGGATAAACTTCAGTTTATCAAAATGTACTTCCGACTATTAATAACTCTTACATCAATATTCTTTAAATGTTTCCGTATTTTCAAAGAAAAATAATAGATATAATCTTCTAATTTGCACCTGAAGAATGAAGTAAATGTTTTCTACATAACTGTATAGATTTCACAGCATTATTAGCCTTTAACCTTCCAAATGAGTAATTTATATAGCCTCAAGTTCATAAAACCTCTTCAAGAGGACACATTTTACCTTGAAAAGTTTTATTACAAAATACTCCACCAAGGCCAACAGTTAAATTACATAGAGCAGAATGGATATAATTATTTTCTTCTTTTTTCTAATTTGGATAAAAGTTATTCAGTGGTTACATCCAGGCCTGATACACTGGCCTTGGAAACAATGTCCTGTCAAAGAATCCTTTTGAAAAGAAGTGTCCAATGAACAATATCTTGCCACTGGGAACCAAGCCAAACTAACCCAAGTCCAACACACCTCAGGCAGGCTGAGGGGCTGCCCCTGTGCCCCAGAGTGCCAGGACAGTAGGTCTGTACCTATTTCAGTACCACTCAGGAGTCATGCAATGCCCATTAACTCCAGCCATCCTGGGCTCTTCCTGACACTTCCCCACGATGGCACGGGGAGGAGCTCGAAAGGCAGGGAGGGCTCTGACCTTCAGAGCACAGCAACAGGGAGAGTGCCCCTTCTCAGTGCCAAGCCCAGTGCAACAGCTCTGGCAATTCCAGTGCCGAGCACAGGATGAGAAGAAGGTGCTCTGAGGAGCTGGGAAGATGGTAGGGACAAGGACAAGCTCCTTGAGTGCCCATCTCTCTCCTTGCCATCCCCATCTCTCTCCTTTGCAGTGCTTTAATCACTCTTGTCATTATTCTCTCAACACTCTCCAGTTGTTATTATCCTCCTGAATTATGGAGAGGAGAGCTGCACACAGGGAGTTTGCCAGCAGCCGTCACACAAGCACCAAAACCAGGTAAAAGAACCTCTTTCATTCTCTTGAAATTGTCTTTTCCATTCATTCAAGAATTCCATTAGCCCTTTTGGCCACGGTGTCTCCTGGGAGCTCACATCTGCCTTGTCCTCCCCAACAAACCCAGGGATACACATTATATCCTGCCATTCCCCACTGAGAAATTCCTGATTAATACTCTCTTGAACTATGGTTGGAATGGGCAGTATCTCATTACCATTCTCGGTCTGAGCACATGCTCATTCTTCTACCTAAACACAGGACAAAAATACGTACTGGCAATGGCAGCATCTTTATTCTGTATTTGGATGCTTCTACTTAAACATTCCCCTTTCCTAATAATCTCATCCCTGATTGTTCCAAGCTGAGAGGTCTTTAGTTCAGCCCTTCAATGTACAAAAGTTCTTCCAGCAAACTCTTTACCTACAGGTACGTGATCCTTGCCTGCTCCTGAATATTCCCTAGTGGGAAGGTACAGCAACACTCCTCATCTAACATTTCCTGTTAATTTGGATTGGGGCAGGCAGGATGCAGCTGGCACATCAGGTGTCATTTGGCACAATAAATTTCTTGGAGTGGCATTATGAACACTTATCAAAGACATATCCTAACTTGCTCTGCTTAAATAAGGAAGAAAATTAGAACTCAGCATCCCATTCTTTTAATATTGATAATAGCTATCTAGAAAGTTTGTAAGGCTATTGGGAGGGTTATTTACTTGCTGTGCCAAAATTAATTCTCTGGAGGGCTGCATAATGGATTGCTAATGTTCTCCTCATTGTCATCACCATGGAGAACACTCCATTCGTTTGCAGAAGAAAATAAACTTGTTGAACACTTAAGATGGGCATTATTTACAACTTTCCAAATTCAGAAAGAGAAGTCATTCTTCTCCACAAGCAAAACATTTTGCCAAAGAGACACATAACATGGAAATATGTTTGTTTCTCCCAAATGCTGAAGGCTTGTCTGCAGATAAAAATACAGCACACTCTGCCTGTAACTACAACTACTTTTGTACAGGCTCCAGTAACCACTACAGTCACACAAAATTAGCTGCTCCATTGCAGTAACATATATAAAATGCTTGTATATTAAAAACCTAGAATTTTAAAAGTCTTTGCCTTGCTCCAGGAATCCTAATGCCTATTTCTTAGATCCTTGGGGAAATTAGGAAGCTACTGGACAAGTTAATGCTTTGAAGCTCTAATTTAAAAGGTTTTTTTAAAAGAAAGTCTTTCTTTATATTTTTTCTTCCCAAAGAACTTGGCATACTTTAAACAGAAAATTATAATAATAATTATGGATATATTGACCTCTTTGTACTCTCAGGCTGGCCACTCAAGTGAAGTAGATTTAACCAGCTCCCTGTAGGTTTCCATCAGCTTCCCACATTTCTGTGCTGTGGCACTTCTTGCATTCATCCTGCGAGTGGCCTAACGCACCTTAAGATTTGAATCACTAAGGAAACACTTTCCCAGGCTGTTTTGTCACGTGCTGTGACAAACTGAACAGGAATAAACCACCCAGGCAGCCCCAGCCTGGCTGTGCACACCCTGCACTCCCCTTTGGGGCTATCAGAGCCCAGCCTTCAGCTGCAGCTTTCTGTGGAGATAATGCAAGGAAGGTTTGAGGTTTTTAATTGCACTGTTTAATTTTTCACTCAATAAAAGTGGGCAGGCCCCACCTGCAATAGAATTGTCACTCTTGGTCTCACGGAGTAACTCTCTGATGCTGCTGAGGCTTTAAATGAGCCACGAGTCATGATCCAAAGCTGTTTGATATTGGTGAAGAGCCTGAAATCAACTCTCAGGCTTTGGATCAGGCCTCAAAGGTGGGATTTTGGGAAAGCTGAAGGACCACAGACTGTCACATAACACAGAGCAATATGATCTACACTTAACTGTAGGTTTGTAATATAAATAAATAAAATAAAAGGAACCCCCCCTCTGCAAAATAACTAAACCCAACTATACCTGAGACACAGCTGAGCTGTCCTCAGTGCAACTTCAGAGATCAGAAGACTGTCTGGGGCTTTGGAATTATTACAATTAAAATCAGAGGACATTCTGGGGAAATACCTTAACTTTAAATTTCTTATGCAACTTTTCTTTCTTTTCCTTTCAGCCAGGAAATATTATGTCTCAGTCTGTATCTGGAAAGACAGACAATGAGTGGACATACAAAAATAAGAACCAGCTCCTCTACTCTGGAATTAAGGCCATCTGCTGCAGCTTACACCTCACCTCTAAAGATCTGGCACGTTTTTCCTGGATAAACCAAAGCAGAAAGGAAAGAGGTGTGTGAGTGTGGGAATAGATCATGGATTTGGCACTGGTGTCAGTCTAAGTGATGCAATTGAGATGTTCCTCCACTGAACTCCTACACTAGGGCTGTCAATGGCAGATAAAGAGCTCACATTACTTTCAAGAGTAAGAACATAGTTCACAATAAAATACACTTTGGTTTGAAAAATTGCATTTATGTCCAAGCTTAGGCACAGAGAAATCAGTTGCTTAGCACTCTGTCTCTGATCTGAATGTCTGCTCTTCACACACGTTGTGCCCATTTGAGTCAAGAGATTTACCACAAAGAAAGAGAAGTGTCACCCCAGAGGCTCTGCTGTGTATTTGTGTTTAAAGACAGAAGAGACAAAGAATGAATGAAGGTTCTTTTCTTATACCTTTCTATCCCCTCACTAACATGCATATATAACAGGTCTATAATACCCACCAAGTTCATTTCCCAGTCCTGGCAAACGAGGTCTTTACCTCGGTGTGCAGAGATGTGGAGTTTGCTGCGTGCCCCACTCATGAAATACAGAAGATGGTCACAAAATGTCTGCAGTCTTACAGGACATCCAGAATCTTGTAAAAAAGAAACGTCCCTCCTAACTCCAGAGAAGTGATTTACATACAAATCTATTTCCCTAAATACCTGTTTCTTGAAAGCACAGGCTGCAATTATTGCAATGGATGCACTGTTGCGTGCCTAAATCATAACAGGATTTACAGAAGTGAAGCTGGAATTTAAAAGCAATCCAGATACACCTGACTGTCTACAAAGGTAATGAAGCATTACTTTTATTGTTAGCATTGCTGCTAAAATGAGATGTTTGGATTCAGACCTGTACAAAACACCTACAGCTGAGTCATGTAAACCTGGTTCACTTTAAGCAGCACTGACACAACTGTTTCTCTGCTTTGCTTGTTTTAGTTCTCCAAACACAGAGACAAGGAACACTCTGACATTAATTGTGCTATTTCTTGATATTAATACTTTTTTGTTCCTTGGCAGGATTTCACCCTTTTCATGTTCAATGCCAGATGTAAAACTTCCCATACCTCTGCTGCTGTTGAGAACAGTAACAAACAATGACAAGCTGATATGAAAGAAATTGTTTTTTGCATGTCAGGACAATTCATATCACAACACAGATCTAGAAGGTTCAAGATTTACAGTAAGAAAGTGAGTTTTGGATTCTTTAGTGAATGGGAGAGAGCTATGCTTATGTTATAAATAAGTTTTAATCCCTATTTTCATTGAAGAATAAAATGTCCCACCAATTCAAGATGGAAGTGGTGAAAGGAAGTTTTAAAATGGGATTTCCTGTGGTATCTCTCACTGTTTTAAACCCTTCCTACAGACACATTTCTATACACCTTTATGGAACCATTCACACAGGGCAGTAACAGCTCTGTAGGATCTCAGCTCCCAGTCAAAAAGTCTGTTTGGAAGAGTCTTGAGATACTGACTCAAAAGATGGCACAGGAAAACAGCACTCACCCTTCCCAGGAACAGGACATTCCTCTGGGGAAGGATTTAGAAAGCAGCAGTGAGAGGACTTTGTGAAGTAACTTCATGGGTCAGTGTTTGTTTAGAAAGAAAACCTGAAAAGAAAAAGGAGCTGGTGACTCTCTTGGTCCAGCTCGTGCAGAGCAAATGGAAGTGGCAAGTTCAGACCACGACCACCAAAGCTGCTCACAGCAGAACACAAATACACCTGTCAAGAAGGCAGAGAAAGCCCAGGAAAAGCTCTTACAGCTGGTGGGATCAGGGAAGGACGGACATGGCAACCATATTTGATATTAAACACAACCACTGGGAGCAGATTTGTTGTGGTGGACCCCCCTGGGCTCCCCCAGCCGGGTCCCTGCCATGTGACTCTGGGTCTGTCTGATGTTCAGGCAGCCCCAGCTCTGATCTGCTTGGTTTTTTATCCCAGCTCTGCCCTGGTATCCCCTTTTCCCCTCTCTGTGACAAAACCAAGGGGACACAAAGCCTCGCCCTCTTACCCTGGCTGACTCTGGCCCAAGTTGGCTCTGTCCCCTGGGACAGAGGGAATAAATGACTTAAGATCACAAAGGAGGTTTGAGCAATATTTCTCTTCTCTACTTCTGCTTCTGGTGAGTAGTGTTACTAACACTGGCTTAAGTGGGGCTGCACAGTCGAGGAATATTTAGGCTGTTTGTAAATGGTTTAAGACATTCCAAGACATAAAGAGGCAAGCTCACCACAGAAATTAAGCAGTGGACAAAGCTATTCAATTACCAGACAGATTCATTTCCATGTGTCAGAGGGGGAACAGCAGAGCTGGGAAGCATCAGGCCTTGTGCAGGCACCCAAACAGCAGGACACGAATTCACCTCGTGCTGCTGTGCCACCACCCCTGCACTCCCAGTAACCAAGGCAGTCCTTGAAAACCCTTTTAACCTCACCTACTCTTGACTCTCACTGTGCTTCGAGAATTTCCTTTAGCCAGGGCTGGTTCTCAAGGCAGACAAATCTAGAACTCCTCAGCAGCATCCCCAGTGCACAAACAGCCTCTGCATCACTACACTCCTGAGGTATCCAGGGATTTACCTCGCCCTTCTTCCCAGCATCAACCTCAGAAACAGCTGCATCACTCCAGCCAAAGCTTTCCAAAGCAGGAGCCTCAGGAGACAGCTGGAGCAGACAACCTGTGCTCAGGCAGTTGAGGTTTGCAAAGCTGGGAGCTACTGAGGATGAGTCAGTGCCACCCTCACTGCTCTGGCACTGCTCTGTCCCCAGTGCCTGCAGCTGTCATCCACACGTGCCTGGGGGTCACAACACTCATCCTTCCTTCCTCACTAAAACCAGGAGCAATGAATGACCTCCAAAGCAGTGGGGAGGTGGGAACAGCAGTTAAAAGCGTGTAAGAAATGAAAACATCATTTATGACTCAAATACCTGAAACAGAAGGACAAAAACTTCTGTGTTCTGTTTAAATACAGGGAGATTTTGCTGCAGTGACTGGCTAACCTGTGCCTGGACTTCTGGATCCTAAACCTTCTGTCTAATCTCATTCATTCCTATTTGTTCCTTTTGCTAATATTGGCCTTTTTAATCTCCCTTCATTTGGAAGCATCAGCCCTCCCAATACCTTTAACCACCCTCATTGCACTTTCATTGAAATCAATGGGGCTTTGCAAATTACCATTGTAGAGCCGAATCCATTATGCCCATTACAGATTTAAAAACATGATGACAAGAAGCTCATCTGCACACACAGCTCCCTCTCTTCTGCTGTAAATAACTCAGCTAGATCATTTTTTAAATCCTGAAGTGCCTAAATTATAGACTAACAATATGCAAAATTTCATCTTCAAATAAGTCTATGGCTTTTTTTTTGCAGTTCTGATAACACAGCACTTTTCACAGACTCAGCTAAACTGTGATAGCTTTTGTTTGTTTTGTCTTGTTTCTTGTTTAAAAATGGATAAAGGCATGTCAGGCCAATTTAATTTAAATGAGATGTTCAGAGACTAAGAAGTGAAGTGGCAGAATTTCAGTTCTACATGATGTTAATAAGGAGAATTAACAATCCTGCATCACTGCACGGCCCTTCCAAACAGGCTCTGACAAACTCCTAACCACATTAAAAACCTCATTTCCCCTCATTAGTGCCAGGTCTGTGCCAGCAGGGAGGGAATCAGTGGAGTTGGCTCCTTGGATGTCACCAGGCAGAGGCTGATTTCACCATGGGACACCTCTGAGGTTCCAGACTGACCTGTGGAGCCTTCTCCAGGGCCTTTCTCCAGGCCAGAGGAAGGAAGGAAAGAAGGATTCCAGGAAGGAAGGATTCCAGGAAGGAAGGAAAGAAGGATTCCAGGAAGGATTCCAGGAAGGATTCCAGGAAGGATTCCAGGAAGGANGAAGGATTCCAGGAAGGATTCCAGGAAGGAAGGAAGGATTCCAGGAAGGAAGAATTCCAGGAAGGAAGGAAGAATTCCAGGAAGGAAGGAAGGAAGGATTCCAGGAAGGATTCCAGGATTCCAGGAAGGATTCCAGGAAGGATTCCAGGAAGGAAGGAAGGAAGGAAGGAAGGAAGGAAGGAAGGAAGGAAGGAAGGAAGGAAGGAAGGAAGGCAGGCAGGCAGGAAGGAAGGAAGGAAGGAAGGAAGGAAGGAAGGAAGGAAGGAAGGAAGGAAGGAAGGAAGAGCACAGCACTGTGTGGCTTCCTGACCCCACCTCAAGAAACCTCAGGAGCTGTGGATACCTCGAGCTGGTGCTGTTCTTCCAGCTGTACTTTCCCAGCCTCTCACTGCTGTGCCAACACAGCCAAGGGTGAATGAAAGCCCACAGCTGCTGTGCCCTGTGCCAGGGATTTGGGGGGCTTTCTGCTGCCAAGTCTGTGGCAAAGTTTTCATATGTGCCCAAGGGCTGTTGCAAGGAAGGGGAGAGGAGGATAAAATGCAAGTGAAACACGGGGTTACCCCACTTTTCTGTGGTGGCTCCTCCTCCCAGAGGCCAAGGGCACGAAGCACACACCCCACAGGCCCCGGGTCCAGTGAGGAGCATGTCCTGTGACACCACTGTCACCTGGCCAGCAGAGACCTCCCGTGAGCAGCAAGGCAAGACCCTGTGGAAGGAACAAAGTGGTTTTCCCCAAGGAACTTTCTTCCTCCTGTGGGTGGGAATGATTTTAGCCCATTGTGCAGTCTCCACCACTGTGTAATTTATATTCACTGGGGTGCCAGAACTGCACAATCTCCTCTAAATATAAGCAATTAACTCCCATTAGCATTAGTGGGAATCACTCAGGAGAGTATCCACCATTATTGATTATCTCGGTTTTTGTACCAACTCAAAAAAATGTACAAAGAGAAGAAAATCACATAGTTAGTGGCTTTGGCTAAGTTAAGGCAGGCAAATTAGATTCATTATCATTCTTGAGCTAAACAGTGGGGCTTATTAGAATGTAGTTCATTTACATACTTTGATCTGATGGGTGTAGATACCTAATTATACAGCAGCCAGCAACTTATTTTTGATGTTTTTTATTAATTAATATTCAGCATTATAATTAAACGCTCTGGCTGCTCTTCTGCAATTTCTTTTTTTCTTGTTGTTCTTGTTATTTCTAACACAAAAATAACTTCTAAAATGTACCTGTGAAGTCCATGACCAGCAACAACATGCAATGAAATGTACTCTTATCACTTAGAAAAAATGTGGCTGTGAGGACAAAACTCGATGTGGACATGCTGGGATTTTGATCTCTCACCCACTGGGATGGAGTAGAGGCTACAGAAGTTAGGAGATATTCAAGGTATGCACCAGTCTGTCTCTGCCAGATGTCTCTTGGTCTGAGCAGCTCAGAAGCCTCCTCTGCAAAGCAGGAATTTCTGCAGGAAAAGGAAAACCCATCCTGCTAAAACTCCAGGAGTTGCCTGATGATTAGGTCATTAAATAAACCAGCCATGAGAACTAAATTATGTACAGATCAGTATAAAAGAAATAATGGAATAAGTAGCAAGCGAAGCTCACTAAGCCTTGGAACACAAAGAACTTTTTTCCTGAGCAGACAGCGCCAAGCAAGCTGAAAAATTAATTTACTATTTGTTCTCAGTTTTGTTATGATGGGTATCTTCACAAGTCTGAGCCATTAGCATGCGAGTTTACAATTATCCTCTGAGCCTGGTAATGTCCTGTCATTCACCTCCAGGGATTTATGTCAGGATCCAACTCAGTTCCTAAGTGATCTTCCAGCAGGACAGAATGACAGCACCATTATAGCTCCCTCCAGCAGATGATGGTAATGATATTATTATTCCCCTGATCAGCTTGGTGATGATTGTTTGAACTTTATCAGTATTAATAGAGAAAATAATAAAGGTATTAATATTTGAAAGCTCTCTGTATTGTGTTTAGTATCATATTATTGCTACATTTTATGGCAAGTACTTTGACATTTCAGTGAATTTCCATTTACAGTATTACCACTATAATCTACTCATTTTATAATTGCTTCTGGATACTTGTAAGGTTTAATTTCTGATTTTTCCTCTCAATAAAGAGACCTGCATATGAAATTAATATACAGTTATCCTCACAAATTTGCATTGTTGGCCTAGAATTGGGGTAGCTTAAAACAGCCCAAAATATTCAGTGTGACTATTGCACCAAATAAACCTTATTGACTTGTGGGGCTTCAAGATTGCCTCTAATTCTCCAGAAATACCCTCTCCACGAGAGCTCTTACAAATATCCACAGAAAAGGGCAAGAGCTGCTGAGCAACCCAGGCTGAGATGTTCAGAAGGAACCTCAAGATGGAGAAAAAAGAAGTCAAACAATCTCACTATGCTGGAAAAGAGTCAAAGCGAAGAGTAGAAAACATTCCATCCAGGAAAAGGTAGCAGGCATAATGACTGGGTTGGGATGGGGCCATTCCACTTGGACATAATCTGGAACTAACTGATGGAGAGAAGCAGCTGCTAAAGAGCCTGGGAAATGAATTTTCTGGATTTGCCCTTTGCAGGGGCTGGGCCAGGAAGAAATGCAGAGAGGAGCAATGTAGATGGACTGCCTGAAGTGTAAGCGTGGAAGACAGGAAAGGTACAGAGCACGTGAACCAGAATCTGTACCTCATTTCTAGCTTAATGCTACTTTTTGAAAGCATCTGGCAAACACTTGCCCTGTACCACAAGAACTTCTTCAGAGCAGTGTAGCTGCTCCTGCAGAACTACAGATTTCATTCCAGTAGCTGCACAGAATGCTGAGTCACCTCAATTCTTCTTGTAACAACTTGCACAAAGTTAATAAACTACAATTTTGTAGAGCTACAAGGCTGTAGAATCTGACTGCTCAGACCCCATTCTCCTAAAGGGAAATAAAAAGAAAACTCTGGCTTTAAGGCAAACACCAGCAGTGGCCTGCCACCTCCTTAGTTTTATGAGTCAGGCATCAAAAAGGCAACGAAGTTGGTAACTCCATCTCATTTTGAGGCTCAGCTTAAGCTGGTTTCTTTGCTTTACTCTCTCAGTTCCAAAGCAGCTTGTAAATCAATGTCAGACACATCATGTGCAGGATCCTCCACGAAATGTTTATAGAACCATGTGATACCCAGCACGACGCATGGTTAGAAACTACCTCTGGTATTTCATATTCCCAGCAGCTCTCCTGAGAGCCCCTCCCCAGCCTTCACAGCCAAAAATGAGGTGTGAGGAGGGATGGCAGATGTGCAGGGCAAAGGGTTTAAACAATAGCCAGGTCACACCGTGACTCATGGCACAGGACAGTGGTGGCTCTTGGGAGCCCTGATAGCCCATGGCCATCTGCAGAGATGCTTTTACACAGAAAAGACAGACAGTGTTTATTAGAAGGCCAAGGTTATTAAGCAGAGCCTGGATCCAGACATCTATTTCAGACAAAGGGCTAAACCCCAACACTCAAGAAAATATTTTGGTTTTAGGTTTTGCTCTTAAAATTCTCAGTGTAAGACATGAGATTAAGAGGTCCGTTCTAAGGATCTGCTATCCAAACAGACAGGATTCCCTTGCATTATGAAGTCACTAGGGATGGAACTGAAACTTAAAACCTCCTCTGTCACGCCTTGATTAACTACCAGCTCATGGAAATGCCAACACCCAAGATCACAGCATCTCCTGTTTTCAGCCAGGGCTCAGCACAGCCCAGGACTGAACATCATTCAAGTTTTTTCCCAGCCTTCAGCTTGGCCACAGATTGGTGCCTTTCTTTGCAGGCTCTGAGGGCAGCAATTGCTGACATTTCCCAGCAAGTCAGCAAACAGTGAGAGTCTCACCAGCCCATGATCTCCTGTGGCTCTCGAGCTCCTGCCTCTACCAGGGCTCCATTTGTGCCAATGTCAGCCTGCAGTAGCAGGAGCACTAAAGGAAAGCCCTGGGCTAGCGGCTGCCCCACAATTGTATTTACAGCAGCCTCACTGTCTTTGTCAGGCCTGTTCTCCATGGAATTGCATATCCACTTAAGGTTATGAATTTATCTGCAAGATTTGAGGTGAGTTTCAATCCTTGTGGAAGCAATAGAACAATGGCATGGAGCAGGAGAAGATACAGGGAAGATATATCTGTGTGGGAATTTACCACCCACGGCTTTGTCAAGGCCCTTCAGTGCTGATTTGCAGAGCTTCGCAATACACATTTCTTGTGTGGAGACTCCTAAATTAATTCAGATTTACATCACTGTGGGCAGCACAAGAAAATACTGATCTGAGCCAGCAAAACAAACACGTATCTGAACTGAGGTGTCAGGAGGCACAGATGGATTGTGCCACCTGCACTACTCATGGGGTGCTCCTTCCAGTCCACTCCACAGCATGTTTGAGCTAACTTCTGTGGGGTTACATTACAATTATATTGATTTTCCATTAATTTCATGGTGATGTTTCAAATTGCTTAAGGCTCTGTGCAGAATAATGCTGAACTTGGGACAGAAAACAACTGGAGGTATTTTGAGTGACTCAAAAGATGTCAGCAGGAGATACTGTGTGAGCAGCTTCTCTCCAGTGCAGTGTAACACAGGCTGCATTTTGCCATGGATCCCATGGAAGCAGCAGCCCCAGAGGTGAAGAACTGTCCCTTACAGCAGATTCCAAAATGCTGTTTATTATAAAGCTGGAATTCACTTCAAAGCTGTTTCCAGCTGACATTCCAAGTGTAGCTGAAGGCACTTTACATCCTAATGATGTGCTTGGACCACTTGGCAAAGTCTCCCAGTTGTAGATTCCCAAAACACAACGTGCACCCAATTTTTGGATAATACTGGAATACCATCCCCAGTTACATCTTAGGGATGTTCCACTTTCCTGCCATAGACCTAAATCTTACATTTTTCAAATCAGTGGGAGTTTTGCTTGAGGAAGAAATAAAAGATTAGGGCTGCAGAAAACACAAAGTCAGTAATTTGGCAGCCTGATTTTAGAATAATCTTTGTCTAATGATTATTTAATATTGTACCAGGCTATTTAAAAGAATATTCTACAAAGTATTGGAGCTTCCTTTTCAAAGCCTGTGTAAAATGTGATTTGTAATTAGTAGCTTTAGATATGCAATGTGTATGAGAGAATATTAGTATTCCATAAAAGCTGCTGTCAGTATAAGTTATATGGAGAAGCACAAAATAATATGAATACTTAATAGCTGAAATACTTTATTTAAAATTTATTTGCTAGATTTTATAGAAGCTCCACCTGAAGAACCTAAATTATTTTTTTTTCTTTGCTTTAAATTCTGTTCTGAATAAATGAGTTAGGAACTATGACCATAAATGACCTGAGCACTAAGGGAATATATTAAAATTTACTTTTAAGTACTTCAAAGTATTTCATTTTATTCACATATAGACACTGGATTTATTCACCCAGCTTGTTACAACAACTCAGGAAATTACCACTGTGAATGTTCATGAAATATTCTGATATTTACAGTAGGTGTCGATGCAGTAAATTCCCCTGACTGACAGCACCGCCAACCCCGAGCTTGGAACGTGGCCCGTTCCTTAAAAAATTCTGGTGCATCCTTCACTGTGCCTGAGGAGGGAAACGGCTTTTTTTGCAGGTTGTACCTTTGTTGAGAGGCCCAGCCCAAGAGCTCGCCGGGCTGTGCAGCAGAGGGCACTCACACTCTATGGAACGGCGGCTCCGCACCGCTGGCCAGCCCGGAGCTCGCACCGCTCTCCCCTCTGCGGCACCTCAGCTCCACACCAATTTTATTCCGATTCCCTCTGAATTATTGGAAGAAAGCTAAGGGGAAAAAACTTCCCCGATTTCTTTGCTCAGGTCTATGAAACCTCCTCACACACAACCTAAGGGGCTCAGGGACAATTCCTGTGGGTCTTAATCAGGGAGCAAAAGGTACCAATCCTTGAAGAAGCCCAACAGGCAGAGAGAGCGGGACTTGGCCATCAGAGAAGCAAAGAACCAAAAATGTCTCTTAAACTGCCTGCAGCTGAGGCAAGAATCTTTTTAAGGCAGCAATAACATCAGCACCGGTTGCTCTATAATCCTGACATGCTGCTACTAAACCATGAATATTAAAAGAGTATCTAAATTAATGAGTCCTGTGTTCCCTAATGTTGTGCCATGGCTTGATTTCTCCCTTCACAAAGGAGATTTCGCAGCATACTCCCTTTCTGACCTAGATAAAATAATCTCTGATTTTTCATCTACTTCTGGAAAGTAATGGCATGGTGAAGAATGTGATGTGTGAGCTACAGATGGTACTGAAAGAATCCAAGAAATCTAAAAATACAGTAAGTTTTACAGGAGAGGTTTCATAAGGTGGCTGTCTCCTCCTTGACATCACTATTCAGCTGGCTATTGGAATGGGACTAATTTAATTAAGAGAACAGCTCAGATAAAACATTTTTGTCAGATTCCCCGAGTCCTATTCACCTTGCTTGAGAACTCGAGCAAGTCTCCTCTGAAGCAGTCCAGTAGCAGAGCTCCTGTCATGCCAGCTTAGCTGAGCACAGCCACAATAGGAGCAATTGGCAAAAAGGAAACTACACAAGTTAATGTAAAGATTATCATATTATTTTTTCCAATGCTCACCCATCGGTCAAGGCAATTGCTGGCAAGAAATTGTTCACTGCAGTCTTGATCTTTCACTCCTCAAAAGCTCCAGGTGAGTTTTATTTGCAGTGTTTGGTCCTGAAACCCTCACAGCTTGCCACGAGCTTATTTCATTCCTCTACTTTCTCAGGTATCTGAAGCAAAACCAGCTATTTCTAAACAATAAACAGCAACTGGGGGTTTGGGTGCTTTTTTTTTTTTTTGAGGGTTTTTTGTAAGAAATGTAAGCAGAATGATGAGACCATAACACAGTTAAAATACAAACCAGGTTGTTAATTTGACTGTGCTCCAGTCTCTCCTAGCATGAAACTTGATTACTTGATTTCCTAATAATAAATTTCTGATCTGGTTTCAGTAATCAAATACCACAAATCCACTTTGTATTTTAAAAAGAATGGTGTATTTTATAGGAAAGAGAAAAAGCTGGAGAAGATGGGTTTGTGGCTAAACAATACAGCTCTTCCGATCCCGAACAGAACCGCTGTATTCCATAAAAGCTGGGGAGTGGGTGATGGGGAAAGGTGGGGACAGAAAGGGAGCCAAGGAGAAGAGGGTTAATAGAAGTTTTCCAATCTATCATTCTCAAAGTAAACATAAACAAGGAAAAAAAGCCTCTCTCTGACCAAGGGAGAAGAGTGTTAGAAGGATGTAATGGAATCCCTGCAGCATTTCAAACTCTACTTCAAATCTAGGTCTCTTTCCACATCCCATGTTCATTGCTTGCAGCAAAACTGGGTTCCTTTAAAGAGCATGTCCCTTTATCATCATAGAACCAGCAGTTTCAGATTTCATACTTGTGATCTCAATAGCTGGCAGGGATTTATGTTCAGAACACAACTTTGGTGTATAAAACTGGGGGGGAATCTCAGACAACGTGTTTGTGTATCACCCAGCAATCTGAGGGGGGACCAGGGTATTTCAGCTGTCCCAACATTGTTTTTCAGATGTTAGGGATAAAAGAGGAATACTAAACACACAAACAAACACAAAATTGCTTTGTGTACTGTTTGAGAAATAGTAAGGATGGCTCACCATTAACTGTTTAGTGCTTTTTGGCTGAGGGATTGTTTCTTAAGGAAAGGCTGCAGCCTTTCAGACTCGCCTGGCAAAGCTTCAGTGAAGAAATGCCTGGTTAATACCTCTAAGAGTGTGTGTATGCACATACAAACACGTGCACTACTCATTTACCCTAATTAACACTGCTAACTGCAATTTCACCTGGTTTGAGAACACGTAAGGGAGCCTGCCCAAACATCAGTCTTCCTTGGGCACCAGTTTTTGTGCAGTCATGTACAAAGGATTAGTGGCACACTCAGGTGCACACAGTGTTCTTGGGACCTGGCAGGATTAAGCTCAGAATATTTTTCTCCTTCAAAACTCTTTAAAAGTCTCGATGGCACCTTTTGCCCTCTTTTCTCCATAACCTATTTCCAAAAGACACACATGATGGAGTGTTCAAACCTTAGAGGTTCTTTTCTAGTGGTTCAGCTTACAAGAAGTCATCTTTGTATCCCCCATAACAGATAAAAAATTTCCTCCAGCATCTTGAGAAATGCATATTAATAAAAACAAATATGAACCCAGTTTTCTGATCTTTTTATTTCTTTTCCCTAATGAGGCCTGTAGCCAATCTCATATAAAGATCTCTGGGAAAAATGGAAAAGTGTGACCAAAGGCAGATGCTGGACACGCCATACCCCTGACCCCACAACATAATCCCAGAGAGGAGCCCTGAGCTGGCATTCCTAAGGCCGGAAGAGACATTTTGAATCCTGGAGCACTTTAGGAAAGCAGTAAGATCTCCTTCAACAAAAATACTTCCACCCATATGAATCCCCCTCTTGGATATTTTGCACTGGTACATTGACTTTATCAAGATGCTACAGGAGGTAACTTAAGTTGAATGTCCTGGCCTTGGAGAGATTATTGGCATTATTTACCTTCTTTTTTACCTACTAGATTTTTAATTAAATTAAATTCCCCATGCATGGTTAGCTATGAAGTACATATTACTTACCTGCATCTTCAGATCTTTTACAGTCCCATGGGTAAATCTGTAATTAGTTGGTTTTGTAAAATGCATATTATTTACTTGACAGGCCAGAGTGGCTCTAGAGGAACTGTCCTCATGTCTTGGTTAAGTGCATAATTAGGCAGGTTTTTTTAAACCTATGTTATGTTCCCCACATTGAAGCCATTGCACTCCACTTGTTAAATATTCATCTTTTTTTTTAAAATGTATTATTTACTCAATTGGTCAAGACAGCATGTAATTATGTATTTAGAACATGTGCAATGCATAACCAAAAATGCTCATGAAAATGTATGGAATAAATTACTTTGCATTATTAGGGCACTTTTAGGCCACCATGTCCTCACCATTGTTTCTCAAAATACCAAGTATGTTCAGAACAACTGTTTAATGAAAAAAGTGTTCAGCCAAGCACTGCTTAACAGGATACTTGCACATTGACCTAAGCTTTTAGACTCATTTCATAAATAAAGGCAGCATTTGTGCTATTTAGAAGCAGAGTAAAACTTGATTTTACAGTCCTACCTCCTCAGTCCTTTGAGACAGATTCTCCTCAGGATAAAGTTGTCCCACCGAAGAAGGCCCTGGCATGTTGATGAGCAAAGCAGAGATGTCCTAAAAACCATGAACTATGACCTTCCAGGGGATATTTCTGACAAGTACCCATGAGGATGCTCCTGTCAGTGCAATGGAGACCTTTGAGGGTGACCATTCTCCATGGAAAAAGCCTTGCAGGAAGCCAGGTTATGCACAGGCTTTGAGGACCTTATGAAGCTGAAGTTAATGGACATGAGGTTGTGAACAGTGTGATAAAATCTGGAGAAGGTTTGAAACTACCAGTAAGGGTTTACATTAAATAATCAGAGAGGAGCTTGACCCCCCTGATCTTGTATCACCCTTAGTGCTGGTGACTGAAGGAGAATGATGGGATGTTCAGTAACTCGCAGGGAGGGTCACAGCTCTTCAGAAAGGGTGACTCCCATCAGCTTCTTGATGGAAAGGGCATCTTCCTAAATTTGGTGTTCACCTACTGGGGGCAGCTAAATAAGAATTCATCCTCTCTCTCCTCCCATCTGCTCCCACCTCCCAGCCTGTCCCTCCATTTCAGACAACCCCTGTAGCTCCCCAGTGCCTGGCCAGGTGTGGAGTGAGACAGAAGCTGCAATGCCTTGGGGGTGGGCACCTCCTCCAAATTACAGCTCATCAGCAACCAAAAGAACAGAATGTCCTGTCCTGTCACACAGATGCAGGGCAGGCAGGAAAGTGCCAGCTGCCCTCAGAACCTCCTTCACACTCCCTGGAGCTCCCTCCTCACCCTGAGTGCTGCAGCCAGGCCAAGCTCCACCCCAAATGTGTGATGTATTCCACGAGGAACTTGCCATAAGCAGAATATGCCTCCTTTCTGGAATCTGCTCAGGTTATGGGCACACAATCAAATGCAATCAAGGCACAGCAGCTAAACAAGTCAGCACCTGTCAGCTGGGCCTCTAAACCTACCTCTGGAAGCTCCTTTATGTTCCTCCCAGAAGCGTATTATGGGAAGGGCCGTGTAGGGAAAGACGCTGCCTTCACCCCTGGTTGTTGGGCTGTTCATCACCCCCCTCTGATCCATGTCACCTTCACATTTCAGCTGGCAAATCCAAATCTGGGAGTGCTCTTATTTGCTTAGCTGGGGAGAAGAAAAAAAAATCAGACAGCTTAGTTAAAATAGATCTCAAAACTGAGTGGCTACATTGAATTGCAGAAGGACTGGTGGAATGTTCCTTTTCTCCTTGGACAGCTGGTTATGCTGGTTAGGGTGATAACCTCTAGCACATCAGCTGGGAGGAAATTAAGCCACTCTTGCACAGCTCTGGAACAGCTCCAGCCCACCCTGGCTGCAAAGGAAAACATGCAGCCTCAAATCCCAGAGGAAAGGGTCTCAATTTCAGTTGGTATTCTCAATAAATATGAAAAAGAACATGCAAGGCAAAACCAGACAGGTTTCTTAAACAAAGACTGTGATTAATTTTAAACTGTGTTGTCCAATCATACTGATCATTATGGCCACTTACATTTACTACAACTACCCGAGTTTTCCTGCTTTGTTCCTTTACTTCAACACAAAAACAAGGACTTTCTCCCACAGTTGGCTAGATGTTTCCTGAAATAACACCAGTGGTGGCTATTTTACCCAGCAGGTTCCTTTATCACTACAGAGCAGCAAAGTTGACAGGCTTTGTGTCTGAAATGTAATTAGCTCACGGGAGAACAGTCATAATGAAAGCAAAATTTACATTATTGCAGATGTGATTGTTTGCTCTTTCAAACAGGAGTAAAATGTGAATTCCGAGGCTTGTATTTGGGAGGCTTGTTCAGTCAATATCCTCAAATGTCCTATACTCCTGCCAAGGGGATGGGAAGCATGGAGGTTTAGACCAGGTTTCTTTTAAGCTTTTAAGACCTCAAAAAAGAAATGAATGATGAAAAATGAGCAAGAATTTCTTTTCTAGAGGCTTTTGAACCTGTTGGCCCCTATGAAACTTTCAGAAATCAAATAGCCTTTACTCAAACCAATTTTGTTCTGAGGTTTTCTAGCTACTGATCGCATCTTTCCAGGAAAAGGAGGGGAAGAAGGAAATTTTTCATAGCAGGAATACTATAATATACTGTAACAACAGCAGTTTTGGGACCTGCATGGAGAGATCCAGAAGCACATTGTGGGAAAAGACCCTGAGACTTAAAGGTCATTTTTCCTTTGAAAGCAAATTACAATTCTTTCTACCAGATGTTCCTCTACCTGCTTCAGACAGGACACAGTAAAAGAGACTCCAGCCACCTCCTCCAGTGCTGCTGTAACCTCCCTGACCAGGAAGGCTTTTTAAAAATCCAGCCTGGATCTTGCTACTTTCAGTCCATTGCTTTGTCCAGCACAGACAGGGAGATTTATGTATCTGAAAAGAACAGTCTTGCTCCCAGACATCAGTGCCTCAGGCTCAGTAACCCATTTCTTTTAATCTTTGTGAGCCACATTTTCTGGGGTTCTGATTTATCCTCCCTGTTCTCCTCTAAACTGTCTCCCACTGATTCAAATCCTTCCCAAATTGCATTGGCCCAAACAGGATGAAAGGCTCCAGGTGGGGCCTTCTGAGAAATGAGAAATCAATGCAGCTCCTCGCAAATGTTCCCCAAGAGCTGCTGTCCAGGCACTAAAACTAAAGAGGGACATAAACAAGGTCCTTGCTGCAAAATACTCAGTTCAGCAAGTTACTGTGTGGTCCCAAAAAGCAACAGGGGACTGAACAGGGCCCTTACTGAAGTGACACAGCCATCATTGACAGGAATCCCATCATGTTCTCATATTTCCCCTTTTCCTACCACTGACAGCAAAATCCCCACAAAGGAAAGAGGAATGTGCCTTTAAATTTCTGTTTGTCCAGCCATCCTGACCTTGTCCGGGAAGAAGCACATCAAACATTAGAGTCTATTTTGATGCAAGAGAGGCCTTTAGTTAAGCAGGAACAAACCTGTCATAATTTAAGCAAATAAATAACCCCAAAAAAACTTGTTACAGAAAGATCAGCAACAAGTTTAGGAGAAGTTATGAACTACAATTTAGCCAAGAAGACACAAATCCTGTATCTGCACCCATGTTCTCAGCATTGATGCGGATTTTATATTTATGTCACACTGTCCACTGGGATGGTGTTATCATTGGGCAAGTTGGTTTTAAATGGAAAAAGCCATCAAGATGATGAAGAGAAAATAGATTTCCTTTCCATCTCCCTTTGCAGAAAAGATTAGGAATTGTAGAATTTGGAGGTATTTTACTTCAGAGCAGTGCATGTTCTGCTCAGAAGTGCAGTGAGTTTGCATCGTGCTGTGACCCATTGTAACAAACTGTGATCCCTCAGAGCTGCTGCCACAGGACCTTCCCTGGTTTCTGTTTTGTAGATGAAATGTTCCCCTCCTGACCCACCAACATTGCTTAATGCCCTGGATACAGCTTGTGTTGAATGAACTGCCAACAATTACAGGTAACTGGTGACCAAAAGACACCACAGTAAGGATAAAATCAAATGCCGTGGTCAACACACTGCACTTTGATATTTTTTGTTGTCACTCTACCCAATTAATCAGGAACTATTTCTTAACAAGTGGACTGCCAAACTGGTATGATTATATCCTTTGAAGTAAAAGTAGGTCTCAATCTGCCCATTTTATTTTTATTTTTGCCTTTTCCTTAAATCAGCAAATCCTCTACATAGCCTCTTGCTGATTTTAAGAGGCATATGGTTCTTAATCCAGCGGTGTATGAATTATGGCAGTAAATGGCTTTGAAAGTGCCTCGAAAGCAAAAATATGGAAATTTCCCCCCCAAGAGACCAGGATGAGCAGTCATTATTTTTGCGATTGCAGAGAACACTGCCCAAGTGTTCCAAGACTCCGTGTGTGTAATTGTTTGTCTCTTTCTTGCTTTGAAGTATTTTTTTTTAACAGCAAAACCTCAGACACACTCAAGGACAGTTTCCACAGCTTGGTCAAGAACACCAGCATATCTACATATTCACTAAGTCATAAATCTTCTATACTTTGGCTATGCATATATGACACATGACCCTTATTTCTCCCTTGTGGTCGAGTCTGAGAGACAATAGAGGTCCACTAAAGCACACAGCTTCCCTCCTAGGTAATATTTCATATGTATCTCTTTACAACCACCAACACATCAAGGTAACTGAGCTGCAGTCTGGGAGGGGAGTTTAACCATAATTGTCTTAAATCGTCTAATTTGGATAAAATGAGCAAGAAAATTCCCTCAGCTATTTGTTAGTATAATAATGTCATCTATATGTTTCTTGCCTCGTGGTATTCTCCTTTGTAAAGGGGAATGAACTATAGTTGGAATCCTTTGGATATTTGGTTCGATCTGTCTGTCAGACATTAATTAGTTTCATAGCAATCTCTCACTGCTGTCTTGTGGAAAGACAGCAAGACTGAAAAATAAGCCAGGATGACAAAGGGAGAGCTTGACTTGCTTCTGACCAAAGAAATCTGTCATTAAGAAAAGGTTCAGAACTCAGATCTGAGGCTCCTTTGCCTGCCTTGCGGGAGTACCAATGACTGGATGAAAACATTAATGTGTTATTATACACTAAATTGTCTCCTCAAAGAATGGTCTATTTGGTCATTTATTTCTATGTACATAAACAACTGGAGAGAGGGAGATTTCCAGGGCAGGAACTCAACCATGCGACTCTCACTAATGACAGTGGCTGTTAGGCAGCCAAAACCTCGAACGAGGCTTCCAAATTAACCTTAAAATAACATTACCGAAGCCTCAGTAGCAGCTCTGCAGTTAAATCCATATTAAAATTTGCACTTGGAGCATCACTAATGTCCCAGGATTTCCTACTCAAATTGCTTTGCATCATCTTCCTATTTTACATGCTGAGGTCTAATTCTCTGCTTTGGAGCAGCATCCTTTAACATGGGTACAAAGCACATTTCAGCACCAGCAGAAAAGTGCTGCTACAGAGCACAGAGTCGTGTCCTAACTCTCCAGGAGACAAGGGAATTTGCCCACGTGTATTTAAATATATTAACTTTCACTCAAAAAGAAATTTTAACCTGTTCCATTAAAAAGCCGGAGCTGCTATTTCTTCACACACTTGGTGATTCCTGCCTTCTATACCTTATCCCTCATAGTTCCTAAGCCTCGGAAAATAAAGCACTTTTATTTACATTGCTAAATAGAGACACTGGAGTTTGAAAATGTCGATTGACAGTTTGTGTTTTTACATGAAAAATGTGTATCAGGCTTACAGCACTACAATACCACTTTGCAGAAGTAGGCATGATGATAAATTCCTGGTTTGTTTAAAAAAATTAATTTAAAAAAAAAAGAGGGAGAAAAAAAGGAGAGGGACTAAACTAATCAGAGTTTCTTTGAGGCAGTTCATCCTCAGATCCCCAGAGTGTTTTAAAGAACAAGTAGCAAGACCAGGGCTTTTTCAAAGAGATCATAAATATCTACAGGAGTTTTGAAACGCTCCTTAAAGGGTGCTTACTGTCCTAAAATTCCTCTGTAAGTTCCCTCATTCTCTGACATAATCCTGCAATGCATCCCACAAGACTTTTTGCTTAACCTCAACTGCAAAACAACAGTGAGATCATGAAAAGTGAGCTTTCACTCAAGTACGAAGAACACGCCAGATTCCTTACTCAGTTTTTATAGAATCTTATTCTGGCTCCAACAATTTCAACAGTAGTTCCTGAGACCCCTGGTAGATACTAAAGAGACTTTTGAAGGCAGCTTGCAGTAGTGCAGCCACACCAACAACTCTGAGTGCTATTTACAGACACACTTAGCTCACCACAAAGCTGACAGCAAACTACAGGGGAAGAGCTTCCCTGTTGGGAGAAGGAAGGTAGCCTTTACCTCAAAATACTTCAGATGCTCTGCCACTCTGAATCCTAATCCAAATCAGTCTGGGGGTTGGAGGCATCAGGTGCTTTTTGAGATGTTTTCTTGAATTATGTCACAGGAAAAAAAAATCCCTTCACTTCTTTCCAGTGTCTTTTCCTCGAAAGAAATTCAAATATCATGCATTTGGAAAAAAATCCCAGGCATTTGCAGTACAGTTAGAATTTTAAAGGCTATGTAAAGAGAGATTCCTAAATCCAGGCACTTCTGAACTTAGTGCTCACACCACAGTATTGCCTGGGCCAAAACACACTCGACCAGATTTCATAGGGTCACCTTCGGATATTGTAACCCCATGAGGTGCTGTAGGAAAACCAGGACTGTAGGAAAGGCCAGCTACAGCTCTTTCCAAGTCTCCAGCAGATTGTTTCCTGGTCTGGGTAAAGACACTTCCGATTTCCTCCAAACTGGTTCACACGTTTTCTTAATAAGAACTTGTGTCAAAACGTTTCAGTTGTCAGAATATTCACCTCTGAGCCTGAGCTTGTAAGTACAAGTCCACACATTAGTTTACCCATCAATATCCTGTCTGTATTTTTGTCTGTGCATTCCTGAAGTGCCCATCACCCTGATGCAGAGGTGCCAGTGCAAATTCTCACTCTCTTGTTAGTGTGACAGCACTGTCATCAGAGCTGGCTGTGCTCCAACTAAAATACAAACCCATGGCTACTCCTGTCCAGCTCTGGGAGCTACTCTGGGAAGTTGGTGGGCCCATGACAAGAGAAGCAGCAGGTCTAGTCCCACACTCAGGTCACCACTGCCTTCTGCAATAAAATAGGTTGTAAATCCCGAAGCTGAACAAAATCCTCATCATTGGGGAAACTGGGAGATGGTTCACGAGGCAAACTAACTGTCAAGGTCTTAGGAAGACTTTTAAGTACGAGGAAAACAACCTATATGAACGAAACCTACTGAGTTCTTTATCCTACAGAGATCCTAGGCAAGGAGCACACCTTCTTCCCAGAAAAACCCATCCTTGTGTTCAGATAGCAGCTAGAAGAGATATAAAAGAGCAGCTCCTACAGCACCAGCACCACTTGAATGGCTGAATGCAGAATCAAAAACATGCTTCGCTTCCAGGTGCAGACAGATGTCTGATGTGAAGATATTGGCTGTCTCTCACCAAAAATGACAAGCATTTTGGTAAGGCTTTACTTAACAGATGGCAAAACTTGGGTCCTACTGACTGCTGCAGGATCTGGAGACACTCAGTGCACAGCAGAATCAGGCCCAAACATGGGGCTGAACACCAGGTTTCATGAACATCGTTAAGAAAAGTTATTGGTGTGAAAAGGGTGTGCAGGCATTAAGCATCAGATTCAGGGGAGGGGGGGAAAAGACCAACAAACCTTTGCAGTGTATTGTGATGTTTTCTTTTGTATACTGTATCAATGACTGTGTGGTGTGCTCCCTGAAAATCCAGCCCTTGGTAATTGTCAGGGAACTTCATTCTGAGTGCAGACTCTACTGGAAATTAATTGCTTCAGTGCAATCTGAACCACATCATAAATGTCATGTAGAAGTTGCAGGGAGTGAGAGGAGGCAATGACAGCTCTATCCGCACTGTTTCATTTAAAGGTGGGTAAAACACACTGCGACAGAAGTGCTCTTCATCAATAATTTAGTCCACAGTGTAAAGCCAAGCCTTGCCAAAGATGCCAGGGGAGCAGCTACCTCCCTGGTTTTAATGACACCAGCAGGGAGGGGTTGAGGGGCCAGCTCAAATCAACATTCATTGCACATCTGGGCATGTCGGCAGATGAAGATATCTAGGACTGAGCTGACAGGACAAAGGGTTGAAAAAAGAAGTGTAACCTAGAAAACCTTTACTTTGAA
This sequence comes from Lanius collurio, assembly GCA_020086605.1. NCBI lineage: Eukaryota > Metazoa > Chordata > Aves > Passeriformes > Laniidae > Lanius > Lanius collurio. Next base: position 5,285,944 of record JACBWW010000040.1, on the reverse strand, counting down.
TTCTTTGTATAAATTCAAGGGGGATGACAGTTCCTAAGGTCATCTTACATAATAAAACTACAGTGATCTACATAGAGAATTTTAACTCTTTCCAACACATAATCAAAGCAACCGCAAGTTAAGTTTATATTATTCACTTTATGAATGTAAAATGCAGAATCCTTAATTCTCCGAAAAGAACTGTTTTAATGAGCAGAATGTTAACATTTATATGCCTGACTTCATTGCAATAACCCTAATTATAGTAGCACGGAAGCCCCACTGTACTGGAGGGTCACTGGAGTTCCTATTATAACCCTTATCTTAGGGGAGTTTAATGTCATTGCCATTTCCCAACGCATCGGCTGAAACTTGCCATGCAGGTTAGCGCTGGTTTACTCCTTCAAATTATTGTTTTACAGCAGCTTAGTTTGGTTCTTAAACAGTTTCTGCTTGCCAAAAATCAGAGTTTTTACTGTGTTTATGGCAGTCTCCACAAAAAATCCCATCCATTTGCTCTGAGGAGAATATGACATTCAGGTGCAAGGAGATGGATCCATCTCCGTACCAAACTCCGTATCCTCACCCCGGGAGGTTACAAAGCTGGGTAGTTACAACATGGTTGAAGCTATCCTGACTTGCGGGGTTCTGGCAGAGCTTGCAGGCACCAATGTGGCATTCCAGGCTATACACTGGATGCCTGTGATTTGGCTGAGGGGTGAGGACTTGTGTCATTCAAGTGCAAAGCTGCCACCTCAATCCAGAGAGCAAATTCCTTTTGTCCGGGCAAGAGCAGCTTCAAAAAACAACCACTTCCATCTCCAACGTTGTCCATCAAATGTTGCCTCTGCAATAGTAATAATTCCCCCTGCTGGCAAGTTCAGACTAAATTATTTAGCACCACAGTACCTGGAGCTATAGCTGAAGGCTATTGAAAGCAGAGAATTGTTTTTTTCCTTATCCAATGAAACTATGGAGTTAATTCTTTTCTGCTTACATTTTGGATGAAATATTAGGTGCTTTCCACGATCTTTAAAGTCATCTAGATCACATCAGAGCTGTGCTTACAGCATAAACTTCATCCATGACAACTTCATTGAGGGCTACTGCAGGTTTTACTCCCAGTGGGGGTCATTCGGGAAGGCGACAAACACAGGAGGCCAGGGAATACAGGAGGTGGCATCTTTCCTAATTGCATCTGACATTTCACTTTCATTTTCCTACCATCCGAAGGTACAGAGTGAGTAATCCCGTTCTTAATAATAATGTTAAAATGCTAATGGCACCAGAAAAGCCCTCTGAAAGTACAACAGAAGAGGTATAACATTTACATTCTGGAGAAGTTAAACACTACTTGTAGACAGATCATCACTGGCTCTGGTGATGATTTCCAAGAGGGAACTTGAACAAGAGGAGGTCATAATAATTGTATTTGGTTTCTGTGAGCAGAAAAAAACCAGTAAACCTTCCTGTGTCCATCCTCAGAAGGAAGTAACTTGTGCTTGTTCTGTGCTGCTGTGTCTCCACTGGAGGCCCAGCTTTTCCTTAGGGAAGGTGCAGTGATGCTGGATGCACTCGGAATAGCACCACAAGGTGAAAGCCTCTGAGATGACAGAGATTATTTTCCTCTCCACACAGCATCAGAGGCTCTGGCCCCTGCAAGCTACCAAACCAAATCCCTTATTGTCACAGTGTGTCCTGCACTGAGTGTCACCAAGGAAAACCCACCCTTCCACACTCTATTACCCGTTCCCCAGCACCAAGAGAACACATGGATGATGCTACGTGCCAGTGGTTCTTCTCACTGTCACTGTTTATGGTGGTGGGTAAAAAGGAAAGGTGACCATTATCTGAAAATACAGACCAGGAGTTTGGTGAGCTCCCTAAAAGCTTCCAAATTACATTGTTCGCTATAAATGTGAGATTTACCAGAAAGGTCATTTGAAAGCCTATCCCAGTGCTGTTTCTTTGCTTGGTGCCTCACTTTTGGGCAGAAGCCTGAATTTTAAAACTATTTAAAATTTAAGCTGTGCTTCTTTCCCTGCTGAATTGCAGAAAACTAGGAGCCCTAATTATAATAAACTCTGATAATAATAGAATCCCACACTAGGAATGTGCACTCAGAGAGATTCAAATGAGGGTGTGCATGTGCACTGGGAAAGGATAAGCATAAAGCCATAAGTGGCACACTTTTCTTTCCAAGTGCCAGGCTATGCAGAGCCATTTAACAAACACAGGAACCAACAGAATGGAATTTCCAAGAAGAGTGATCTTCACCCACAAACACAGCTCTGAGGGGTGTTTTTAAGGACAGACTCTGTCCCACCGTGCCTCCATACACATTTTCACCCTGTGTGAGTGGGGTGTGAAGGCAGGGAGTTGTCTGAGCAGCTCTTCAAGAGGCAAAGCAGCAGAGGTTCAGGACCCCTTAACTGCAGCAGTCAAGTGCATTAACTTGTTTAATTTTACCCGGCGATTGCCAGACTCCCAGCTGGTGCAGCCTGGCACAGCTCCATGGATTTCAGCAGAGCTACTACAACTGACACGAGCTGGGGATCTGGCCCAGTTTCTCAATTTGTCAGAGCTGGCCATTCTTAGGGCACTCTCCTGTCCTATGCAAATTGTCATCGAGGGCTTCACAAGCTGCAGAGTTGTGACAATTCACACCAGCTACCCTTCTGCATCTTATATCCACTGCAGGATTCCTCCAGGATTAACATCCAAGTAATTACCACCCCCCAATGAAACAATGAACAAAACAATTTGGTTACGCCAGAATTTCTAACTTTGGAAAAGAAAAAAATTAGAAAAAAATTCCAGCTTTAGAAAAAGGAAGGGTTTGCTGGAACTGAGCTGATTTTCTTCCCAGTAGCTGGTGCAGTGCTGTGGTTTGGATTTGGGATGGGAACAGCACTGATAACACAGGGATGTTTTGTTGTTGCTGAGCAGTGCTTACCTTAAGTCAGGGACTGTTGAGTTTCCCATGCTCTGGCAGTGAGGAGCTGCACAAGGAGCTGCGAGGGAGCGTGGCCAGGACAGCTGACCTGGCCAAAGGGATGTTCCATATCCTGGGATAACAGGGGCAGTGGATAAACTGGGGGAAAACTGGAGGGAAAGCTGGTCAGGGGCCCCTGCTCCAAAACAGTCTGGGCCTCACTTGCTTTGTATATTTTTCCCCCTTCCTTTTCTGTCCTGTTAAATCATCTTTATCTCAACCTGCAAATTTTACTCCTTTTTTTTTTTTTCTGATTCTCTCCCCCATCCCACTGAAAGGAGGGAGTGGCTGTGATGTTTTGCTGCCTGCAGGGTTCACCACAACAAAGGGTCTCAGAACAGTAAATATCTAACAAAAGAACCTATCCCAGTAAAAGTGACACTGCAAGCAGCTAAAACACTGAAAACAGTTATTTTATATGGCATGAAAATAAGCAATTTTACAAAGAAATGACTGTGAAATACATAATAGTGCTACTTCTAAAAAAAAAAAACAAGAGAGAGAAAAAACTGTATCAAAGTGTGCATCCTCCCCCCCAAGCAAATGCCCATCATGCAGCCCAATAGGCTTAATCTGCCATAAAGCCAAATACTTCCCAGAGGAGGTGATCGTTAGTTTGAACATTAATTTCCCTTCCCCTCTTCTTGTGTATCCATTAAGTAGAATAACAAGAAATGTTCATGGCCATAAGGTGTGTTTGATGGCAAGGAGTAAAAGAAAATGTGCAATTAAAAGATGTAAATGATAAACTGCACAACTTCTCAGCTGGCTTGACCAATATGTGGGACTTCTGGGATATGCAGGTTTTGTTCTCCCACATTGAGGTCAATGAACTGCAGAGACCCAAGGACGGAAAAAGTTGGAGGGGAAGAGAGAAATTATTAATGCTCCATCTTTTCCTCGCTTGCTTAGATTTGCAGAACATGTTTCTTGAATGAGTTTGAAGCCCAACATATAAAAAGCTGACTATTTATATATTTGATTCTTTAAAAGCAATTAGGAATACAAAGCAGATGGTACGGCATTGTAGATTTCCCTTTTCATATTGCTTAAGCACTAGAGATCAATAAGTCTAATATAAACAGATGATTTCCATAGCAGGGTTTATAATTAGCTGGCACTGAATGTGTCCAAACTCTAAAATAATTAGCAGAAGCATGTGGCACACCATTAAAACCTTGTGGCTTGTCTGCATTTACATTTATAATTATTAAAGTTAATTATGATGCTTGTGGTGTGGTTCCAAGCTCCTTTACAACTTAGATTAAATATTTTTTCAGTCCTACTTTTTCTTTTAGCCCACCAAATGCCAGCACTTTCAACAAACCCCATTTCATCAAAAAGAAAAAATAGAGGTTATTTTTATAGGAATGACCTGAATATTTTCCTAACTAACACTTTTATTTTTCTAAAGGGACATAACACAGGAATTGAGTAACTCAGCATTTTGGGGAGAAAAAAAGCCTGATTAGACATAATAATTTTAAGGTTGCCTAAGAAAACCTTTATACTTAAGCCTGATGCACTGTTTTAAATAAAATTAGAACAAAGAGAAATCTTTTAGTAATCAGACAATCTCGATGACATTTAAGACCTTACAGTAAAGTAAATCTTAATTTTACATGTTCTGAACCCGGGCCAATAATTGTGAAAAAGGCAGCATGGCTGGGTATAAACCTCATGTATTGGGCAAGGACTTTTGAAGGTCCAGTTTGGGTTTACACATCTCTTCCCACAACTTGGGCTGCAGAAAGCTCAGTTAATCTGCCTGATCACTCAGGAAAATACTTTTCATAAACCTTTACCATTAAGACATTCCATGACACATCCAGAGCCCCAAAGAAGTTGCACTGTTTGCATAAGGCCTTTTCTCAATTATTCATTTCCCTGAATTTTTCTTTCCCTTAGTGGAAACAAAGCTGAATTTCACACTGCCACACAGGTGGCCAAGTGAAATGGGACGGATGCCCTGTGGAGGACTGACCCTGTAGAACACAATGTTTCTGGAGGACACACCCCATGCTTCAGGGCCACCACTGTTCTGGGCAGGCAAGTAAAATTAGGTTTAATTTACCAGATGATGCAAATCATCTCATCCTGTAGGATTAGGGGAGCACAGCTGAGGAGAACAGCGAATCTTCCGTCGCACGTCAATGTGTCCATGTGAAATTCTGAAAATCTCTGCAGCCAGCTCCCCCCTGAAAACCTTGCAGTGACACTGACACCTTCTCTGCTCGCCCTGCAAGTGTGACCACCACGGGGGCAGGCACACAGGGAAGGGTTTGGGGAGCAGAAAATGCCACAAGAACCAAACAGCAGTGGGAATCATTCCCACACGCCATTCCCAGAGAGAGCAAAACCCGAATCTTTGCATATGAGTGGTTTTGATCAGCTGCTGGAGGTTACTGGATGCAGCAGATACCTGAGAACAGGGCACAGCTCTCTACCTCAACAGGGTTGAGGGTTTTTTTGTTAAAGGCCTCAGAGAGGATTAAGATTAGATTTTACAGAAACAGAGCCTTCTACCTCCCAGGTGTAAGTATTTCATGTGCACAAGTACTGCCATTTCTGAAACCACCAGGTCTACCCAATTTCTACTGCAGAGAAGCCTCCCCCCCTTTTAATGCATTTCTATTCTTCATATAACATGTCCATCATGAACTTCTTGGCCCTCGTTCTTGTTTCCCCTGGCTCAGGCCAGACCTGGAGATGTCTGGAATGTGACAAGGCAGTATTAGCCTGCCAACTATATTCTGTTAGCAAATTTATTTTCTTCTCCTAGACTGATGATAAAAATGTCATGGTGTGATGCTTTAGCAGGCCCAAGAGCTGCCCACCTACAGCTGCAGGGCTTGAAGAGAGCTCGGAGCCAAGAACGCCATAAGGAGAGCAGACAGCAACTCCACCAACTTTGCTCCTTCTGCATTGGTTATTCTCCTGCTAAATGATGCAATGTGACCCCCTCAGGGATTCCAAGTCTGATCATGTTTTTCTCACTATTTTTTCTTCCCTACTTCCTCCTTCTCCTTGACTAAAGCAGCCCAAACTGCTGAATTTTTCATGAAAGAGATAATATCATTGTACATAAGATAATGGCATTCAAATACATCCATCTGCTTGTTAGCTCTGACTACATCGATTGTGTTTCTTCTGAAAGAATATTTACCAAAAGGGGGGGAAAAAAAGCAAAGGAAAAAAAGGTTCTCTTTTGTGGCATAAAATATGCACATTTTCATAACTGAAATACAAAATCCCTTTTACATACTTAAGATAAGGGAACAAAATGAACTGAGAAATTAAGAAAAGCACTAGAGGTCTTGCCAGGACAAAAGTAGTTCCTCCTTCCAATATTTCATTAAAAATCTAGACAGGTTTTACACTAAAACACTGTTGATTTTTTTTTTCCCTTTCAGTAAACAATATCTTGTTTCAGAGGTGAAATACTGCATGCCAATGATTGGGATTTTTACTAGCCTAAAAGTTTTCAAACGTGGTCTAGAGGATTACACCTAAGGCATCCAGTCTATCTCACTTTCCCATAAAAACTGCCCAACCTAAAGTAATTCAATTTATCATTTTATTCCTTTTTTGGCTATTCCAACAACACAGAATAAGACCATAAAATATGTGATATCCAATTACTGAAAATGTGATGAAAAATTACTCTCAAAAGTAGGGCAAGCGAATATATTTACCGTATTTCAGATGCTCTAGATAAAAAGGATAGCGAGATAAAAACTGCCTATCAATTTTACACACACTGAACTGCTTCCACTTCATTTCCTGTAAGTCGTGTACAACCATCCCAGGTTTTGAAGTTTCATTTCAGCAAACAATATATTCTAATTGGCTTGTTTACATTTATTACCGGCACAGCCCAAACTCTGAGATGTGCTTTGTGCTCTTCCTTTGACCTGTTTAGTGCAGCAGCTCCCCCGGAGCTCCTGCCACCTTGCTCGGGATTTGAATAACTCCTGTTTAAAGAACAGCTACTGAACCCAAGGCTGCTTTCCTCCCACTGCCTTGAGCACATTGCAGTGCTTGGTGCTGAAATGGCAAACATGGCAATTAAACGGAAATGACAGCAGTTGATCTGATTATTTCCTTCCCTCCAATCTCCTTTTTATTAGAAGTCTGCATATTAAGGAAGCAGGAGGGAACAACCCCCTGAACGTTTGTCCCTTGGTTTGCTGGGGAGGAGGCCGGTGCACAGTGGGCCTCTTGCAGGGATCTCTGGAACGGGGCAAACAGGAAGGAATCCTGATGCCCAGGGAACCTCCACATTGCAAAGCCTGCTGCCCACTCTCCTGAGCCCTTCGCTGCGGGATCCTCGGAGGCAGCGACAGCAGCTCTCCATTCCCTGTGAGCTTCCTGGGCCTTCTCAGAGAGCTGTGGAAAGAACAATGGATTCTCCTGGAGCCACGCTTAATCACTTGCAGTGTTTCCAGAATGGAAGCTGCGCTCGTGCCTTCTCTTTTTGGCTGCTGTGGAGCTTCTTTAGCATCGCAAAAGGGTTCCTTCTCTTTCAGCCCAATTCGCTCTCTCCTGATTTCCACTCCATTAGCAGAGCCACACCTGCCTGAATCCTGGAATGCCAGCGGCTGGACAGAGGGCAGCACCACCAGTACTCAGTGCTGCCTCCAACATTACTCTCCCTGATGGTTTCCTGAAGTGGAACTTCATCATTCCTTGGACACAGAGAGAACGATGCCTAAATGCTCCTCAGCGACGATTTGGTTTATGTCGGAATTGAATTTAGTACAACCACATCTAAAGAGACTGCGATTTAATCACAGATGTTCAACAAGGGCAAAATTATTCACAAGTTTGGAGTTGTGAATTATTTTTCAGCTCCATTGACCAACATGTCTCACTTTACACTGTAGTACTCCATATTAATAGCTGATGCTGCGTTTCCCAAATGATGGCATCTGTGTGGCAACCAGGGAGCGATTTTTCCTGGACAAATGCCTCTCCTTTTCCTGACTTCTGATCTGCTGCCTGTCGTAAGTTTACTGTGCAACACAGACTGTGGGAGCTTTGTGTCCTAAATACAGAGGACATGTCCAGTCCAGCAAAATAATGCTATTATAATAATAATTGCTTCAATACTGTTTGTGCAATCTCTTTGCAAAATCTTGTTATTTGTGATCCTTATCCTACAACTTGATATGCATAATAGCTCAAAGGTGCTGGTGATGGAATTTTTCCAGCTCTTTGATGTGCCAGCAATGACTTGTCCATGTTTCACAGCCACAGACTAATGTGGAAATTACTACAGCAAAATAAACACTAAGTCTGGTATTCTGTGGGACACCATGCATGTGTCAATTTATGATGCAATCTCACATGCAAAACATGTATTTTTAATTCTGCACATGATTTCTTAGACATCTGATAGTCTCTAAAAAATAAATTAAATCCATTACCCACACTAATACGCTGCTTCTATATCTTGCAGATGCTTTTTCAGCTCTGGACTAGTGCACAACCTTGCTTTTCTTCTGACTGACGATAAATCTGTGGACTTCAGCTGCCACAGCAAATTTGTTGGTCGTGAACTAGAGGTCTTCTATAGTGTGTGCAACGAAAGCACAACCACCTGCGCAAAGGAGTTCACATATAACCTTCTCCTTCAGTGCTGTGGAGGCCTTCAATCTGCTCAGGTTAAAGAGCTTGCCAGATGTTCAAAATTTAATAAATATTCCTGGCATCATGTCTCTAGTGGCATCATCAATCATTACTACAAAGAACAGTCCAAAGAACAGTCTGTGCCAAAATATACCTTTGCTTGACTCCTTTTGCTATTACAAATGGATCCAACAGAGTGCCAGCCCCACTCTCTATCCAGCTCACCATTGTGCAGATGACGGATAATTTCACAAACTTCTCTGGACATCCAGGAGTTGGGAAATATTGCCAATAATTTTCACAGAGCTGGAAGTCTCAGAGCATCAAAAGCATTTCTAAGGTCAGTGGAGACTTGTTACATGGGTGTGTGTTTTTCATTGAAAACAACTACTATCACATCATAGCCCCCTCTTGGATAATGGGCATCACCCTAATATCTGGAACCTCTGGATCATATTCACTCAGCACTTGTCCTTTTCCTGAAATTGGAATTGCTATAGAAACATCTTTATTTGTATACCAGCAAGCTGGAAGATAAAGGGGTATTTGACATTCACAGCCTAAGGGTGTGTGGCTTAGGCATGTGAAGATGATGATATGCATCTGTTCCCAGAGGAATTAGGACTCCCAAATTCTTACACTTCTTTTTTTTTTTTTTAAATTTCCATTTTAAATATTATTTATCTATGGTCCTCCTTAAATTTATTTGAAGTTGATTTTTCTATGTTATAAAGGGCCAAATACAAGTGTAAGGAGATCAGAACAGCTGAGTGAGGCCTTGCTGAGGTACATTTGGTCTTTTTGCAGAGAATTTAGGATACTTGTTTTTCTAAAGTACATGGAGTGACTCTTAACATGGTTTTACAGTACTTGACATCTTAATTCCCTACACTTTTTTCTCCTCAATTTGATAATCTCCCTCCTATTGAGATCATTATAAGGACTATTTTTAGTTTCTTAAGGACTCCTGTCCCACTTTCAATGCAAGCATGTAACTGAAAAAAATCAACAAGAATTATGTTTAACAAATACAGAGGCGAAAAGGAACTGCCTTCTCCTGCTCCATGACAAAAATATCCAATGGAAGTATAGATTTAGTGGAAGTAGAGGTGAAATGAGCACTTCCAGCAGCTCAGAATCATCAGACACATCTCTTCATGTTTGTCTGTTCTCAGCTTCAACCAGGAATTGTTTAAACAGGAATAAGAAAGCCTGAATCACTTATGTGCTTGACTGCTTTTGCCTCACATCGCTCTGCACTACCAAGTACCTACTAAAGTCAAAAAGCCAACATTTAAGTTACTCTTTTAGCTACTGTGCAAGAACAGAAGCGCTGCACCTTTTCTACAGGTGGGTTTTCCCAAAAGCAAAGAGGGCCATGGAGCTCCTCATCCTGCTGCCAAATCACAGTCTCAAAAATCTTTAAAAATCCTAATCGGGAAGTACTGGGCCACTGTGCCCTGGTCAAGGTCTTAGACTGGCATTAGCCACACCTCCAGGGCCGATGACAGAGTCCCATGAGTAAAACCAGCATGTCTTGGGCTCCACAAGGAGTGGAGCTTCAGTTTTCAATGGGGGTGCTGAAACCTGTCTGGAGGGCTGAGCCAGCATCAAGGAAATATTCAAAGCTCTCAGTTTAGATGTATCCAAAGTACATAAAGGCAAGTTGTATGACAGAGAGATCAGGACTTTCTTGCAATGGAGAGAGGACAGGCACATGTCTGAAGAGAGCTCTGTCTTACAGGTTGATGTTTTTTCCCTTCTCATTTATGTCATAAAATGATGCTAACTAATTTTAATTTGTTTGTGCATCGACTCGTTCAGTACAGAGAATTCACACTTGGCCACTACTGATTGGCTGGACAGTTGGTCTGCATAGACAAAACGCTTCCCAGAGTCCCCTTATCCCCATGGGTAAAGGTGTGCTCCTCAGACAGCTGCAGGACATTCTGTTGACAGGATTTGGCTTTCCTGGATGCCAGCCAGCTTGCTGACATCTTCCTTGACTGAAGGACAATTTGTTGATCAGGGGCTCAGTAGTGTTCAGAAGATTTTGGCACAGGCAGTCGGTTAGGTCTGTATGTGCAGGGCCAGCAGCCCATAGCCAGCAATATTCAGCTTCCTCACTGTTTGGTGGGGCTGAGCAAACAGGTTTTCAGCCCCTTGACAACCTTTAGGTTGTCTCAGACCCCAAGGGGTACAAAACTTGGCATTCTTGCAAATGCAGGCCCCCACTTGCAGCTGCCACTCGTGCTCCCAGGAGCTTCTGCGCACACCCTTGGAGCCACAGGCATGAGAGATGGCAGGACCCACTGACTATCCAAGGGAAAATCTTCTGCATCTGACATCAGTGATTGTAGCCAAAAATCTTGTATCGAGCAGCATAGTTTTGGGTTTGCCTAGAACATTGTTTCAGAGAAGTGTTCAGTATCATTTAAGGACTCAAGGGGTGGATAATGCTCCACATCTTTTGGGTAATCTTTTCCAGTATTATTTTCAGGATTACACTAAAGATCAGTCTGGCCCACACAACACAGCAGATTTCCCAAGAGCAGGTTGTAGCCAACTGTAACTGGAGTTGATATATCATGCCATATTTGCCCAGCAGAATCTCAGATGGTTGCATAAGGCAGAAACTGAGTTTCTGCACATTAATCTGATCTTTGGAAGTCCATAGGACCAGGTAACATGTTGACTTGGAAACAGAGACCCTCTCAACTGACACTTCTACTGGATATTCTTTGTAATGAAACTGTATAATGCAATTTCCCTTTTCTGACTGCATTTCTCAAACACCATTATTGCTGAGCATTGAGTCTGTTAAATGCTTACACCAAAAGCAGGGGCAAGATTTCTTAGGAAGATAACAATGTTTCTTCTTTTAGTGCTTAATTAGAAATTAGACATACTTTAAGGAAATGTAAATGACAGCTCTGGAATCCTGTGTCACACAGGAGGCAGGGAGCTGAATTAGCACATTAAGTGGGACAGCCCCGTTGCCCAAGAGGCAGGGACACGTTAGAACACAGCAGTGGAGAACGTAACGCACACAGCAGCCTCACCTTTGCATGGGAATGGACCCGAGCCAACATTACAGAGCTTGCCTGTCTAACATTAGAAACTCATATAGTTTTTATGTAAGTGACCTAATTATAAGAGGTGTTATAAGGTAGGTGACTCAAAACATGGCCTCTTGAAAAATCAAGCATGAATTCATTGTAGCAGTTCTACCCTTAAATGTTACCTTTACTCTCCATAACCACCATTCAAGCACAGGAGCATCTACCCTAAAACTTATTCCATGGAACAAACTCAGCAGCAAAACCCAAACTAAATGTTCCACTTGCCATGTGACTGTAAGAGAGGAAATAATTCAGGGAGGAGAAGGGAGAGAAAATAGAAAGGACATAGAGGAATATTAGGAATATTATACTCTTAGGAACTTAACTTCCCTTTAAAAGCTAAGTTCCTAAGAGCTAACCATAGCTTTAAGGAAAGCTGATACTTTGCCTCAAAAAGGAACTTTGGTGAACTACACTGGATAAAATTATGGAGGTTATTATGCCTGTAGCCTCCTTGCTGTGCATTCTTCCACAGAAGTGCTCACACCTGCTGTGCGTGGCCAAATAACATGAATTTAAAATGCTGCACAGCAATGAAGTTGGATTTCAGATGAAAATACCTCAGAACTGGTCAGCTGTTAACACCTCGGGAACTCCAGTGGTCCCAATCCCTGCATCTCTCCAGGCTGCTGATAATATAACGCAACCAGAAAAAAAGTATTTTTAACTTCCAGGTACACCTGAAGCCAAGCTGGAATCACTAGAATCTCCAGCCTCCAAAGGCTGATACCACCCAAACCCAGTGTCTGGAGGAGGAAAAGGCCTAGAGCCGTAATTTCTCCTCCCAGCCCCCAGAGCACTGCACATTGGCCCATCTGCCCTAGATATAAAGCACATGTTCCAAGCCCGTGTTTGCCATGACAGCCATGAAATCCCCAGCCATTTTGCAGGAGCCATTATCCTTGGGGATAATAAAATTCTATAAGACAACAAACATAGGAGGTACCGATGCCAGGTCAGGAAAGAACTGTTTTATGGGGAGCTGTATATTAGTTTTAGGACAGGGCTACTGGCAGCCAGTGCCCTAAATTATGTCTGGGAGACACGTGAAGTGAGACAAGTGGAATGGACAATAAATGCCAAGTGCCGCAGGCAAGGTTTATGGGGCCAACAGTGGTTTAACATTTGGGCAAATGTCTTAGACATGCTAATTTTTGCTTCTCCCTCTGACTGAAATGACCAATTAGCTGTAACCAACCCAGCCCAAATGATACGTATCAGGTATGGAATCCTCATGGAATCCTGCTCATGATCGATTCTGTGGGGAAGCTTTCCCAAAAACACCAAGCTAATCTGAATATCAAGTAAATACAGGGAAATTGCAAACTGCCCGCAGACATTCTGTCAAGTAAATTAATTGCTCAGTTCTACTTTATTAGGAGACCTTTATGGTCATGGGCAAGCTTGCCTTGCTAAAATCCTTTGATCACTCTTAATACTGGAAGTCCTCTTTTGTGAGGCTAACCTAATACTGTTGTATTCCTGCAGCTTAATCTGAGTAGGTGCTAAGTGCTTTGCCAGCCGAGGAGCTGCAGAGCATGGAGGAGAGATCATTCTATTTATTCAATTTTATTCCATTCAATAGGCTGGATTCTTTGTTTACATGATAAATTTCTCAGCTGTCTTTTTTTTTCCCTCCCAGTTTTATGTATTATACTATGTTCTGTCATTGCGTTTTTCTGTTTCTCTTTATCAAAAATTGCAGTCATTTCAAAAAAGCTGATCTTAAATCTTTTCTGCTTCAAAATTAGCTGTTGCCTAAGCAATTGCACATGCGGGTCAAAGTTTAAAGGCTGATCCTACATCCAGAGAATTCAATACCAAAAGTCTGTTTGACACCAAAGAGAAAGAAACACAGATCCAAGACTGTAACTTGCCTTTTCAAATTTATCCACTGCAACACGAAGGTAAACAAACTAGTCTATACATTAAAAATAAAAAAGGAAAAAAAGGGAAAAAAATGGTAAGCCCTGATCTTGTTACAAGACACCATCCAATCCCAGCAGGCACAGAAAGGCAAAGTCTTCAAGGGGAATCCTGGACCTGGCAAAGCCAATTTAAACAAAGCCAAGATTTCACCAAGAGACCTCTCTCTTAGTGATTTCAATTTCTAGTGCTTCAAAATGAATTGGAAAGACACTTTAGGAAAAACAACAGAAGGAGCAAAATGTTTCCTTCAGGAAAATTTGAGGGTCAGTCCTGCAGCTTTGCTTTAATTGTGCTCCTCTTGAGATAAGAATCTCTTTGGGGTGTAAATTGCCTTGCACTCCCTGCATGTGCCATGTCCAAGGAGTGCAGGGACGGGCTTGCAATCTTAATGGAGGAAGAAAACATGTAGAAGTTAATTTTTATCCACATCACAAACTTTTTCTGTGCCTTGCGTGAATTAGGATATACAAGCAGAAAGCAAAGGAGCAATTTAAAAGATCAGTGTAAATATTTTATCCAGAATTGAGGTAACTCATACAGCCCAAACAAGGAATTCACCTTTGTTCAGATAAAATCTGAAATCCTCTTTGTTATTCCCAGAAATACGATCAAATGAACCACAAGTGCCACATGTGGGTGCTGAAGAGGGGCAGTGTCTAACTAAGGGGATTGCTGAGGTCATACAAATGATGGGAGCACTTTAAGTGCTTCTTTCTCAGGAGTCACAGTGACATTCCTGGTTTTGGTGGTTTTTTTTAATTTTATCTTACTGGATTTGCTATTTTCCCTTCCTTCTACTAGCCCTAATCAATGCTGCAGGTCAGGCTGAAAGAATGGACAGCCCTCGAGCCACATACATTTAAACCACTTTGATGCAAATATTGATCCAGGAGCATGTGGAGGTGCTGCTTTTTTTAATGGACGAGCTTCCCCCTCCTTCCCTGCCAGGTTTGCACTTCATGAGATAAAACAGAAGTGTCTGCCCAAGAGCAGGAATGAATACATGAATTAACAGATCCAAAGATAGACCAGGCTCAACGATAAATTCTGTTCAACCCAGAAAGCAAGATGCCATCTGCATGAAGTGCATTCCATGGCCTTGCTTCCTTCAGCACTTCCATTTCTCCATTCACACTTCCGAGCCAGGGTGCCTTGGCAGCAATGTGTGCGGTGGTGGGAGAGCAGTGGTGCTTCATGTCAGCGCGAACGGGGCTGCTGACACAGAGTCCACCACAGCCCCATGCTTAATTCCCATGTACACAAGCCTATCAAAGCATTTTATTAGAAAGCCACTGTCCACGGCTTATATTTAGAAACAGAGAGCGAGTCCAAGCTGCAATCCAAAGACGAGATCAAGGGGAGGAAAGAATTCTAAGGACCGCTTTGAAATTCAACACTAAAAAGATCTGACATTCTTCTATCTGTAGGCATTTTTAGGCTGGACTGAAAATAAAAAGAAAACCTGTTTGTACAGAGAAAGCTTGCCTGGCCCTGTGCCAAGACAGGAAGTCTATCAAAGCTGGGCAGTGTTTGAAAGCAACAGAATACTAGAACCAAAAAAAGAAAAGGGGGGTGTGAGGGTGAGAGAAACTAGAATGAAAAGACTTACTTCCACGTTGACTTTTTTGCTGTTTTTCAGATGGCTGCGCACAGTTGTTGATAACTACACCCCTCCCTGTTTATTCAACTCGAGTTTTCCCTGGGCATGGCCTGACTTCCAGGTGACTGCTGCACAACCATGGCATGGACATGAGCACCTGGATCCACACACTGGGATAAATCAACCCAGTTCTGAGCAGAACTGATTCTCATGGGCTCAGTCAGGCTGGGTGGTGAACAGCATGCATAGAGGAGTCTTCCTGTGAGTTTATCAGAGATGTTAAGGGCTAAAGTTAATCCCGATGGGTCAGAGGGGGATCTCTGGTGTGGTGGAGAGCCATTCACCAGACACGTTCACAACACACGCAGGCACACAATTATAGCAACTCGGGGAATGCTGGTTCCCAGCCTTTGACCTTGGAAAAACATTAATTCTTAACAGACATCATCCGTTTTTTTAACTTCTTTAATATTTTCCCCCCTTTTTTAATATTTTTTTGCTGAATTTCTGGCTATAATATATTCAGGTACAAATGGTGCTGTCATCTCGAGCTACAAGTTAGAAAGTTATTACTTTTAATATGCCACTACCTTAGGCCTCTACTGTTATGTAAAAGAAAAATAACCTTGTGTGACAGTTTAACATTGATCGATGTGCCTGCCAAATGCAAAGAGATAAATAAGCAGGTGATGAATAAACAGCACTTCAAGTAAAGACATTACGCTGCATGCATAAAACGACGCCAGGCACCTAGGAGCTGTGGGTGGCCGAAGGTTGGCCATTTCATGCCCACTCACTAAAGCAGACTTAATCGCTTCCAATATTTTCTGTTAAAAAGCACGCTTAATGAGCCAATTTCACAAGCCCAGAGAAACTGATTATTATCTCCGAGTTCCAACTGAGTTGGTTGTTTTCCAAGAGCCGGTTTTTCCTTGACGGGATAAAAACCTTTCAGAAAAAAAAAAAAAAAAAGAAAAAAAAAAAAAAGAGAAAAAAAGAGATCGGGAGAGCAGCGAGCCCGAGCGGCGGGGAGGGCGCGGGTGGCACTAGATGGCAGCGTTGCTCCGCGGCCGGGCTGCGGGAGCGGGGCTCGGCGTCCCCGCCGTCCCCTCCCGCCCCCGCGGCTCCGCTGCCCGTGCCCTTGGGCCGGCGGCTGTGCCACTGACTGCCCGAATGGGGGATTGACTTCGGCTTCACGCAATCCCAGAGTCGCTTAGGTTTGGAAGGGACCTCGGAGAGCCGCGAGTCCAAGCTGGGACCGATCGCCACCTGGTCACTGAGTGCCACGTCCAGGCTTTCCTTAAGCAGCTCCAGGGATGGGGACTCCACCACCTCACTGGGCAGCCCATCCCAATGTTTTCCCACTGTTTACCAGAGGCAAAGGAAGGCCAGCTGCCCTTCCAGGCTTGGCAGGGCTGAGCAGCCTCCTTGATCCCCTTGTAAAAGCCAGCGAGTTGCTGCGGGGCGGCGGCGATGTGAGCATATCGCGGATTTTAATGAGAGTCCTGCAGGGACCTGCCTCTCGCAATCCTCCTTTCCAAGGGCTTTGGGGAGGAAAACAAGCCAGAGCGGGTCCAGCACGGAAGGGACTTTGCATCAGGGCACCCACGTCCTTTGCAGGGTGGTGGCGATGTGCCACCTCCAGCTGCAGAGCGACGCTGGGAAAGACACACACACACAAACAAAAAAACCTCAGCCCAAAGCAAAGCACACAAAAAAAAGCCTCCCCAGCCCGGGATTATTGTCACCAGCAGCAGTTAGTCAATCACCACTTAGGAAAGAAACCCCAGCAACTAGACCTTGGCATATAATTAACTCATCTATCAAAAAAAAAAGTGTGAACTGTTGTTGGGTTCTAAATCACAAGCCAAGTTAATTATTTTTTATGAATATTCATAGGAAACTTGTACAATTTCCAAACTAGGCCTTCAATTACTAATCAGTTAACTAAATAACTGGTATGACTACTTCTTCTCAGGAAAACCTAATTTTAAAAGTAAATAGACAAGGACACAGAAATTGTTTTAAAATGAGAAGGCTGTTGCAAGCTGGATGGTGGAAATCCACCATTTCCATCAGGGAGGAAGAGCAGTTGAAGGATGCAAGAGACCTTGCAGACCAGATACACACCGTGCCAGGTTCCAGGCACTGGAAATGCTTTAAGGAATTCATCAAAAAATTAAAACTCTGCAAGGCTCTGTTGTGTGTTTCCCAAGTGTACAGAACTGGGTGCTCTCGGTGACAAAGCACCAGCTCTTCCCAGGGAACTCTGCGTTCCCCACTTCATTCTGTAGGTGCTGACCTACTAACTGGTGCACCTCCCATGGAACGCTAGAAACACATCCTGGTTGTGGTCTTAAGCTCCTGACTTCTCTGGAAAGGCAGCTGTGGGAGACATTGCAGACTGACACATTACAAGCTGTAGAGATTTCATCCAATTCAGTTCTGCTGTGGACTTTTCTAACCCCCTTCCCCACTCAAAAAACAACATTAAAGGCCAATGCCCAGCTCTTCGTTCTCCTTATGACTTGCACAGAGACTAAATAAGTCGAGACACTTCTGCCAATACATGGCAGATTTATTTATTTGAGAGTAAATCCTTTGAAGATATTTAGATATCTAATATCTACTGAAATCTGAAGTGCCCAAACATCTTTGAGGACTTGGGCCTTAGGAAGGAGGAATATTCTGCTAAAGAGAATAACAGAATGTTTGTATTGTCAATGTTAGCCCTGTGAATTTAAGAGGTCTCCCCTTTTATTTTGCCAGTTTAAATCAGATTGTGATTGGTTTCTGACCCAACCAAGAGACAGATTTGATGAAATAAGACTGGCAAAACTCACTTTAGGACAAAGGTTGATTTGATAATCATAATTGCATTTCTACTGTATCTATTTTCTTAAGTGTTAGTAGATTTATTGGACTTTTCCTGTATAACCTATGGCTGATTTGCAGCTTCCTTGGTAATTTCTTAGTAGGCAGTAGCAATTTCTTATATCTTTAGTAATGTCTTGAATGTACATTTTTTATATTAATGATCTCACCAGGAGAAAAAGTGTACTGTGAATGCATGATGGCCATATGGAAAAGACAATGAAGTTTAGTAATTAAAACTGAAAAGGGAAAGAACTATGCAGTAATTAGAACACTGATTAATCAGCTGATAATTTTATCTTGATTAATGCTGCTGATTTTCCTCTTCTTATTGACCTAGGAAAGGTAGGTTTAGACCAATTAAATATAAATTATTCCCTTTTTTCACATTCCAGGCAGCTTCCAGTGTTCTAAGTCATGCTACACTTAAGATGCAGCACTGAATTGCTCTTACTAAATTGGGCAGCTTAACAAAAGGTAAAATAAGGTTTATGTTCCAAACATGCTGATGCTTTTATCTAAGGCAGAATCGGACAGAATCAGTTATTTCACTATTATCTGGGGAATATTAAAATTAGATTAAATTGCAGTAGAAAAAATAGAAGACTTTGCTTGTTTTAAACCTGTAACAGTAGGAAAACTAAAAGGATCCATTCATTTTATTGGGCCCAAGATATGGATGCATAATGTAGTCCTGGAGCTTAAAGAAAAGGTTCTATATTAATGCTCAGATTTCCCTTCATGTGCAGATCTTTATTATTCAGGGGGGAAAAGTGTTGCCAGTACCAATCTCACTCTGGTGCCTGTTCACAGACCATAAACAACAACACCTATTCTTGCTTTCCCATGCACGATGCAGGGATTAAAGCTACTTATTTTAAATCCTGTAACAGAGAAAGGAATGTTATGCATAGCTTCATTCCTGTACGCTGATATGTGAATTGGGGTGTTTCCTGGTGGGAGACTCCCGCACTCCACAAGCACAGAACCCTTGTGGATGTCAAAGATCCTGTTCCTTCTCGGAGAGGAATGTCTGGCAAGCACAGAAAAGCTCACAAGCAGGTGTCTTAATGCTGGAAATGCAGATGGAAAATGCTGTTTGCTCGGTGTTCCTTTGACTTGCTGTGGGAGGGAAACACTGCAGTGCACGGCAAACCAAGCCCTGCCCCTCCTTCAGGGCTCACCTGCAATCCCACTCACCCCAGTTCCTGCAGTTTTGGGTACTGGAGCAGACTGAGACCAGCAACAATGTGGAAAGGGAAATCCACGGAGGAAATAGAACCCTACACTCTATTGTGCTGCCTCTTGGCTGCTTTCTCTCTGCTGGATTTTCAGGGGCAAAGACACACCTGTGTATGATGCCAAAAAAACCTTTTAGGGAGCAAGGGGAACCCCAGAGACCCCGAGTTAAGGATTACAGCTGACAAAAGACTCCTCTTGATCCATGATCTACACTATTCATTCAGTTATCCTTACTGTGAAACAGAAGAACAGGTAGAATTAAATATAGCAAAGAAATTTATCCAAATAACACTTCCCTGCTTTCCCTGCAGTTCTAATAAAGTAAACCTTTCCCACTATTTGTGCAACATGAGTCTAATTCTGCAAGTCAGTTTTCAAGTGTATTTGACCACTTGTAAAAATCACATGGCTCTGTTTTCTCTCTTGGATGGAATTACTCTGCAGGGCATAATGAATTAATAAAAAACTAATGACCACGCAGTAGAAAACATTTTGTTGGGATATAAATAACTTGTTAACAAGCACATACAGGTGTGCATAAGAAAAATACATGTTCCTGAAGGAGAAGTAGTCAAACAAAGAATAGGAAGAAACCAAAAGAGCACTGGAGAGTTTTTGTATTATTATATCAACCCAGTTTGTTCATGTCTTTTATTATCAACAGAAATGGCACTTCTGTGTCCTCTGGTCAGGGAACAAAATAAAGGATAACCTAAGTTTGAACCAAATCAGGTGAATGAAACTGGATGGATTAACCACGGGATAGCAAATCATTGTGTCACCACTCCAACCCCAAATTTGGCTGGTTGTGCAATAAAAAGTGCTTATTATTGTAACTCATTGTCTTTATGTTCACAATAATCCAAACTTTGCAAATTTTCAGGTACTCTACGAAGGCTAAGTATTACCTATGAATAGGTGAACCATGCACCTATGAGGAATCTTACCCTGCAATGTATTTGCTCTATGGCTAAACAAAAAAATTTCAGTTTCCCCTTTCAGACATATAAATTCCATAGGCACAAAATTAAGATATGAAGAGGGTGGGCATAAGCCTGGGATGAATTTCCATAGCTAAACAAAGAAAAATAAATATCCTATTAATTCCATTTCCCAGATGTCACATCTTATCCTGCCTATGCTTGGGCTGTTTTGCTCTGGTTCTAAGCTTTTGGGGAAAGGACTGTGCAATGCCAAACATAGGCTGGGCTTATTTAGAAAGGGACAAAGGTTGATGTTTTCAAATCAAGGTCCTAAAGCACAGCTCTAAAAGGTGCATTCTCAACTGTGCGTGTGTGGTGTCCCTTAAAAGTATCAATCATCTGCTAGTCCTTGGGCATCTCAGAGTTCAGCATTTTTCAAATCAGGTCATTCCATCTAAGGATGGATTTTCCAGCTAAATTTTAGGCATCGCAGTTTGAAAGGGAGCTGGACTGTGTTGAGCTAGCTGGAAGCACATCTAACTGGGAACATGTTGTCTGTTCAACCACAGAAGTTGCAAAACAAAAGGAAGCCAAGAATCTGAGAAACAGTAACATAAATAATTTTCAACTACAGCCATACAACTGCTGTCGAATGACAATTTTCTTGAAAAAAAAAATTGTAGATCAAGAGATGCAAAATATGAATTCAGCTAAAAGTAAGGCAGAATCCACAAGAAGCAAACACCACATCCCTATTCCTTATAATCCCATTTGTGCATGAAGCACACAATAAGTGGAAGGAACAATAAGAGAGACCCTTCACATATTCTTACTCATTGGAAAGCTTTTGTATGTCACTGAGGAGCAGAAAATAATTATATGTAATTAAGTATAACTAGTATCCTAGCTTTTAAGTACAACTATATACTAGTAATATCACAAATTGCTAGGATTCCACCAGGAAAATGGAAAAAATTCAGTGCCTAGACAGACTTTGTCTGATAGTCTGAAAAAATGCACTGTGCACAGTGAAGTGTTCATTTTTATATCACTATTTCCACAAATATTTTCAACAAAATGAAATGTTCTAGACAACAAAATTCAATATGGTAAAAGTTTAATATAAACTGAGATTCCTAAGATGGATTATCAGTGCTGTTTTATAAATCAGCACAGTAACACCATTTAACAGAAGCATGTTCCAGGATCACAAATGAAAGGAAAACTAAGCCATTGCTGTTTCTAATAGCTTTAGGTGCCTCAAAACCTAATTACATAGATACAGGCAAAGGGCTAAAAAATATAACAAATTTCAGAAACAGGAAAGATGTAAATCACCAGGGCCGAGACATTTAATTTTAATTAATAATTGAGGAGTTGCCTGAAATTTCACACCTTTGGTTCAGAAAAGTCAAGACATTTTATCTCAAGCTCATGTAATGGTCTTGCTTTGGATAACATTCTAATTAATCTACACCAGTGAGAAGCTCTTAGGTAAAGAAGCTGCTCAGGGGTTTCAGCACTATCACCAACAATAACATTGCTGAGTTAAGAGCAAGAGGATGGAGCTGAACTTGATGGCAGGATGCACTGATACACAAGTTAGAGGTAAATTCCACTTCAAATTAACAAGGACCTCAGCAAAACGAAGGGAATGTAACAGGTTGGAAAGAATGGAATGAGAAATCCACAGAAAAACACCCAAAATACTAACAAGGAAGGTATTTAAAGGTCAGAATGAATGGCAATAAATTTTCTGTTAACAACACTGTCCAAAAGTAAATAACCATCTGATTTACCAAACCTGGAAGACAAACAGAAAGACAGAAGCAATCACACCAAAGTCTGATACAAAATGATTTTAAAAGTCATCCAAACACACAGTGTTAAGGTTGATGATACTCAATAACAAACTTAATTAGAGGAAAAGGAAAGTGAGAAGGCTACTCATTATGTCTGATTTGTTATTAAGATCCCAACATGCTGTATGTACCACTGAAATTATGAGAGGAAGCTTATGGATAGAGTCAAGACCAAACATTCCTCCAAGGCCATGCAAAGGCCAGCAAGAGAGCTCAGGCTCTAGCACTGGAAACCCAGCTGAGCTCCTCTGAATTTTACCAGACAGGGCACAGAGGCTGCTTTGGTTTAGCTAAAATAAGTGTCTCAAAGTAATGAAAAGTCTGTGTAATCAGCAAAGAAAACACTGAAGTTCATTTCATTACGTGGTTGATGAACTAGAGAGAGTAAGAACAACACTGTAAGTCGAACAAACATAACAAATATTCTAAAATAAAGATGAGAAATGCCTGTAGAAAAATCAGGAGTACCATACCAGCAACTTATCACAAACAGTATCAATCAGATCCATTCAGTGCCTGTTATTGCACGGAAATTAAAAATCCCTAAGTGAAACCTTCCCAGGGAAGCCAAGTCATCAACGTTACCCAACTCTGCCATGTACCACACCATTTTCTCATCATTTCATCACTTGTGCAATTCCATACAAAACAATGTTCAGTGTTAGCAGCTCCAGTGAT
The DNA here is from genome assembly GCA_020086605.1 of Lanius collurio. NCBI lineage: Eukaryota > Metazoa > Chordata > Aves > Passeriformes > Laniidae > Lanius > Lanius collurio. The sequence continues at coordinate 5,263,109 of JACBWW010000040.1, read as the reverse complement.
AAAATGAGCACATCTGAACAAAGAATTACCGGAACAGAGGAGACAAGGCTAGAAAAATTAAAAGGTGATGATATAATCTGAGGGAGATTCACCACTATAAACAAAATAATCTGTGATCTCAACAACTTGTTGCCAGTAATCTGAGGCATAGGCTCCCAGATCCCAATCTTGTGCCAAGAAAGCAAATGAAGGAGAGATATGGTAAAAAAGGAACATGTTCACAGAGCAGCTACGAAATCCATCTCCTAACACTGCAAGGAGTACCAGAGCCAACGGAGTGTCCAGAGGGTCTCCAAGACAGTGAACAGACCTCTCCAGGAAGGGATGCTCCAGGTCTGAAGGAGTGACAGGGAAGGACCTCTAAAGACCCAGAACTACAGAGTGTTTCAGTGGAGCACAGTGCTCCCAACTCCCACTTAAGAGGTGCCCACCAGGAGAAGTCACCCCGTGTGATTCAGTGACAGCAAATCAGTCCCATTTGAAGAACACCCACTGAGTACCATTGTGTGAACCTCTAGGTTTCAACCAACCTCCACTTTCACGTGCACAGGAAGGTATTGCTTCCTCATGTAAAACTCAGTGTCCAGCTAACTTAAACTCTCCCTCTCCCACCCAACAGAGACTGGCCAGTCCCACTCCAAGTCTTGGCCGGTTTTCAGACTTGAAAAATTCCATTCCTAAATAATGCAACATTACAGAACAATTATCCTGCAGAAGGAACAAACGACACCTCACACCTCTCAACAAATGCATTCAGCATTTCCTTCCTAATATTTCTGGTGGTTCATAGCTTTCAACAAATGGCACTATTTATGCTTTTCTCCTACTGTTCAAACAGCCCAAGTTCTTCACTCCCTGCATCACTGAAGGCTCCTCTGGCGTCCCATCAGAATTTCTTTTCCAAACCTGTAGCTCCCAGCTAACCGAACACGCTGTCAATTCTCTACAAAGCTTCACCTTCTCTTTCCAGCATTTTTTTTTCCTCCCAGTCTCAGCAACCCACAATTCCACACCCAGGCATACTTGTATTTCTTCTCAGAGAAGCCATGATTGCCCTTGGTCAAAATTATTCTGTACTTTTCTGCAGCCCCAACAGCACTTTTCACAGTCAGGATTATTCTCCACATTGTTGTCTGCAGTCAAAGTCACTCAAAAATTCCTATGGTCCCAGCAGCACTAAAAATACATAACAGCCTCCTTACAATAATGGCTGTGAATCACAGCACTCCTCAGCTGACATAAGTAGTTAAAATAGTTTAAAAAAAAGTTAAAATAAAACTTTTTAAAAGTTCAAGTGAAAAATGAAAAAAGGTTGAAAAGGACTCCCCTACCGTCTAACAATATTAAAGTCTGCCTCAAATTTACAAACGTACTCAGCAACATCAAACGCGCCGGCTTCAAACACACGCGGCAGCTTCAAACCTGGCAGCTTCAAATGCGGCAGCTTCAAACACACGCGGCAGCTTCAAACGCGGCAGCTTCAAACACTTTTGTGGCAGCCATCTTGCACACGCTCAAAAGAGCACAACCTTAGAAACCTTAGGCAGGCACCTTATCCACGAGGCTACACAGAGGCTTTGTTACAAAAAAGAATTATTGGAATTTGCAGACGTTAAATTAGCCCGTAGAGGGAGCTCACACCGTCCCATAAATGTACAATAATTGGAACATACTGTAATTTAAAACATTTTCTCTATTAAGCTCTCTGTAGAGAGGCTACAGAGGTCAAAGTCGAGCATTCCTTACTTCACACCAACCTCTGTGAGCCCATAAAATTTCATTCAAATTAGACTCCATTGACCACGTATTTTGTAGCACCAACAAACACAAGAAGAGGTGTTTGGCCATGTATTCTCCACAACAAGCACGGCTTCTCCTAATCATCATTTGCTCCTGATGTTGGAAGAAGAAAGTCTATGTGAGAACGCAAGGAGAACAAAGAGCCGCCGGTCGGAATTGTCATGGCAATGCCCTCGATCTCCCCACACGTTCCTTCTGTTCAGGCAGCGATGGTAGTGCTCTTTTTATAACTTGACTAGAGCTGCTCTGGCGTCTCTCAGGTTTCTGTGCTCCATGCAGTGCTTTCAAAGACTATTATAATAGTGTGTTTGATATTCAAAGGTTGACGATGGAAATTGTTACCTACTGGATGTTCTTTAATGAAGCCACAAGTAAACAATGACCCAAATTCCTCTGGAAACGTGGAACAGAACGACTACTCTACAGAAGAGCACGTACAATAAATGTGAAGGGAAAAGGAATTTTCTAATTCCATGTCACAAAAGCTACGCTGGAGAGAAAGCCATACCCTTAGCTGGAAAGGTTCTGAACACATATATTGATTTACATCACGCAAACTGAAACAGCAGAGCCCACTTAGTCCTTACAAAAGAGGTTGCCTTCCCTCAGCCTGGATGCACAATAGAGCAAAACAGTGTGCAAAGAAATAAGAAAAAGTGTTAGCAAAGAAAGGTTTTGTTTGATTTAACATAATCTGGGACATTCTAAGCATTGCACAGATTGATGAGAATTCAATATTAAGTTGTATTTTCTACACCGTAACGAAGACAGCAACCATTTCCTTCTTGTGTTGGCTTTAGAAATGCAGGTGCCTACATCTTTTAGAGATTTGGTGCTTCCCATTTTGCAACAGTGATTTTTTACGCTGTTTTAATTTTATTAGGCAAAATATGATTGTTCTGAGAGCCACATACTCAAATCATCAAGAGCCATGAAGTAAAAGAATATAAATATGACACATCAGAGCAGGAACAGCCTGTTTGCTTAAAACTTTCTCTAGCATCCATATAAATCTGTCTAGACTGTCTTACCAGCACTCAGCAAGATCATATGCTTTGTTTTCAGCCCATGCATCTCATCTCCCCCAAAGCCAGAAGTCAACTTCATGCTCTCTAATTAAAGCAAACCAAACCACCCATCTCCACCTCTTTTCCCCCCAGTACTGTACAATACTGACATCCACCATTTTAATTAGTACAAATTCCACCACCTCCAACTGTCAAATCCCAGACTGAAGACCCTGTGTTATACCCTGTTTTTCAGCCCTTGCTCATGCAGTTGCCTCCTAGACTTGTCAAGGCTCTGACACAGCAACACCCTTTCTTCAGGTTTAAACAGGAGATTAATCCCGATGAATGCAGTCAATTGAGAATGTGCTTTTGTGATGTCTTGGAGTGGAGAAAGAGTGAACTCTTATGTGAGAGCTGCAAATCAGAAATCTTTGAAAAAATAGATAATTTAATAAAGCTGTAACAAAATTTGGGAGATCCATATCTCAAGGTGTATAGCGATGGAGAAAGCTCGGCCGTTAATTCCAGCCAGCAAAACACCGAGTACTACTCACAAACACAGATTTTTATCTACAGCCTTGGAAAGTTCAGGTGCCTGCAGATCTGGGCTGACAATCCAGAAAGAATGAGACCTTTATGCAATCCAAAATACATTTCTTAGGTATAAAGTTAGTATTTCCTACTGTATTTTCAGCATTCCTGCCTCCACTCCTCTGTGAAATCAGAAGGTGCAGAGCTAAGAAAAATGCAAGAGTATTTTAAAAACACAGAAGGGTTTTTTCCCCCCCTACTTTTCAAAAGCTCTAATTAAGGATTAGCTCCAGTTTTAGCTGTAGGTCTAGGTGAACAGTTGCTACACAACTGGTTCATTCACCATTACTGATCTAGTGCAGAGCCTCACCCACTGGTGCAAATACGAAGTTTTGGGAGCTGATCCTCTCCTCCTCACAGAACTTGCATGAAGGGCTACACATTTGATTCCTAGCAAACTCACAAAAAGAAGAAATCCACTTAGGTATGCTGGTTAATTTTTCTCCTCTAGATTTATGTCTATCAAAATTTGATTTCTTGCTTAGTAACACAAGCTCATTCAATTTCTCCTTTGAAGTGGTTATGTAGAACTTGAGTTTAATGCACTAAATGAAAAATATTCCCACCTTTATACCTTTAAGCAGCTATATGAAGAAATAAAATTATGTAAAACCGAAATTAATAGCTAATAAACTTCACAGGATCCAAAAGTAACCTGAAAAGAGAGCCCAAAGACGCTGAGCCAGTGTCTTTTGTGTGAGAGCTCTGTTCTCCATCAGTGCATCCATTACCTCCTGGGATGCAGAGTGAATAGAGGCCTAATGCCAGTGGGGAAAAGGGACTGGCTATGGTTACAGCTATAGTTTAACCAAAGAATGATTGTCTGCATCTGCTCTCCTTCCCTCAGTCCTCCCAGAGATGGTGCCTGCATTTCCACACGAGCCTCACACACAGCCAGGTGCCAGCTAGAGCTACCTTTGGGCAGCCCACGGACATGAGGCACATGGATGGGCTTATTCCCCCAACTTGTTTTCCCAGCCTTCAGGAATTTGCTGCTCAGGAATTTCCCGAGACAAAGGTGATGTCTGTGCTCAATGGCTCCCACCACTCTTTCTGATTGCTTGGTGTGTAAACTTTTAGCATCCCCAAAGTTCTGTGTGTGTGTGAGAGGTAACCCCAGAGCACTGAGACTGCAGACAAAATGTGTTTTCTATTGATCACAAAACACCCAAGTTGCTTTGCATCTCCCTGTCACCACCTGTGCCTGACTGGGGCACATTCTGAAGAGTACTTCACAAGTCCCTCCAAGAAATCACTGTAATTCTCTGAGGGTGTCTGGCATAAAATTCCAAGGACTGCTGGGAAGACAGTGAGCAGAATCCTGCCTTCCTGGCCATCAGGCTCTGGAGTCTGCACACAGTCTCTGACCTCTGTTTGATATCCCACTGGCCTGGACAAGATAAAGTGAACTTCCCAATAAAACAAATTCTAAAATCATGCAGAACTGTAAATTTGTCACCAAGCTTTGATCAAACCAGCTACATTTCTTTCCAAAGCCTTGGGAACCGAGGAGTCAGACAGCAGCAGTAGAGGAGCAGCTGCACAAAGGATCATTTGGGCTGTAGCATCTGAACAGGGAGAGAGATTTCTTTTCTGGCATCCTTCCTTTTTTTTTTTTCTTTTTTCCCTAACAGGTTAAATGTGAAAACCCAGAGAAACTAAAAGAATGACTTATCTTGTACACACAGTATGTGCTGCTTATGGTTAGGGACCATCTGTGAATGTATTTCACGCAGCAAATATTCCTCATGCAATAACAATGATCTGAAGGCTGAAATTTGTTGGGTTCTTTTTTTTTTTCCTCAGAAGTAAATGAAAAAAAAAATTCCATTTCAGTTGCAGTGCTAAAAGCCTGGAGGTCAGTTTATTCTAAGTAGGCATCACTGATGGTGGCAAAGAGATATTTTAAGAAAGCTTATTTGTGTACAATATCCACAGGCCATCCACCTCAACTATTTATATGAATTCTTCAGTTGGTATATAACTGGGCTAGCAAAAATGAAAAGTTGTATTACCATTTATCATACCCTAAACATTCCATTTTTCAAAAAACAGGAACCAGTGATTTATTTTTTTTTTAAATGTATGTGCCATTGTAATATTTTTGAAGCACATTTTTAGATACTCTCTTCATTTTTTATACATACATTCATCTCACGCTTAGGACGCATGCAAAAATAAAATAAAAACTTTCCTGTTAAATATAACTACAGCCTAGCAATAATGTTTCCAGAACGCAGTTTAAACACCATTTTCAGTGTATGATTCCCTTGTCCTGACACTGTAATCTCTTCTCAGATGTTGTATGGAATTTGCAGCATTTTTGTCTGTTCGTGATTCTCCTCTTACCTGGTGTTTTGACTCTACTTTCAGGCAATTTTTTCCATCTTCACTTTTATTAGATGGTTGCAGACATTTTTTTCATCTTTTTTTTTTTTTTTTTCTGTTGCACTGCATTTGGAAATGAAACACTTGATACTGGCACTCTTTTTCCACACCAGCATTCCCTGAAATCTGCTTGATCAATTTTGAGGCTTTTGTTTATTTTTGACTTAATAGCTCTGTTTAGAGTGGGCTGCACAAATGGGAAACAGGAAGCTGCCCACACCTCCCAGTCACAGGGGAGTGCTGACACCTTCTCCCAGGTCCTCCACAGCTCCCAACATCCAAAGGATTTCTGCTGTTTTAAAGGAGGGAAGTTTGCAGAGGCAGCAAACCAATTCCACAGCGCTGCATTTCCCTCCTCCTTTCACACAAGGAGATTTCTCAATGCTATGAGAGTCACTTATTTTACTACAGATCTCCCCCAGCAAGATCTGCAGAGGGACAGAGCAATGCTGGAGTCATTCTGCCCACCTACAATGACCTTCACATGAAGCCAAGAGGGCAGCAGCCTACACTCTTTAGTGATGTCTGGTTTCTGTATTTATAAAGCCCTGAAAGTTATAAGCCAAAAAATCCAATTATTCCTTCTAATCCTTAGTCAGTCCACCTGCACACTCACAGATCACTTCTTCCAACACACCGATATCTGTTATTGTATTTTTTGACTAAATGGATACTGCCAGTTAACTTAATGTGCTGCTTACAGCCCTAGTCAATGTATCTGCAGATTAGTAATTGCAGCAGGAGACATCGATCCTGCAGCAGAAAAACTAAGTAAAAATCATACTTCACCACCAAATCCACTAATGTAACAGCAAACAGGAAAAAAAAAATCAGAGCACCTCATTCATAACTATGCAGTTATTCTAAAACAAATAAACCAGCTATTGATAATAAAGAATTCTGCTATTTATATTAAAACTGGTGTAAATCCTAGACAAAACTGAACAATGAGATGCCACTACCGCTCATCTCCTTCATAAGAAATTTCTTGTAGGGATCAAAATAATATGCATGAGAAAGTATTTTAGTGTAGAGAGTGTTTGTAACAGGATTACAGGAGAGAAGAAGGCACTTCTCATCTGACATAGTCTAATAAGTGAGCACCTTGGAATAGGAATGGCTTGAGCCACGTAACACAGATTTCCTGACAAAATGCGATTGTCATTCGAGAACCAAATGCTGAATTACTGAAAACTAACATCAAACAGGATTGCCCAATTTGCTTAATAGCACAAGTCACAGAATATTGGGATCACAGAAGTAAAGGGCCATAAATAAACAAATAGTAACAACTGTGTCCAGCAACTCTGCTGGAAGTGGAAAGTTCAGGCTGGCAAAACTCTGGGGCCAGAATTTGCTGTCATTTATTGCTCTTTCCCTTGGTAATGGCACTACTGAAATCAATACAATTACATCAGGGGAAAGATGAATCTGCCTTCTAGTGTTTCATGAAGTTGGAAGACAAAATTAATGGAAAGCCCTAATATAATATAATTGACAGGAATGCTACAGAGTCTGTCCCACACACAGATCCATCAGCTTTGCTCTGCTGGCATAATAAATTGTTTTCAGCGTACAAAGTTAGCTACTAAAGGCAGGGAAGTGAGAACATAATTTAATATGAATGACAGAAAGAGGAAAAAAAATATTGAAGAGTTACACTAATAATATCAGGAAAATGTTAATCGTATGATGATGGGTGTAACATTAACTACATGTTTGGTCTATCTTCAACATCGGTTTAGAGCATTTGTAACCATGGAAGCTGATTCCAAAATGAGATATTCTGTTTTCTAGTATTGCATTTGTTATTATGAGATCTGAATTACAACAGAATCAATTGCTCTTTTTCCTTTTTTTTCTTTCATTTTTCATTTTCTTTTTTATTTTTTTTTCCCTGAGGGAACTGAGGTTTGTGGGTTTGTTATTTTGGGGGGGGTGGGTTTTGTATGTAGAGCAGATAACTCACATGCTTTGATTACCTGGAAATACCATTTTAAAATTCCAATCAAACCTTAAGGTCGAGTCTCACTGCACATCCTTCTTAGAAGGGTGGGTGGCATCCTTAAGACAATTCCCACTGATCACTTCTTAATGGCACTTCCAAACTACTGGAACATTAAAGGAAAGGTCATACAAAGCCCCTGTGTGCCATCCTTCAGGGCACCAAAACTGTAATGGAATCATATATATTAACTCAGTCAAATAAATTGTTCTTGTTGCCTTTTCTGAGCTGTGGAAATAAATAGGTTTAAGGTGTGCTTTAGGCTGTTGAGTGGGATCAGATGGTTGATTGCAGGTGAGGGGGGAATCACGACTTCTCCATGGTGTATTTTCCAACAGTACATCAGGTACAGCTTACACAAAACACTTTCCATTATTAGGGAATATTTTTCTTTCAATACAGGTTTAAGGATGGGAAATACTTTCATTTTTATTATTATTTTTGCCAATGTAAAAACGCTGCACCACATCTTCCCCTCTCTCAGCTCAGATTCCTCAGATTGGAGCCTTTGAAGTGGGATGATCTGCACTAAATGAGGGTGCTGAGTTACTGCTGAGCACATTTGGCTCATTTATGCATTCAGATTTCAGCTTTTTCTGAAAAAGTTTGGCAGTTCAAAAGCAAAACAGGAAGGAATTTTTCCCAGGATGCTGTACATGACTTGGACAGATTGGGAGGTTTTGGCAAGGCTCTCCAGAGGCTGGTGCACACCAAAGGTCAGTAGGCAAGTGTTTAGGGATTTCCAAGATAGTTTCTTTTCTTGCAGCTTCCTGCTTTGAATAATCAGTTACGTTTTGTTTGAAACAAATGAGAATATATTGGTTTTTAAACGAGCTATTTGCACACAGACAGAAGTGAGGAAAATATGTGGCGATTATTAGAAGCATTATTAGAAGTTACCATCATCCTCTTATCTTTAAAACAAATGCTGATAGAGAGCTCTCTGCCACCCAAATGATGATTGTTATTACATTTTTCCACTACCAAAGGTGTTTAATCAAAGCTCAGTGCAGCCCTCTGGGCCTCAGTTCTATCCAGAGGTGTGTGCAAGGGTGGGATTGGGATCCTGCCTCTGCAAACAGCAGCACAAGCAGCTGGGAAGGAGCAATTCATGTTAACAAGAAACCCTGGGCTGCCTGATATTTTTTCTTCTCAATATGTACAAACAATAAGTAGCTTAATAAGGACAGTGCACTGTTCTGATTGTAGCTACAAACTGAGCTAGTTAGCTACTGTGTGCTTTTTTTTAAAAGAATGGTGGCCATCATAAAAATAAATGTAGATAATATCTTTCACTGGATCACTCTGCAACCCAAATTATGTTCTCTTTGTTTTAATAATTTCTGCACTGTTTTTTTTTTTTTTTTTTAAACTGCCTGCTTCCATCGAGGACAAATGTCTATTGGATGAAGTACATCATCTTTCTCCACTCCCATCCTAGCAAGTAAGTGCAAAACTAATTTTCTATCCATAATTTCCCTGTGATTTGGAGCATTCATTCTGAAATACAAGTTTTCACACTAGCATATTCCTAATTACCAGGATTTTGTATTTTTAAACCCTAAACCCACATACCATTAACTTAAGCAGCTCACATAAGACTAATTCATCAATACAATACTGAATATCAAGCACAGCTTTGAGTTATTGGGACATATTCAAAATAAACTTCCATATGCTCAATTTAACGTGTAGGATTCAGATCCCCAACCCAACATCTCGGACTTCAGGAGGAATTTCTTCCCACAATGGGTTGTTAAACACTGGAAGGGGCTGCCCAGGGAGGTGGTGGAGTCCCCATCACTGGAGGTGCTTAAGGAAAGACTGGACACAGAATTTAGTGCCAGGGTCTGGTTCAGCCAGGGGTAGGATTCAATTATCTCCAAGGTCTTTTCCAGCCTAATTGATTCTGGGAAAAATCCTTTTGCCATCTTCTTAAGTTTACTGCTATGCTAATACTTTCCAAGGCATCTACAGTGATGTGAAAGAGTTTAAGTTATTTTTCATTTGTGGCTTTTCCCCTATGTCTTAAAAGGCTTTTAGGCTAAGCCTAGAGTTCTGTCTTTACACTCCAGAGATTGACAACAAATGGTGGTCACAGCCCTGATATGTTTCAAGTTTAAATTGAAGAAATATTGTTTACATTAAGAAAGAGGGAGAGAGTAACAGAGAGAAATGTTAAGTCTGAGTAATCAACCACAAATAGCCAGGAAGTAAATCAGATTAGAAACAAGAGCTTTAAAAAAAAAAAAAAAAAAAAAAAAAAAAACCCAAACAAGAACCCCACCTAACCATATTTAATAAATTGATGGTTTATATATATTTTTATATTTTATATATAACTCAGCCCCCCAGCCCAGGCTGCAGGAACAGCTCCTGCCCAAGTGTCAAGTGCAGCAATATTTGACTGTATTTTGGGGTAAATACTTTCCCTTTTATGCAGTTTACTTCTAAGAAACACCACACACTTTTAAGAAAGGTCACTTAGCTCTGTCTGGGGAATTCTCAGTCATCAGGTGTAAAGGGCCTGTGCTTTGCAAAGGACACTGAGCAGGGGAGCAGATGGGCTGTGGTAGAGACCAGGAAGGGACAGAACAGAGGTGACAGGGTAGGTGTTAGAGGCAAAATGACCAGTAATGTCATTAATGTAAGGTATTCTCCCCCTAAAAATCGATTATGGAGTCATTTCTCAGGAAGAGCACTGATGAACTCAACTCAGATCATTTTTCATGTCCTACAGGTGGAAGCCACGCTAATAGGCGGAAATGAGGCCATCCCCAATTGATGATGGGAATATTAAGGAGAATTAAAAATTCTTCCTTTGCAAGAACTGATTGAAACCCCTGTGACAGACATTTTTCTGCAGGGCTGGCTTAGCTTTAAACTAGAACTCAGCCAGACTCTTTCTGTCACAGGGTATCCTGCAAAAAAACCCCCACAGCTTTATCTCTCCAGTCATGCAAACCTAAACAGAATGTCTTTTATTCAAAACACCAAAAATTAGATCACAGCATAAGACTCAGCCCCTCTTTGAATATTTACTACTTGCTGGGCAATGAATTCCAGCTCACTTCTCTTGCTGTCTGAATGAAGGCTGACCCTGAAATGACCAAACCAGTAACCTAAACAGCCATGGAAATAACTTCAGGCGTTTTCACCCTCCATTTAGTTTAGATGTTTCTTACTGTTAGAACTGCTATTCCTACAGGATTAATTATAAATAGTTATCTACTGATATTTACAGTAATACATTTTGCTTCTGAGCATGCACCACTGAGTTTTATAATGGGTTGTGTATACACTGCAAATGTTAAACAATATTCTCATTGAATAATGACAGGCAATGTGTATTTGCATTTCCTGGGAGATTTAATGATGCGGTGGGATAGCTGGGTGGAAACTGGGAATTAATATTAAGACTTAGTGCCAAAGCCACTTCCAGGAGAGCGGGCACACTGCTCATTAACTCAAGAGATTTTGAACCCATTTACTCTGTGCTAGACTTCAGGTTTTGGGATCAAAAGTCACTTTGTTTTTTCTACCCACTCTGTAGAGACAGGCTTGAATAAAATAGATATTGCTTCAGCATGTCTTCTCCTTCACCAGTGCTCTGAGCTTTTTCTCCAGAAGATAAAGGTTCTCCCAGGTTGCCTCAGAGCTCTCCCCTGCCACCAGCCCTGGGAAGGTGATGCTCTGCCAGGTGAGAAGGAGCAGGGACAACAACTGCTCCACCCTCCCCGACTCTTTTCAGGCCAACTCCACCCCACACCTGGGAGCTGATTTCCCCCTCTCCACTCACTCAGGGGCTGCACTGCACTTCTGGGAGCACAAGAGAGTTGCTCACACCAATAGGGAAGAGGAAGAAATAAGGGAAGCAAAGGAAACCAATCTAGGGAAGTGATGAGACCCCACATCCATCAGCCAGACACATTTTGCTCTACTGGCACGTGTAAAACTTGCTTTAAGGGTGCTTCAAAGCTGGAGGGAAGCTGCTGTTACCTTGGACACATCTACTTGAGTTTGCTGAAACTTAAAGCTGGGACAGTGGCAGAAATAGAACTTTTTCATGAAAGCTTCAGCTTATCATTTATAGAATGTAAAAAACTGGACAGAGAGAAATCAGAAAAAGCATCTGCATGTTATCTGCTGAACAGCTCTACTTTCAAAACCAAATTAAGGTAGTCTTCTCTCTTTAATGCCAAGTCCCTCTAAGACTACTGAAACTCCCCCCCCACACACCTACCCAGGCTTACAAGTTACAACATATTTCTAAATAATACCGTACATTCCTCAGTCTCCTCATTTCTCATGGTAACCCAGGATTTTATTTTCAAAGCTCAAGGTGAGGGAGTTAAAGCTGCCACACTTCCAACCACACGGAAGTTTCAAACTTGTTTTTGCTTTCTTCCCTCTCTTCCTGTGAGCCTTGTCCATGGCACAATCTGCTGAATTCATTTTACAGTGATATTTTAGTGTTTCTTCTCTCATAGAATTTTAATGTGTTTAATCTGACAAACTGAAGTCTAAAATATGCACAGACCCATTTTTCTGAGTTGTTATGAAGTCTTAAGAGTCCCTGCCTTACATGCTGTCCCTGAAATCAATACAATTACACCTGATAAACATTCTTCTTATGTAAATTAGACAAAAATATCTCAGATTGAATATTTCCAATTCCAATTTGTATGTATGTAAGTGGACATACAGTGGGAGGCAGCATCATGGAAAATAAAGTGTTAAAATAAGCTCCCTAAAAGAAGCAGTTTGTTTGATGGAGCACAGGCAGACTCCTTTAACAGAGCCCCAAATGGAATCCAAAAATTATTTTTAACACCATCCTCATAATCAAAAGCAGTTTTTGTCCGTGGTGAGAGTGACCCAGCACATGCAGCACCCCACTGGTGGCAGCAGGCTGAGCACTCTGCAGTGACCACTCATTAACTGGCTTGTTTTAGTGGGTAGTGTGTAAATAGGTTGAAATCAAAACTTCATTCAAGATGTGAGGGTGAAACCACGTGCAACCCCAAATTTCATGGTTAGCTGTGTGTCACTCAAGGGATATTTGGGTGCTATCTGGATGGTAATGTGTGTTTCTGCTTAGAAAAGTGACAAAGAGAAAACAGAACACCTTCAAGAGCACTTGTACAGCAATTCTGTGCTCTAAATCAGTCACACCTCTGCAATAAAGCAGTGTGGTCTCAAACCCCACTCAACATGGAACTGCAGTGGAATTCGATGGCATCTAAATCTATGGGACATCTCTCCATAGGACAACTGCCACCTCTTCAATCTCATTCATGTGGACTTAGTAAAAATAAAACCAACAAAACTTTAGTCAAAAGAAAGGTATTTTACATTTTGTTCCACTTTGGCTTTGCAGTTCTCTTCCTGAGAAAGTTAACTTAAATTTCCCTCCCTCTCCATTTGTAACTTGTCAATCAGAACCAATTTCTATTTTCACAAATTATATCTCAGCACAGAAACATATTCAAATGCTGAATTTACTTAGCTAGTCCAAAATCCCTGTCTGGCACTGCTACTTCAGCCATTTTAGTGTGAAGCAGATGCAGGAGTTTTTCCCTTTCCCCAGAAGTGGGTGTCCAAGTGTGTAACTTCCCTGGAATAGTTATGAGTGGCCTGTACTTCTGCCCATGGGGGAGCCTATGCTGGCTGTACAGTCATGTTTTCAACAAGAAAGTTTGCAAAATTCCTTTTTAATATAACATCCTCACTTAAAAGCAATAGATATCAACTTGAAGATCTGAAGTACACCAAAATGAGGATTAAACACCACTACAAATGTGGTGCTGAACCAAAATATTATTTCTCTGTTGTTAATGGGTGCAGAGTTTTGCAGGTAAGGCCCTGAAGGAATTTAGATTCATTCCCTGTGCTGGCACAGACCTTAGCTGTGACCTCTGGCAAATCACCCAATTGCCTTGTCCTCACTTTCCCCCTTAGCAACAGGGGACAGCTGCAGCTCCATCTGTACTGAGGGATGTGCAGCCATGTGCTCACAGCCACCTCATGCACGTGGCATTGAGAATCCCTGCAGCAAGTTCTATGGACAAGCTGCAAGCCCTATTCAGCTGCTCATGGTGGAGGTGGAATTCCTTCTTAGGACCCTTTCCCCTCCAATAGAACAGTTCTCCCATCAAATGGAGACCTTCACCTGTCTTTTCTCCAAACCTTTGTCCATCTTGCCAGTTTACCTTTCCAAACCAAGAGTTTTTCCTCATCACACACCAACAAAGTGGGCCTTATCCACAGCTTACATGTACAAATACCACACCACAAGCAATAACAATAAAGAAAACTTTGATTAACTCACATCTTACCTTTACATCCACTGATAAGGCTCCAAAATGCCACCTGTGCCAGCCAAAAGGCAGCCCTGTTGCAACTCCTGGTTTCTGGTGCAGGGATCACAGGAAGGTGGGTGTAGCCTCAGGGCTGCACTCTTTTCCTCGAGTTGAGGGAAATAGGATGCAAAAGGCTTTGGCACCACTCCTCTTAAACGAGGTGCCATCTCCACAAAGGCCATTGATTCTGAATGACAATGTACAAATAGGCAAAGAGTGCCCTAGGAATGCATCTCCTTCCAGACACAGAGTAGCCTTAACAAAGCCTGGCAAACCAAGGCTTTCACTGAAGTGTGTTTGTTTAGACCCGTGGACCTATTTCCTCACGGCTGAAGAAGGAGAATATGCAAGACAAATTGTTCTGTGTCCCAGTAAAAGACACATGCAACATAAAGAGAGAAGAAATAATTCTAAACCTCTCATCTAGTTGAAAACTGACCTTCCTTAGCTTGAAACTGCCTGTAGGAGTCCCAGGACAGGTTGTTCTGACATTCTTTTAACATCGTTTCATCAGCACAGCCAAAACTAATCAGAAGAATATTACCCGATGACAGGTGCATTTATTCTGTCAATTAAATCAGATGGTTAAATCGAAATGTGCCCCAAATCTCTCTTGTTTGCATTATCCATATTGGCATTTCTTGGCTGTGGTTCATTGCTGGCTGGAAGTCATCCAGCCCCTGCAGAGTCACTTTGCAATCCTGTGCCAGCAAGTTTCCGAGCTCTGCAGCAGCGGTTACAGCGAGAGCGGAGTGGTCCTACAGGACTGACCTGGAATGTTACACTGCTTCACTAAGATTTATTTAAGACAAAAAAAAAAAACCCCAAAAACCAGGAAGAAAAGAAGAAATCCCTTGCAGTGAAGGAGACTTAGATCAATGCTTTTGAAATGGAAAATGATGTATCACTTCACACCTAACCACTAGTGACATGCATGCATTAGAAGACGGAACAGAATAGAGACTTTTGACATTAGCAAGTGACTACTATGCAAGAATACAAATTAAAATCTAACCTCACTTCTTTAAAACCTTTTTTTTTTTGGGGGGGGGGGGAAAGGTGTTGCTCCTAATCCATCCAAAAGATGAAGAAAGCACTAGATAGACATCCAAGTATAACTGCAGTAGAAATCAAGAACTGAAGCACCATCCAGTATTACCCAACTGTTCAAGACCCAGGTAGAGGGTGAGTTTACAGGAAATATTTGCTGCAATGAAAAGTTGCAGTGGAGCAGGGGAAGGATGCAGCCAAGTTTTTCATTTGGTTTTGTGATGTACATGCCAATGAGTGCAGCCCCATATGACAACGTGGGTCAAACCCCAGGACCAGAGCTGGGATACATGGAAGGATAAATATATATAAGCACTGCTTTGTTATGTATTCATTTAACTTTTGCTTGTTATAGCTTGAAGCATTTCCCTTGCACTCTGATTTTGCCAACACTCACACACTCAGCCATTGGGAAAAGTACCAGCAAGACAGATCTCCTGAAGAGCTTCTCTGCAGTACAGTAGGGACCTTTTCCCACTAGGTATCAAGACTTGCTGCTTGCTGGAACTGAGAAATACCAGGCTTAATATCAAGAACACCTGTACAACTGACAGGAAAGCTGATACAATTCTGAATAACACAGAATACAGTCCTATAAAACATCTGTATATTTTTCCTTTCCGTGGATGATATCTACCTTGGCAATAATGAGGTGCTATGGTGCCTAAGTCCACAAAACCACTGAAACTTAAGCAATACAATTTGCCTGTTATTTGAAGTTTGGCAGTTCAGTGTTAGACTCTCAGAGCAGGAAAGTAAGGATTTACTGTTTAACTGTCCTGTTTGTCCAAAAGACCAACCATATAATGCCACATTCCATGTGTGTGTGTGTCTGTCTTTAAAAGGAAAAGCACCAAAGGGAAGTCACCTTTGTTCCAGAGCACCACATGGTGATGTTTCCAGCAGTGTCTCCAAACATGAGGAAGGGATAATGGCACAGGGAAGCAAGAAGCCTTATGTTAGGTCAACACAGGTATAGCTCTAACATTCCAATGTGTTCCTAAAATCAAGTAAAAATGCATAATTAACATTCCTATCAAATTCTCATTATTCACCTTTTAAAAGAAACAGCATAACAAGGTTCCACTCACAGTGTAATATTAAATACTTGAAAATTAGTTCATGACCCATTTTCTGATTGATGTGGTTTCACAGTCCAAAGCAAGTTATAAGTTAATAAATATCATAAATCTAGTAATTATTATTTAAAGACAAGGATTAATGAAAAGGAGGTGCTGATTATTCCATCCTAAGGTCAAAGTCAATTCTTATATCTGTCCAAAATCCACCAGATGCAAGTCCAAGTTTTTGCACGTATGCATGAAATTGGAACTCTGGATTTAAAGTGGCAAGCACACATTGATTTTAAACCAGAGAAAGCTGTGTAGAACAACGGGATCTGTATTGAGGGTGACACCACTTATCTCCTCAGTGCTGTTCCCAGAGCCTTTTCTTTCTGCTCTAAATGGTTTTGATCCTACTTCCTAATTAATCTATCTTTAAGAAAGCCAGTAATATTCAGCTAAGTAAATTATCTTTATTTCCCTAGCTGTGTGCTTTGATCGGTTGTGTTGGTGAGAAATCCTGCAGGCAGTGCAGTGTATTTAGCCAGATTTATATTAGCCACCTGAAAGCTAAGGATGTTTACTTTTATTTTTAATATAACTCCTTAAGTTGAAAGGCTCTGCAGGCCTGCAGTGTAGCTGGTTGGACTTGTGTGCACGAATAATGTGTTCTCACAATTTGTCAGCCACAGTAATTTTAACTCTTAAAAAAAACCATAAAAAATTAAAAGATGTCTTTTCTGGTAGCTTCCAAAAATATAGGGAAAAAAATGAATTAAATTCTTAATCCTGTGTATTTTTACCATTTTGTCCAGTTCCACTTGTCAGATACATCCTTACTTTATATATCTCAATATATTTCAGAAAGCTATTTCAATGCAAGACAATATTGAAGTCCCTCTCAACAACCTCTGGGTAAAGTCTGTTTATTTTAATGTCACACTAATAGAATCTAAAACACAATTGGCAAATTATGGGTATTTTCAAGCCAAAAATATTAAAAGTTGCTGTTGAAAGACCTTAACAAAGAGTTGGTGCAAAGTGCTATTCTTATGCAAGGCCATGCAGAGGAGACAGTAAAAATACATAAGAATAACCAGAGAACAAGTAAAGCACCAGTCACAGCCTAATTACCCTTTGCTTTCATTTCATAAACCCACAGCTTTCCAGAGACACTTGCTAATATCTATGATTTTTAAAATAGCATAACATGCATTATACATTCACTCCTCTGCCTAACATAAATTATATATCTGTTAAATTACACATTGTGTTGAAAAAATGAAGGAAAAAAACCCCCAAACCGGCACATACATGATGTTTTTATTTTCTCCTGTTCCACATCCTCCTGATCTGCCCATACAGCTAATGCCCATTTAGGAGAATATGCTGTGGGATGACAGCACAGCAGTACTAAGGTGGGCATTTGTTTGCTCCTTTTGCCACGCTGCCTGTGAGTGCCCCTGCCCCTTGGGGTGGGTGAGCTCCCCCTCAGTCTGCCTGGTGCTCATGGAATCCTCTTGCAGGTGTTTTGTTGCTCTCACGCAGAACACAGAGTTATTATTAACTTTATTTGGTTATTATTAACACAGAGATATTTATTAACTTTCCCAAAGCCGAGCTTCCTCGTGCATAAGGCAGCATTAGCTCCTGGTTTCCCCTCTGATGCAGCTGACACAGGTCTGCTCCAGGCCCTTCTCCACAAAATTATCCTAAATTGCATCATCCTAGTGAATGCCTGCCCCCTGAATACCTAAAAGGACTGGGATATTCAGATTTCCACAAGTTGGATCATACTTTTGTGTTTGGTTTCAGGTCATCATTGAAAGCCAGGTGACAATAAACTGATACTATCACACACAGCAAGGATTTTCTCCTAGCAAGCTTCCCCATCTTAAACGTTACCTGGGGACTGCCCACCTGCAGCACACAAAGCCAGGAATCTCTAAGCTCAGCCAGAGTCAAAGCCCCATTTGAAGGTACCATTCAACCTTCATTCAATTTTCATCCACCTTGAAAAGCAGCAGTGAGGTAGAAATGTTTGCAAAGCAAAGAAATCGGCTAAAAATCTACACTGATGTAACCAATCCCCATAAACACTAAAATCTTGGGGAGATTTCATGGGGGTTTATGGTTCTGAAGAGCCCTGCCTCCCTGTGCTCTTCTCCACTCACAGTAAAGTGTAGGCACACAGGGTCTTGAAGAAGAAATGAATAAGACAGGAAAAAAAAAATACAACACAAGCAGAGAAAGTCTAAGTTCATATTTTTATGTTAATGTGCTGGTATGAAAGGGCCTCATTTGGGAAGTCATAAAAAAAAGCGTTAGCAGATCTCCAAGTTAGAGCACTGAAGCTTTCTCTGCAGATGGAGGATTTAAAAGAAGTAAAATGATAACCACATAGTCGAGAGACTAGAAAAGAGACCTTGATGTTTGATAGTTGTAATAACCTGCAGAGTGCTCTAATGGCTCAGGGATCAGGTGCAGAACTATAGCAATAACAAGAGCTGAATAATTATCTCAGCCATATCTGTATAACCACAGTCCCAGAGTATGAACTATATAAGGAGGCTTCTGCTGCCTCTCCAAGATTTCCTGAAATGTTAAATCACTGAATTGGGAGCACTTCCAGCATTAGTACTGCCCAGTTAGAAAGAAATAAAGCCCAGAATCCTCTAGTGGCAGTTCTAATGTCTTTGTTAATTATGAATTATGGGTAAACATGCAGACTCACAGAGGTCACGGCTGTCAGCAACAATACTTTTCAAGAAGGATTTTTATGAGGGTCTTTTTCATTTTGCCATAATGTCCTTTACATACACATAAAACGCACCGAGAATACAAAAAATAGTGTTTGTTTTTAGGGAAGATGTAATTATTTTTCACTTGTGTTCCACCCTCTGTACAGCCACAGATTTGCTGCCAGGACGACCCAGTTCATAACTCTGGGCTCCTCTGTGAATAACAGCAGCTGTACAGTCCCAAGGAGCAGGCAGGAGGAGGCTCCGGGGCTGGGGTCAGGTTAATGATCAGACACTCTGGTAACAAGAAAGTTGTGGTTTTCCAGGGAATGGCCAGCCAGGATCCCAGCAGCTCCAGTCACCTTTCCCACACAATAGAGAAACAAAGGCTGCATCCAGTATGCTTGATTAACCTCACTTAAATGGCAGTACTGATCTCAAATCTGTCCCAGGAGTGTATATAAATGGGATTAAAATCATATTCTGTGTGGATCCTGCCCAACAAAAGCAACTGGCACAAAATCATTTTAATTAGGTGGTAGCGGCTGTAACTCATTCAACTTTGGCATTAATTCTTCTCTGTCCCATCAAAGAACTTTTGGGACTCACCGTGAATGGTGGAAGGAATAAAGGAGCTTTAGTGATAACATTGAACAACATATTGCCATAATTGTTGGCCAGTTTGCAAAAGGAGCTCTGAGTGCAACACTCCAAAAAGCTCTGTGAAATGAAAGGCACAGCTTCTACTGGCAGCTTTCAAGGTAGGCAACAGACTGGTAATGAATGACAAAGGAGGTTTTATATAAATAAAATCCAAAAGAGTCTTGTCCAGTTTTCAAGAACCCTCTCACTGGTGGCTGAGTTGCTTGAAATTTCTCCACAAGCTGAGAAACCATGAGACCTCCAACAACATTATGGTTTCAGCTCAGTTCTGAGCCCAGGAAAATAAAATTGTAGAAGACATCTTTTCATGATTGCAAAAGGAGAACTTTCTTCCGGCTCTAGACACATTCTCCCCATTACACAGGGAGAGTGTAATAATAAAGACCTCTCAGGAATGCATTAGCTCTTCTGGGTCAAAATAAACTGAACTCTTATAAACCCTTGTGAGCACACATCCAGTTGACACAGCCTGGTACAGCTGTTGTCGGTCACATTTATCTGTTCTCACTCGTGTGGTGCTCCAAAAAAAGTCAAATCTTAAACACAACCTTCCAGAACGTGCAGCTTGTTTTGCCAAATAATGACAAATGTTCTAGAAAAAAAAAACCAACCCAGACGTAGAAAACTCCCTGAAAATTAATTTAGAAAGTTGAACATTAGTCAAAGCACTGTTGATGAGCAGTAATAAAGTTTAGTTCTCTAGATTACAACAATCCTGAATGGATGAAAAGTTCTCAGCTCCATGCCAGATCAGAAAATACAGCTTCAATATTTCAAGCGGTCAATTAATAACTGACTCTCATCATGCAACAGAAATGTGACCTTGGCCCACAGCACTGACAGTAGGAAATTAAGGTGAAAAATATTGGTTTTTATCAGAGGTAAATAATTTTTTTCATAAACATTTGTCAGCATCAATCTCTCTGAGTTGAAGAAATCTGGCAAAGAACAGAAGGGGGTAACTACAAAGCCCCTGCACGTTCTTGGAAGTAACAACAATTGCAGAAAAAATAATATTAGAGAGGTTGAAATCCTTCTCACTTTGCCTAGCACAGACTGTAAAACTGTGTAATCTGCAGTATCTTCCATAGGGGGCACATTGGCAACGTGGGAATGTCACAAGCAGAAAAACATATTTTTCATACCAAAATATCACTAGCAGGTAAGACAACTGACCATTATGTTACATAATAAAGATAAGTCATGTGTACTTGAATAGTTAACAGATGGACTAATTAGAGGCTGAATTATTTGAAGTATAACTGATAGCTGGTGAAATCAAGGTTACTGAGGGAAATGGACTTGACTTTGGGAAAAACAGAGGGTGTTTGCAGGGCTAAGGGAAGCTGCTCCTCCAAAGAAAGGGTTAATGAGCAATGAAAGAACAGAAGTGCATCTAATTAAAAGACATACCAAGGCACACGGAGAGAATACAAGGGTAAGCAAATGGCAGAGACCACATTTGCCTGCAATACATGAAGAGGCAAATGTGGAATGACATATAGGAAACTGGCACGAAGGGCAAGGTGTGTGGCAGGGAAAATAAGCTTCCATCTTAATAAGGTATTTTATTTTTGGTACAAATTAATATATACAGGCACATCCTGAGAAAAACAAAAATGTGAAGAGGACAGGAGTTGCCTGTTCGGGGGCACCTATGAATAGAAATACTGTACAATGACCTGGTTCAAGACACAAAAACTATATAGATAAACATGAATTTTAAGCATGAGAATTTCAATGCTGTCTCATTTAAAATAGATTATTAGCTTGCATGATGACCTTTGGAAATACCTCCTCCCCCCAGATTGCCAGTATTAAAATAAGCCCATGGGAAAGATAACATTGCTGCATGGGTAGGTGTCATTGTCTAAATGCACAAAGGGCCTAAAATACAAAACACGAGTGAGATGAGAATTGTCCTCCTACAATAGCATTTGCTGTGACATGTTCGTGGAGCCATTACATAGCTGGAACTATCACTGTCTGGGCTCACACAGCACAGACAACATGAAGAATGAAAGGGAAATACTTATAATTGTTATCCTTGCAAACCTTTTGCAGCTGCAGCTCTGGGTCAGCACTCGTCAACAGACTGTAGAATCCATGTAGGAAACTTCAGAAAAAACACTATTGTGTACAGCACTGCCCAGGCTTCAAAAATTATCATGAAATTGAAAGATCCTAATCAAAAGAGACCAAAACTAGGAAGGATCTTCTTTCAGTGGGAAGGCATTTGAGAGCACTTGCAAGTAGTGGAACCAAAGCTAAAAGGAGTGTAAAATCAGCCAAGTACTATCTATTTCTATAACAATATTTGACAAGCCCAGAGGAGAAGCACAGAGTGACTCAACCTTACAGAAAGCTGGAGAGAGTAATTCCAAATGACTGGGCAGAAAGAACAAAAGGCTGAAGCATCTCCAAGAATACATGGATAGACAGATATCCACGTGTGTGTATTGAGAGGATGAAGATGAAAATGCCCCAGATGATGTATTCCTGCACAAGGATGGCCACGCCATAATAGTCCTCAGCAGGAGGGCAGAACCCTCAGTGCCCATCTCGGCTTTGGGAGAGGCAACAAAACAACCTAAGGCGTTTTATTTCAGTCAGACTGAAAGATGCCACAGATGGCCAAGGGTTAAATCCAGATTAGTAACAAGTAAATGCTGAACTGAAGTGAGGATTTCTCTGCCGGTGTAAAACGCACTGGTGTAAATACACCAAACACACACACACACACTGGAATTGTGTCCCATTCCTCTGCCTTTGGAACTCAGATCAGTGCATTTTTGTCTCAGTTCCATGGAAAAGGTCCCCCCTTGATGAAGGACTCCTTCCCCCAGAGTCTGGCCTCACAAACCACTGACATCGACGGTGTCTTTTCATTGACCAAAACGGGCTCTCAAACAGCATTTTTTGCCTTTCTAATTGAGTTGCCGGGTGACGCTGTAGCAGCAATGTAATAACACTTTATAAATCATATTTGTTTGGAGTGGGATTCCTGATGGGTTAATATCTCATAAATAGGCCATGATTGCTCTCATTTCTAGGTTACATACAACATCTAATCCTCCAGCAACGTGCTATTTAGGGGCACTGGCTCAGATATTCTCTGAGGCCCCAGACAAAAATCCCCATATTTTGCTGGCATTTGGTAATTTTTTTCACCCATAAAAGCCAAGCAGAACTGAAGAAGCAGTAAAATGTTATAGAAGTGCTTACAAAAGGAAAGTTATAAATTATAAACTGGTAGGAAACAAAGCAGCAAACTGTTACCTTATCCATACCCTTTGCAGCTCCACAGCCAGCAAAGACAAAGCTTTGTAAGGAACATATTGGATACATCATTTTGCCCATGGCCAAATAAATGCAGGGAGGCTGTCCAGTCTCGTCAGTTGATCCTGTTTCTTGGCAGAGACCTGGATCCCAGAAACGGCTCCAGAGCTGTGGATCCGTCTCATGGACCCAACTATGCAAACAGTTAATTTTTTCAAGCTGACAACCAAACTTCAAAAAACCTCACAACAATACTAGTGGCTTGGATCAACCCAAGAATAGTCTTTACAGCAAAACAAAATTACCATTTCACACTCTACGAAGGAAATTAGATTTTTTACAAAATGAAAGCGCTTTGTTGCAAAATGTAAAAATGAAACATTTCTGGGGTGGCTGAAAAAAATCCATTGAATCTGAACTGAATTCACAAATAATTTTGGCTACTCAACTTCACAAAATAAGCCTCTTGGCTGATTACTGCAGTTCTTAATTAGGAATGAAGCTGCACTCACTGAATGAGGGCAAGCACATATATCACAGATGTTACCACCCTGAGGAGCACACATGAGAACTCTGCTTTCTGTACTGACTCTCCCCTGCTAAACCTGTCATAAATGAAAGTCTTTATCCTGGGAGAGGCCAACCATAGTGTAGGAGTCTGGCTTTGACCAGCAGAGACAATCTCTAGCCTGAAGGGAGAGGTGCCTGCATGGGGGACAGTCCACAGCACACCACAGCGCTCCTTCCCTCCATAGAGCCACTTTTCCTTCTTGAGAAAAACCAAATTATGAAAGAAATGGGGTCTCACCCAGCACACAGTTAGGATGCAGCACAGAAGACCATATCCTTCAAGATTACTTACTTCTCTGGAGAAAAGAGAGTAGGAAGGATGAGTAGAAAAGAAAATCTCACAGCAGCAGGTCCTCAGCTATGGGACTTGCTATGATGAGCAGAAGAACAAACAGGGAGCAGCTACTTTAAAAACTAGATGCTAAAACATGTTCTAAATCTATCTTTCCAAAGCAGCTCAGAAGCACACACAACTGAGTCAGTCTGCCACACTTAGAGGGAAACAAACTCGCAGAAAGGTTGTACTCGGGTGCGATGAAAAGGAAGAAACGGATGGAGAGGAAGAAATATGCTATTCCCATTTTGAACATTTGAAAATCAGGACCAGAATAAGATCAGCACAGTTTGACCCTTTAAATGAATGGGACTCCTCAAATGTTTACAGTTAATCATAAGCTGAAGTTTCAGGCTGCAAGCTCATCTGGCCCAGAGAGGCACCACAGTGCTGGGTTGGTCCCCTAGAGCCACACCGCACTCGTACCACGGCAGCACCGGCACCAGCTGGCAGCTGGACACGGGACTCCAACTGCTTGCCAAGATCTGATGATGGGAGATGTGAGACAGCCACAAACCATGTCAGCTCTCCCCAGGGAAGCACCAGGTCAGCACGATACCGTTATTGTCTTCTCCTGCTCCCATTTCTTCCCCATTCCTCATTTTTGCTTTATCTTTTTTTTTGTTTTGTTGCCTGCATGTACTTCTAGAGTCCCTTGCCATGGCAACACCTGCAGGTGAAGGCAGAGCTCATCATCCACAAGCTTTGCCAGTGCTGAAGAGGTAACTAATCACTCCACAAGTGGAGAAGTGCTATCTCCAAGATACCCATGAACAATTTGCAAACGTGGGTGTCCCTGAAGCACTTGCTTCTCACAGGTGTTTAGCTCGCTTCTGCGAACGTCAGGAAAAGCACTTTTCCCCCTGCCTGCATCTCATCATGTACCTTGCCCAAGCTACTTCACACAGAGCTGTAAACTCCCAGCTTAACGGGGCTAAGGAGACGAG
>JACBWW010000040.1:5200805-5233305 GCA_020086605.1 Lanius collurio | reverse complement strand
CAATGACTCAAATGCCACAGGAGGTATTAGAAGATGGCGGGACCTGCCATGGAAGTGACAAAACTGGTCATTCATTAAATCAGCCCAGATTTGAAGCTGCCAGTCTAGGACTTGACCACCCTCATACATCAGTGGGGTCATTTCTGTCTCTTGGAGACACAAAGGTGTCTGGAATGCCACACAGGCAGCCACTGCTGCTCTGAGAAGCTTAAGGGAGTTTTATTTTTGAAAACCAGAGTCTGATTACTTCACAGCAAAGACAATCCTGGAGAAGCAAGAGGCATAGAGAAACAGCCCAATTTATATTAAAAAATATTGACAGAATCCAGTGTTATGACCTGTTATGACTGATTTAAGACTTCTATTTTCTTTAACACTTTTCAATTATTTCCCTCTCACACACATGCTATTCATCAGCTTAGAAAAACCTCTCAGGCCAGCATGCAGATTTTCAGCCTCAATCGCTACAGTACATGAGTTCTAGATCTGAGAGGCCAAAAAACATCTATTTGACTAAAGAGCTATAAGGCAGTCATAAAAATTATGGATCACAGAAATAAGCAATTAGTGTTATCTTCAATTGCTTTATTGGCAGTATTCACTCGTTAGAATAGAGGCAGCAGTAAAACAGATTGCAACATACTGTATAACAGCATATGGGATTTTACATTATAATGCTATTCTCTGCCAAGAAGTCATATTTTCATTTGAATGCATGGAACAGATTATCACAGGGTTTCCAGCATTAGAAGTGGATGACCCTCTCTCTCTGCCTCTCCTCCTCCCTTCCCCCCAGCCTCTTGGCTATTAGGCAGTTTTTTAGGTTACGACTACATCAAAATAAGGATAGCACCAGAGCAGTAATAAGGGAGCTCTGCCTACTGAATATTGACTTGTGCTCTGAGCCCTGGCTCATGCAGGCTGGGCATGTCACAGAGCTATGGAGATAATAAACTCTGCTGTGGAGGCACTGGGTAGACGAGGAGTTGAGGCTTTGCCAGTCTTTTCCCCCAGCTGGCTTCAGCTCTAGAGGAAGTTGCCTGCCCGCCCATCTAATCACAGCTGAAGTGCCACAAAGGCAGCCACTAGCAAGAGGGCTGGAAATAAAACAATAGGAATAATAAGAGGGGGGAAAACAGATTCTTTATACTGTATTTAACATTAGGGATATTTTCTGCAGTTGTTTGTCTGTGTCCAGGGCTGTTCTCTGCAGAGCTGCACCAGCATTTCAGGGCAGGGAATCGATTTCCCCCAGGACTGACAGGCAAGGCCTGGGGTTCACCTGCACATCAACAACCAGTGTGGAAATATTAATGCCTGGCCCACTAGGAAAATGCAGGGAACATTCTATATCATGCTACAACTGTTCTGTTCAAATGAAAAGACACCTTCCTTTTACCAGTGTGCTACAGGAAGTGAAGGATGCCAAAAGCATCGAAACCCCAAAAAGTCAATTTGTACTGGAGTTGTACTCCAAGCTGATTCAAAAAATACTTGTTTCCAAATGTACTTCCCTTGAAATGTCTGTGTATCATTGAGAGGAGGGCAAATGGGGAATAGAGGGGTTAAATCCTTAAACAAAATGCTCTGAAGGGAAAAAGCACTTGCCGCTCTAGGAACACAGGAACTAGAAAAGCTACAGACGTAGGTAGTAATTTACCAGAACAAAGAAATTGGATAGAATTAGGTTTCATGTGTTACTATTTATTCAGCTCTAATGAAAGCCAAATAATTTGATAAAGCCTCAGTTCCCATCTGTATCTCTGAATTTCTGCACATATCCAAGACAGTTTCTATGGAGTGCATTTCAGATTTCAGAATTTTCAGTTTTGGAATTCAGAAGTTCAGCTTCGTTACCAGAACAGCACTGTTAAACGATGATAAACACAATAATATGTTGAAATCCATACAACTCTTCAATATGCATAGGCACTTTCTGAGTACAGCTTCCTTAAAGGGCAAGAACACAATTATAATGTCTTATATTACTCTTCAAAATATAATGAAAAGTCCCTGTCTCAGCTGGGATTAAAGGTGCATAAAAACAGTCTGTCATCCTCTCAATGTCTGTGTCAGAGACTACAGTCAGAATCTTGATGTTATTTGGCACAAATATCAGCTTCAGGGTTTTTTTCCTCAAAAAGATCTGCAGAAATATTAGCAATAAAAAAAGTGGGCTCTTAAG
This sequence comes from Lanius collurio, assembly GCA_020086605.1. Classification (NCBI taxonomy): domain Eukaryota; kingdom Metazoa; phylum Chordata; class Aves; order Passeriformes; family Laniidae; genus Lanius; species Lanius collurio. The sequence goes on along the minus strand of JACBWW010000040.1, from coordinate 5,231,120 downwards.
GATCCTGAAGTTTTCTGGGCAAAATGTGTGTCAATGAATGTTTGAAGCAAAAAATTTGGGGAAGATGAGAGGGTTTTCTAACCTGTTGAGAGAGGAGACTCCTCCGTCTGTGTTCTGGTTCAGAACTCCTACCTGTAGGAGTTCAAATTCAAAGACTGAAATACTTGGAGAAAGCCAACTTTCATGGGGGACTCAAGATACAAGTGGGACAAGACTGGCAAGAAGCACCCAGAGAACAGGTAGGTATGGCTCCAGTGACCCTCCCTGACTTCCCAGCTGTCCCCATCCCTGGCAACAGCCCCAAGAAAATTTGCTGCTATCTTCAGCTCCCCCCTCTTGTCAAAAATGCTGCCTGCTCTATTCAGGTGCTAAAGTGTCAGCACTTCCACAAACCTGGCCCCACAAAGGATGTGATTTTCTACCACTGAGAAGGTTGGTTGGTTTTCCTCCCTTCTTTGGGAAGCTGAGGGCTTCCTGCAAGAAGCTGTCCCATTTCTGCTCAGTGAGCCCAGCAGGATCTGATGGCTCTAAGCATCAAACAGGTTTGAGTGCTTCAGGGATCTGAGGAAAAAGGAGAGCAAATAATCTGGTGGCTGCTCCTCACCATGCAAAATTACTGAAGGTAGCACAAGCAGCAAGCCCAGGATGCCTCGGAATGCCAAGCATGTTCACTTATAAAATCCGTGTCGAACATCTGCTTTTTGTACAACTAAACTGTGTATAATAGCAACCTTTTCCACCCTTTCTCTGTATTTAGCAGCTGTTGCAGCACAGCTCTTGAAAAAGAGGAGTACACATCACAAAGCAGTGCTGGAATCAAGCTGAGCTTTCTTGTCTGGGTTACGTTCCAGGCTCAAGGGACTGTGTGTTTTGAAAATGTCACTGTGCTGCTTTTCCACTGAAGGTGGACTTACCAAGTCAGGTGACAAAAGCTACAAAATGTAATCAGAAAAAAAGAAATTCTTCCATCCTAGTTTTTGTGTCATAACCATTAGTGCTATTTAATTAAGCATTCTTGGAGGTAACACAAAGGTGACTACAGTTTTCTATGAGAAAAACAACTGTCAGGCCTCTGCCACCCTCCTAAGCGAAGGACAGCTGAAAGGCAACTCCCACAAAATAGCAGTCCCACCCCTGACTTTGGCAAAACTTTGGCAGGATAGAATGGTTACAAGTTGGAGCAAAAATGTATTCATGTATTTTGTACAGGATTCAGGGACTGAAATGTTCCTTCAGGAGCTTGCTCCAGGGATGGGGACTGATCTCACATTAACACACACTTGTACTCACATTAAGGGCATCGCAGTGAGCAAGGCTCATCTTTTCCCATCCCTCTTTTGCCTCCCATCTGCTCCTTTCCAAAAAAAGTCCAAGGATCTCAGCTAACCAGAGGCAGCAGCACTAAGGGTAGGGGAAGGGGGGGAAGGAGAGAAAGTTATTTTGTTTTGGCTCTGTTCTGTAATGAATTGCAGAAATTGATCTGTCATAGTGCAACAGATTGTAGCTTGATCTGCCAACAAATTGCAAGCAACAGTAGGTAATGACTAATTGCAAGTGTCGGGGGTGGGGTGTTCAATGCTTTTTTGTTTTGGGGTTTTGGTTTTGGGTTTTTTTTTTTCTGAGGAAAGGTAGTATTTTCTGAAGTAATATAGGGACCCACTGACAGACTGGCAGTGTCCACACAAGGAACTTTACCTGGTTTTTAATCAAGCTGCATTTCCAGTTAAATCTGCCAAGAACTACATGGACCAAGAGACATTGTTTACTCCTCTGAATGTGGCCAGGGTCTATGCTCCAATTTAGGGAAACAAAAAAAAAGCACTGTCTTCTGACACCACTTCCCTCTGAGATACAACAGAGAAAGAGGAACAGAAGCAGCTTTTTCTCTGACTTTTTTTCTTGTTGTTGTTTCTGATTAAGTTAGAAACTCAGAATTATTCTCAAACACTGGATTTTAGAAAGTTCACTCACAACACAGTCTGGCAGAAGACCAGGAACATCTATGAATATTGGACCAAAACAGAGAAGAAAATAGAAGCAGGTAGGCAACTAACACCAGGGAAAATCATCAAAAAAAAGTGCTTTTAGCACACAGGAAAAGAAACTCCAAACAGATCTGCAATGAAACTGATGGAAGTGAAAGAGTGCACTGCATTTTATTCATTGTCATCTTTTCCTGTGTCACTCACAGCTTCAACTCCTCTGCAGCTCGCTGGGCTTGTAGCCTGTGGCAGGGTCACAGAAGACCCTCAGAGCTGCAGAGTGTGCAGACAGGAGGAGACAGAAGCAGAGTCATCCCTGGAAAGGGCACACAGATGAGCAGTACAGTGTCACCTAAATGCCACACTTGTGTTCTTGAAAGGCAGCACATTTCAGAGGGGAAAACATACATCCACATCTTGATAGCTACAAGCTTGCTTAAACTGCTTACATTTATTGTAAAACTGTCTCGGCTTTTCAACTTGTGTGCTGCAGACAACTTAAAATCCAGATTTTCAGCACAAATCTGCAGCTTCCCATCGTCACCTATATCTTTTACATTTAAACACTACATGACAGCAGAGCCATTTGACAACAGTAATGCAGTGCAGCTCACACATCCAGAGCACGGTGTTGACAGGGGTATTGTGATGAGTGAACATTGGTCTAGACAAGAGCCAAACACCAGCTCTGCGAACAATGGAGCATCCTCAGCAAGCCACGGGCAGCAAGGAGACAGCTTGCAGGAAAAGGAGAAATCTCTCTTTGGGGTGGGTTGTGTAGGTCATGTAGGGTGAAACACAGACAGCACAAACCTGCTGTATAATCTGGGGTAGGGCCAGCAGGGGTGATGGGTGATGCCTGAACGCCGCTACCCCGCAGCACAAGGAAGAATTTCCTTCCCTGTGAATATTCAGAAATACAAGCATAAAATCCTGTATTTGTGAGGATCTGTGTTAATGTGATTTGACCTCTCATTGTTTGGGTAAAGCAAACATGACAAGGTCACGGCATATTTCAGTTGCAGTTCTATTTTCATATGGGAAATACTGGTGAGTAATTTTTCCCTACTTTGCTCAGTCCTCTTCAGCTCTAAATTCACTTAGGAGGAAAGTGCTTACATTCCATTTCAGTAGAAGCTAAGTCTGTGTATCTGTGTACTCAAATATCTTTAAAGGCAATTGTATTCTACAAATCAGAGATACATTACTAACAACAAAGACATCCTGTCTTTTCTCTGAAAAAAAAAATAGCCAGAAAGCTTACAAGTAACTGTTGACTAACCAAATAAGAGGCTAAGAAGGATTCTCAGTATGTTCACAATATTCTATTATATTATATAATCTAAGAGAGAATTTAAGAGTAAAGCAAGCACTGAGTCCAACTTTCTCTGCAGCAAGGCAGCTTGGTAAATTTTTGTATTATTTACAAGTGAAAAGTAAGTGGAAAACAGCAACCTAGTTGACTAAGCAGGATATTTAAGTGCAATAGAGTGTGTCTGTTTTCCAGAGTGCCCTGGATATCCTAACAGATGTTTTGCTGCTACTTACCTGTAATATTTTTATTTATTCAGCGTAATTGTTCCTAACTTACCTCAAGTGCATTTCCCAGACACACAGGAAAAGATACTTAATAAAGTGCATTAATAAAGTGAGGATCATTTAATGATCATGCTTGCCTTATAATGATCAGGCTGTTAAAAGCCCATGTAGGACATTGATCCTCACTCTACAATCACCAGGAGACTGAAGGCAGCTGAGGAAGGGAAATACTGGAAGCAGTAAATAACTATCCCAGCCAAGTTACCAAGGAAAGGAACGCACCCAAACCACAAGTAGCATCCAGACCCCAAAGAGAAGTGGTACTCCTTTGCACAGAAAAATCATAGCTGATAAATTGTCACTGGGCAATAACTTCAGAATTTTCATTAAATAATTCTTGTACTTACAGCTCCTGTCTCTGATAGCATCTGATAGTGCCTCCAGCAAGGAAGGGTGTCCAGCCTCTCCTGCCCCATTGTGCACCTAAACTGGGCAATACAGAACCTTGGAGAAAAAGGTATCCCACCATCCCAGCTGGTAAATACCTCATGTGCATCAAGAGCAACAGTAGCTCTTATTTAAATCCTGGTTCAAGGACTATAACCTACAATCAGAGTATTAACAGTGAATTAGTGTTGGGCTTGCCAAATGTAAATAATTTGGGGTTTATTTCATCCTCCAGCTCTGAGTTCCACAAGTTAAAGGCACGCACCATGTGCTGTACTTTGTCACTCACTAATGAATCACTCTTTGGCCTGTTGTTGTTCTATTTTGAGTTCCTTCTTTTCCTTTTGTTACAGACAAACGTAATGAGAAGCAGCCGACTGGCCTGATCTATGCCCTTCATTATTTTATTTTATATGCCTCTGCCACATTTCCTCCTGCTCTTCTTCTTTCCAAACTAAATAATAATCCTGCCCTTTTTAATGTAGCTTTATATGAAAGGCTCTCAGAGGGTGCTGCTCATTTTCTTTGCCCTTCTCTGGACCACATCTATTTCCGTTATGTCTCTGAGATAAGGTGACCAAAAGTGAACATGAATTCAAGATAAGGACATGCCATTGATTTATACATATATGGCATTAAAATATTTTCTTCTTTGTGATTTATCCTCTTCGACCACCCTCACATTGTGTTCTATTTCTTTTGCAATAACAACCAGCACCCTCCTAAAGAGCCTCTTAATTGAGCTGACTTCATTGACTCCTATCTGAGCACTGACTCAGAATGGAAAAACATCCGAGAACCTGAATTTCAGTGTGGGCCACTTCATTATATTTTCCAAGTACACAGTTGGGTTAGCTCTGGAATTCCTCAAAAATATTATGGAACACTGATAAGCCAAATTTATTTAGCATCATGTCAGCTCCCACAAAGAGTAATTAGTGGGGTCTTGTATGGAAGGAGAGAAAGGCAAAGGATGCAAGGAAAGACAGTTTAGGCCAGTTTCTTCTTGTGCTTGGTTTCCTCCTTTTCAACAGGTGTTAAACTTGGAGCAGGATGATTCAGATTCCTTATGAGGTCTTTACACAGCACCCTGAAGAAGACCCTGAAACACTAAATATGCTGAATGCACCAACACCCTTTTCTGCCTGGCTTTGCGAGCCCTCTAAAACCTGCGCTGGCTCTTGCACAAATCCCACTTCCTTCTGATCCTGGAAATACTGTTATGTTCTCCATGGGCAAAACTGAGCTTATTCCCAGCCCTGACACACAAACACAGGAGAGCTCAGTGCTCAGCTTGAAGTCAATCAAACACACAAGTTTACCTAAAAATCTCTCCTAGGTTAAGACTATGATTTAGGGAAGCACTTAGGTGTTTGCACTGTAAGTGCCTTTACTTAGCATGTGCATGACTTCAGAGGCTTAGCCACCCAAAAGGGCTAAGTGAAGACTGTCTCCAGCAAAGACAATAAAGCTACAGTGGGAAACAAAAGGAGAGGTTCAAAATTCTGTTTTCAATGAAATTTTTCCAATCAGTCCTTAAGTATTGGCATTTAGATCAGCAATTCTGAATGTTCAGCTCATCAACAACATCGAGACATCACTGTCTTGCTTTTTATTCCTTGTTGTTCCTCACGAGTAGCAACTGCACAATGAACTAGGAGAGAGGTTAACTTTTCTGTATTTTTATCCTCTTTTAAAAATCTGTTGATAAATGCATCACTGAAAGACACTGAATCAGAGCCCAGAAACTGAAATTTAAGGATATGTGAAGCATGCACAGAAAGAACATATGCTTCCCCAATGTTCTCAAATCTGCTTCAGTCCTAATCCTTGAAGGACCATCTCTAAGGGTGAGAGAGTAAAGGAAACCTCAATCCTTCTGTCAAACACTGGAGCACAAGTGCCCAGAGCAGCAGGAGTTTTACAGCTACCAAAGTTGGGCAGGAACCAAGAACACCAACACATTTCCCAAAAGCCACTGGAAAGTCATTAGTCTTTTACTCACTGAATTACAACCAGGGACAGGCAAATTCACATAAAGAAAATAAAGCCCAAACCATCCAAAACTTTATCAGATAAAAACCAGACCTTCTTGAAGCTTTGAAAGTGGTCATATACTTTTGTTATCATTTTTTCCAGTTTGTATATTCTTGAGCTTCCTGGCTCTAGATAAAAGCACCTGAAATGTCAAGATACCAGCTGCTCTTGCAGTACTTTCAATAGGTTTTATAGATTCAAGTCCCTTAGATATTTAAAATGCAGTTTAGTTTGCCTAATGCATAAAACCAGTATCTGACTTTAAAAAAAAAACAGTTCTAAAAAAAAAGTTGTAATTTTTGTCTTTACAGTGCACCAGTCAGAGGGACAACCACAAAGAAAGCTAAATTAATACAGAACAAACAACAGTCACAGCAGAAATTTTAGGATCTTTCACACTATTCAGTAAACTAACCTTGCACACAAGCTGAAAATAAACATTCAACATAGGGGCTCAATGGTAATACTAATGACAATAGAGTTTTTTCATATGTTCTGTGGAATTTAATGCTAACCAGGGTACTGAAAATGTGTTACATTATTGCCTTGACCTGTCAAGAATGAAGAGGAGGAAATGTTGACTCTTAATTATAGGATGGGAAAAAAAAAAACAAAACCAAAAACGCCAACCAGTGCTCCAAAAAGTGAAAGGATCATTTGAATGAAATGGGGATCCACTTCAGGCTTCAGTGGAGTCCAGAGATCCTGACCAGGAGTGGCTGTTTTCAACCCAGGTTTCTGAAGCCAAGACTGACACGTGTGCCCAACCTGCAGAGTTTAGTGACAGGTAACACAGGCCTGCCAAGGCGGAGATGACACAAAGCCATGGGTGTGCGTGGCTCTCAGAAAGTGGGATTTGAACGCAGGTCTTTAGAGATGAATGGCATAGCAAAGATTGCTTTGCTTGCTGGCTTCACCTCCTGTCACCCAACCTGCAACAATTCCTTACAGGAAAACACCCTATGGAGCACAGTGTCTAGAGTGAAAAGAACTGTATGTACTAAAACCTTCTCACACTCTGTGGTTCCTGTCTTATTGAGACACTGACCTAGGCTGCCAGGCACTAAGGACTGAACTGCTCCTGTTAATTTTATTTAGGAAAAATCCTTTATAATAACCAGTGAATGATTACAAAGTAATTACTTCAGAGTTATCAGCATGTGCAGCAGCTAAAGATGATGTTCTTCCTTTCCATTTTGGTTTGAAACATCAAGGAGGATATTATTTACATCTGGAAGAAATTATTTACATTACGGGTTTTTTTTTCCCAACTCACTTGCACAGCCTCAGTTTGTTCTAAAGAGGAGACAGATGGACAGGATTGTCCTGGCACAAGTCCTAGGGAAGTGTACAACTAGCACCAAGGAAGCTAAGAAACAACAGGCTGAGTCCATCCTATCTCCCCTGAGGGCTTGTCATCCCAACAGGTCACCCCTGATGCATTTCTCTGTGAGCTGCTGCCAAGCAGTAAATGAGGTACAAATGCCAGCAGGGGAACACAGAGCTCTAACAGGTGCAGCCAGGAGAGCTGGACTCCACACCAAGGGACTGACCCACAGCTGGGCATGTGCAACAGATCCTTCCACTGCATTTCATGTTTGGTATCTGCTTAAATGCCTGCTGAAAGAGAGGCTTCCTGTAAGGTGCCTCAAAAATGATTTAACACAATTGCTTGAACATTAGGATTAGAACATACCTGCAGAAACGCAGCAGCAATTAGCGCAGCCCAAACCAATTAGCCGTGTTATTTCTTTGTGGAGCTGCTGATGGCTCCTCAGCCAAAGAACGGTCTGTTCCCATCACTCCTCTTCAAACATTACCTTGCAACATGGCCAGCCCATCAGCTCATCAAAACCACCACGACCTGATGTCCTGCAGGTAAAGGCTTGGCATTCTGCTGATTTATTAAAAGAAAAATCTTATATTTTACTGCTCACATGTACTCTCTAGAGCGCTGTCACATGACCAGGATAATGACAATCTGTCTCTCTGCTAACATTTCTCTACTTTGGTTATTTGTTTGATAAAGTGAGGAGCTTCCCTTTTGTTGCCCTTCATCAGAGCTTAATGTCTTTACTTTGGGATCAATATACTTTATGAATAATTTTATTTCCTTCTATTTTTATGGTCTTTTCTCCTCATTATCATACTGAGTTTATTAGCTGGTGCTGTCAGTATCTTTACCCTGTCATATGTTCCTGAGGTACAGTAAATATCACTTGTGTTGTAATTAATATGCACACCCTCTGCAGTAATTAAAGCACAGACCCCTTCAACCAGCTGAGCTTCCTACACTAATTCCACCTTATCTTCGTAATGAACTTATTGTAATCTGAAACTACCACTGAATATTGTTCAGTAAGGATAGAAAAATGAAATCTAATGAGATGCAATAATATTTGTGAACATGTTAATATGAAAAAAAATGAATTTAATTAGCATTAAATCTAATTAAATTTCCTGCACAATCTAAATTCCCCCATTTATGCCACAAAAACACTGGTGGTGCAACACTAGTGCCCCTTCCGAGATTTACACCAAGATGGAGACCAGAGCCTTCATCCTCTACCCATGGAATTCTCACAGCTATACAGAAGGTTCCCTGCCCATGGACAATTTCTAAAGGACCTAGAATCCCTATTCAGGGATGTGACTCGGAACCAAGATGGGAAAGTAAAAGATGCAGAGACAATTCAAGCCTTCCGAAAAGGGACCCAGCAATGAAACAGTCTGGCAAACGTTTCCAACAAGGGAAAGGAAAGGAATGTTGAATATATAAGCATGAGAGTGTAACAGAGAATGATTAAAGGGAGACTGGCTACAAGAAATTTAGTTCCTATTTTCTGAAAACATTTCCATATGGGAGACTAGCGCCTAAGGTGCAGACTCACACAATAGGAAGAAAACTGGCAGCCTACACCGACTGAAAATTGGCTGAAGGGCAAGAAACAAACAGTGGAAGTAAATGGGATTATTTCAAGGTGGAAAGAGGTTACCAGTAGGGTACAGCCCAGCTTTCTAATTATTCACAGTAATGACTTGGATGATAGTATGGAAAGGATCATTTCCAAGATTCTAGTAACTGGGAAGCACAGCGGTAATAAATACCAATGTAATCCAATAGCCATTTCATTAATAGTTAATTTGAGAACCAGAGAAGTTGCTTAGGGAAGTGTTTGCATGTATCACGAGGCAGGATTGGGACACACAACAGCACAAAAACTGAATGACCTTCCCTTGTAAATGGTCATTCTAGAAGAGGCTTAAGCAACAGCCGTTGAGCAGCTCCTTGTGCTCTATTGATTGATGTCAATCTGTCCAGTTCCAGAGCGTTAACTTCACTTTAAAATGTGCCCTTTTCTGTCATTCTTTTCCTGTAACCCCCTAAACATGCCTCATTTCCTACACCAAAAAAATTACGTGGTCAGATATTGATTTGTGACTCCCTGGCTGACATCTGAATAGTGAGAAAGTGAATTGACTTAGAGACATGGGTGGGTAAATAAGTAAAGCAAGTAAAGGAGAGTAAAGGAAATAAGTGAAGAAAGCAAAAACCCCACCCTGAAATTTCTGCTAAACTGAACTAACACAATCTAGTGACTAGGAGACCTGTATGATCATTCTCTTCCATCATACTATGGAAAACTGTTCTAAAATAAGAAGACTGTTCCCAAATTTCCCAAAAGAGGAGGAAGGGTCACATTCCATAAGAGACTGTGGATGAACCCTTGGTACTGAAAAAATGACATCATCATTATGATTTTTTCTGACTAATGAAAGAATTCATGTCTAGGTGATTTCATCTCCCAGACCTTGTAAGGAACACACAGCCAATCAAAGGAAGTGGAAAACCCCAAAACTACAGTGTTTCCTCTGTTCAGAATTTACTGGGCAACCCTCACAACCAAAAGCATGCACAAAAATGACCTTTTTTGCCAGCACTGGGATAATGAAAAAAGCAATCCATGGCCAAGTACAGAAGTCCCACACAAGTCTCCCCACCCTGGAAATTTAGGGTTACAAACAGGCACCAAAAGCTCCCCTCACTGCCTTCTTCCTGCTCTTCACTTCTGAGAGGTGCACCAAAGACTGACTCTACATGTTTGCTCAAGTTGGTGAAGTAAGAAATAAGCAAATCTGAGTATTTTTAATTTTCTCTCAAAATGTACTTGGGAACTGGTGACCTAGCTTTAACCTCTCACTAAAATGAAATATTTCAGCTATTACCACTCAAAGCCACTCAAAGAATTTTAAACTTGGCAGTTCAAAAGAGTACCAAGATTTTAAGCTACAGTGTATCACATCATGCCAGGGAAGGAGCAAGAGAAGAGAAGGATATAGAAGGGGCAAGAAAAAAGAATGTGCAAAACTAGGAGTGATAAGAAGCAGAAATAAAGATATAAGGGCGGAAAATATGACAGTTTTTTCTCCTATATCCCTTTCATGAACGCTGCAGTCCTTACCTTACTTCTGCTTTCTACATTTTTACATGCTTTTTTTTTTTAACTCTGGCTGCTTCTTTACCTCTAGGTATGATCACAGTACTCCTCTGTTAAGAAGAGCAGACTCTTATCCTCAAACTGCCTACCTGAGGACACCTTCCAGGAGTCTGCATCCCACAGACTTGATGGAGGCAGATTCAATGCTTTCCCTGCCACAGACGCACTGGTCCCTCCTGCTCTCAGCACTGCAGGCACACGGTATGGAGGGGGCCACTGCTCTGTCTCAGCAAGGAATTTCTTAGGAATTTCTTAGTCATTCCAAAGCCCTGTCCCTGCAGCAGGTGACAGTAAAGGTGCTGTTAGCACAGGTAAGGATTCCCAGCAGCAAAGGATCTGAGTGCCAGGGAGACACAAGGGTGGGCTGCTCCTCAAAGGCACAGCCTCCCAGCACCCAAAAAAGGTCCTGGGACAGTGACCAGCTCAGTGATTGAGACAAACTCCTAGAGAAACACTCGGGTGCTTTCAGAAGTAAAGCCAGCAGGTCAGGGGCCAGACCAGGATCAGCCATGCACAGGCTCACCTGCAAGGCCTGAGCTTAAAGCAGCTCCTGAGCCCAGAGCAGGCAGCCCCCACAGCGCTTTTCCCATGGCTCCTTTCACAGCAGTCATGTCCAAGGCTACGCAGCTGTGCCGTGGCACAGCCAGCAGTGCTCAGCACAGGCAGCTAAAGTTTGACAAGGTTCCTGACACTAGGAGGGAAAATGTTAGCTTAATCAAAAGGATTGCTGCAAATCTCGCTTTAATGTCATCCTTAAATAGTCAAACACAATTTTTTGTCCTCCATTCAAGTATCTCATATAATCCAAAGTCACAGGCCAGTTCTGGCAATAGCAAATGGCAGAATGCCTGGCTGTGTGGTCCTTCTGCCCTCAATTTTCCTCACCCTCTTTCTCTCTTTGTAATTCAGAAGGTTCTACATTTTTTTCTAAGAGTTATCTTTCAAATTCTGATTAGCTTTTTGGAGCAAAGAATAGTATGCTCACAATAAAGTACTTGATCATGTAAGTGTGGAACTCTTACTTGCTTTGACTAAATTCTTTATCATAAACTTATGTTCTGCAAATATTTACAGACCATATCCCAAAGCATCAGAGTGGATAAAAAAGCAAATGATGAAAAAAGATTTCTCTCAAACTTCTTGTGATACTCTAAATAGTGAGGAGGGAGCAGAGATGACCTCTTTTAGTCACATGCAGCTTTTAGACTGTTCGAAAGAGGGATTTTGGCCAATGCTACGCCCCTGCACTGGCAGAGAAGCTGGGCAGATATCAGGTAATGGGTATCTTCTGCCTACTTATCATGAGCCACCAGAGAGCCACTCCAGACATCACCTTTTCTTTGGAATCTGGGCTGTGTGGGCTGTGGAGCTTTCAGCCTCCCAGAGCTTTGAGTGTTCAGTTTGCAGAGAGGCATTGCTTGGCCACTCCCAGAATAAAGTCACCAGCTCAGCTGTAGGATTCCATAAACCTCTTGCAGACTTGCTGGGGAACCCAGATTTTAGAGGCTCCCTGGTTGTTTTCTTTGCAAATACAGCCTTTCCCCCCTGCCTGACTGCAGACACCACTGCCTCTTTTGGCACAGCCTTATCTCACAGAGAGCAACATTTAATGTCCTGACCTCACTGCTTAGAAAGGCTGAGACCACCAACACCTTAGCAGGACCAACCATCTACCTTCTGGGCCAGATTCACCACCATTTAATTCAGAGCAAATCTGTAAAAACTGAAGTTCTGTCAGTTGATCCTAATTTATCACTAATCAGTTCTAGTCCTTTGCGTTAAAGCAGTCAGATTCTACTCCTATTAGCAGGAAAAAAAAAACAACCAAAATGAAACCAATCAAACTCTTGCTGAACTGCACCAGACAGAGCCCAAGTTATTAAACCTGGAGACCATTTAGAACTGAAAATGCATTTATCTGTGCCACCCATCCACTCCCAGTTGCAGAAACATGACTGGCCATTCCCAGGGCCAGGAGAGCTCAGCTGTGCCCTATGTCACACGTGCAATGTCCCCACAGCTCCCTGCACCGAAGGGACATCACTCCATCTCAGGCCACACTAAGGACAAGACAAATGTCACTAATGGCCAGAATGAATTAATTCTTCTGAAGTCCAGAGGTGGATCAGGTAGCAACATCAGGCCTTTGTGTGAAACTGGTTTAGCTAATGGGCAGGAGGAAAGTCCAGCAGATTTACTCAGAATCTGTCCTAGGGTGATTTGATCTGACAAGTTGGTCTTTTCTGACATGCAGGTTTTTCATTGTTTTGCACCTCATTTAGTCATCAGTAACAGCAGAAAAGGTGTGGAAAATGACTGTAATTTTTCCTTCACATTTTACATCCACTCTGTGGAAGTGTGAATGACTGTACAGGGTAGACAAGAATGGGAAGCAGAATGCCAAAGTCCAGAATGTCGACTTTTGCAAAACTGGCTCCTATGTGTGCTCTTGCTTTATTTCCAGGGTCAAACTGACTGGGATCTCCACTGCACTAGGGATAACAAAGCTTTTGCTACAGCTTCTGTGGCCAAATGCTGCATTCAGGCACTGAGCTAGCCCCGTCTTGAAATCAGAGGGAGTTTTGTTTCTTCAGTGGCCTCAAGAATTTCTTCCTAGGCAGGTATTCAAAAGAAAATCTGCTGAATAAAATACAGGTAAATAGCATGATCCTTCTGAGCTGGAGGAGAGGCAGCCAGTCCCATTCACACCAGGCAAGTGCCCTCTCTGCTCATCTGATTATTCCTGGGGCTTTGGAGGCACTGACAAAGTGAACCCACCGAGAAATAAAAATAAGTGGAGCTAAATGAAATTCAATGAAACTAAGGAATAAAATGTTTACTGTCAGCTCCCCACCTCACATCTTGCATCCCACAAAGGGACAGCTACACCAATACAGTCAGGAAACACCAAATTGTAAAAATAAAAAAGAGAAAGACTACGTTAAAGAAAACTGCTCCATGATGAAACAAAAGGGGAGGAAGTGCCACTACCTGCTTTATAATTTGAGTTTCTGTAAGTGCTGCCACATTAATTATTCACTAGGTGAGATCTCTTTTTTTAACCTAGTTAGCAGGCACTCGCGTTAGATAATGGAGGTAGTCACCACTTACAGCGGGATTTTATAAAGCCCTAAGGGAGCTGTTCAAGGGTTCCAGGTTACCGGGCTGTGGCTGGAGCTCAGGTCTGAGGGGTCCCAGCCCCGCGGCCACTCTCTAAGGGCGCCCCGGTTACAATCTTCCCTCCTGCCACTAGTCTATGCTGTTGTATAAAGTTCGAGCAGGCTGGGGAAACTCGCTCCAAATGCTGGGATGATCACTTTTGTCTCCGAGTCTTCTGAATTCAATTGCAGAACGGTTTGCTCTATTGTTCTGTTCTGTAAAGTATATTTAGCTTGCTTAATTAACCTATATTTCAGACAAGTCATGCAGGCATTCACCTAACTCTGTATATGCCTTTGTGATTAAACTTTAATGAAAAGGAGTCTAAAGTAAATTCCTCCATGCTGTGGTTCTGAAACAGACACAGAAAAAAATCAAAACATAATACTTCTGTCAGATGAAATAATATTATTATTATTATTCTCAATTTTATCTGCAAAAAAGAGAAGAATATGGATCAGAATGAACACAGGGTTGGGAGGAAAAGGTGTTTCTGATTATGTTTAATAAAGGCTACATCAGCTGAAGACAGGAACAGAGGTGTAAAACTGTTCGATGTGAAATCTGGATGGGGTTCAGAGCACAAGGGCTGCTACATAGCTGTCAGAAAAAAGTTTATATTTCTCTGTGATACGTGTGAAAACCCACATAATTCTATATATGTGCATTTTCTCCTAAACAAATACACAGTAGTGCTATTCCTAAATAAAAAAAAAAAAAAAATCAATGCCAGGCAGACGAGCGCTCATAAGCAGCCTTACAATGGCAAAGCAATATGTGTCCATGAAGGAAGAAAAAGGGAATAGATAAAAAAAATAGATTTCACTTTCAAGCCTCTAGTGGATTCTTAAAAACAACTGAAGGAAAAGACCATTTTATCCACTGTTGGGAGAAAAATGCTTTGCCCTTTAAACTTTCAATTAGAGCAACTTGAGGGTCACAAAATAGACATTTGTATGCTCCTCTGTTTTATGTTAAAAGATATTTTTAAAAGACATTTATTACTAGATTATGATGAAGGTTGGTCTGATGAAACACCGGCATTATTATGATCTTAGTACATATTAATGAACTTTAAAAATGCAAATCATTGACCCACTAGGTGGTCTCATGGTCTCATAAATAGCAATCTTTTGCATTCCAGCATCCAAATACCTAGTTAGGAGCTTTCCAGAATGCACATTATAGGTGATACAGACCATAACAAGTACTTTGGCAAGGGAAAAAAAGCCATTCCAGCCTATTGTGTCAATTAAAACGAAGGGATTTTTATGTTATGAACCATATGTTCAAAGAACATTACATGTAAAATTACATACAATCGTTCTGACTCTGAAGAACACAATAATCCTGGGACATTAGTGGATGGCTTCTGGTGAAATTTGATACTGGTGTTTTTTCCACTTAGCTTGTGTCAAACAATCCTTTGGATGGCAGCCATTCTTTCCCGTGTGCTGTGATGCCACCAAAACTCCAAAGCAAGATTAGGGTGATGAGATGGGAAGGCAGAGCAGGGGTGAGAGAGCCTTCTGGAAGGGATGGAAGTGATGGTGTGACCACTCCCTTTTAGCCATAATAACCAATTCCATTAGTGCTTCAGCGATGGAGTTTAATGACAGGAGAGGGACCCAGGTGGGCACACACAGCCCGAGCCTGACACTGAGCAGAGGTGCCCAATTCCGGGGTAGCTGCTGCAGTGAGAGCAGCCACACTTTTAAGGAAACATTTTGACACAATTAATATTAAACTACAGAAAATGTTTGCTAGTTTGTAAAATTATTAATTTGGTTTTTACTGATCTACTTACAAAATTAAGCCAATATATCAAAACTAATGTCTTCCCTCTCTAATTATTATTAATAAAGACTGCTTATTTCCCCTTAACAAGAATTCATTTTCTCTCTTCAAATTAATAACGTCTGAGGTAACTCAGGCACCACAGGGCCTGATTTCAGGCTTATTTTCGGTCAAGTTAACCTGGAGTAGTTCCAGAGCTTTCATGTTGCAAGAATTACAACTTAGAGGGGAGAAGGATCTATCCCTTCACCTGTGGGCTCTTTCTTGAAAGTTCTTCTGGTCTAAACTCTGAGTCAAAGTCTCCCACAGTAGTGAGCAAATTAAAACCATCAGCAGCACTATCTTAGCTTGTGCTTCTAAAGCCCATGGAGCTACCTACATATGCTGATTTTCACCACGTAAGCATCTGCTTTGGCCACAATCATTAGAAAATGATTCCATGCACTTAAGCAGATGAAGAATTATCGAGAAAGGGCAGAAACAAAACCCTAGGAACCCCATCTAGATTTCACTGGATCTCAGGATGTTTCTCCTAGAGGTTTGTGTGAATGTCCTGGATCCTGCTTCCCTTGCCATGGGGCTGGCCTGGGATCACTGCAGCCCTGGTGGGCACGGGCACAGCACAGCCTGTGAGAGCACAGCAAGGAGAAACCCCAACCTCTAGGGAAGGGGATCTGCCATCAGCACCTCTGCCTGAATGCACAGGTTTTACAGGCACAGAGCAGGGCACACTGAAGGCTCCCAGCCTCCTTCACTCCTGTCACCAGCACAGTGCCCTGGGGAACTGGGCACTGCTGGTGAGGGTCCAGAGGAGTCCTGACTCCCACCAGTCTTTTCACAATTTTTTGCCCCAGTTTCATGCAATTGTTTGGCTTCTGCCCATGCCTTTGAGTGGAAGAGAGCCTAAGATAAACTGCAAAGGAACGAGTGCTTGCCATTTTGTTTGGTTGTTTTTCCCTTTGCAAAGCCTTGGCTGTTGCTTTATAAATGCCCCTCTGACACACACTTGTGCTTGAGGAGGTCAAGGAACTTTTGCCTCTCAAAAATGATGTCCTCAGTTTATCCACAACCTCTGTACAGCAAAAGCAACTGCAATCAAACACCCTCCTGTTACCCAGCATTTAGCAAAGCCCTGACCTGACAGTGCCATCCTCTCTAGGGAGGAGAGGTAATTTAGACTCCCTGATAGCTTTCTTCTGTCCAACTCCATAGTACTGGATGTTGCCTAATTATATGTGGGCTGTGCTTTGCTTTGTGCCTTTTTCCAAATTAAACCTCCCCTCATCATTTTAGCACAGCTTCTGTACTCCTGCTTTAGCATCCCAAAGCTGCATCTGTACAACATCTTTACCCGAGCATCATAAAAAATGCTAAATGACTTATGTAGGTCTTCTCACTTAAGGTCATTTCAATTATGGCAACATCAACAGATGTATATGTTCATTAATAAAAGTGTGATATGTGTTTGTGTCCCTCTGAAAGTTCAGTCAGAAAATTATAGATTATACTGAGACACTCCAGGAATTGCTACTCTGTAAGTCAAATGCTCTATTATTAAAAATGTCATCCCATATGAATTTCATAAATAGCAAAGCCAAGAACAGAGTAACCATTTTAAAAAGTCTAGAGGGGATTCCATAACAACATTTAAATGCATTACTACTCAAACAATTTGATTGGATTATAAAATATTTAAAACTGCAGCTGTACTTGTGGTGTTTAATGTTGACTATTTTGATTTCTGGAATATCTTACCTAAGAAGCACAAGTTTACCAAACTATTTATATAATTAGATTATAAATATATAAGAAAATCTACAACCCATGAAAATACAGAGTTTCAAGAATACTGTGTATAGCTGGATTATTCTACATACACAAATAGAAGAAAAATGAAAGAAGAACATCAAGCATTGAAGTTCATTTAAGACTTGCCCCTGGAATAAAGCAGGAGCTTATTTTGCCAGAGGTATCCTAATGACTAAAAATAAATACCAGAAGAGATGTAGGACAGTGTGTGCTAAATAGATATTATTGGCCAGATTCTCAGGTGGTGTAAACTGGCACTGATCCATTGTAGTTAATGATTACACTGACAAGTTTTGGCTTTAATTTCTTTCTGTGTCCTCTAACATTTTTTTCCCAGGATCTCTCTTACATATGTATTAGGTATGTTTGGGTTTATAATTAAATCTTCACTGACATTTTAAGCAGAAAGGACAATTTTAAAACCTATTTTTCAGGAGAATAGCTGCATATTAATCCACAAATATATACTGATGCCCATATGTTATAGATATCCTTTCATATGCTAACTGTACCCCTTCTGCCAAACTATCTGTCATCTGCGCTGCTTTACCTGGACCAGTGTCAAGACATAATTCACTCACAAAGTCATGTTATTGGTCACTGCAGTTCCACAAAAAGCAGCCTTACTTCAGGAGCACGGCGACTATCCTGTGTCCCTTTAGTACTGGCTGATCTTTTAACTGGGACTTCCTGGATTAGGCTGGGGCTGAAAGCCCACAGCTTTGCAGCTCCTGCTCTGGGATCCATTCTTCAAGCAAGTGTTAAAACACACCCACATTCTTTGTGCATGTACAGGACACAGCGTGGGGTACCTCGGTTTGCCACGCTGCCCAAGCAATGCTCTAATGTGGAAGTTGCCACAGGGACCTTGTGGCTGGTACCCACTTGTCTTCTGCAGGACAGACCAGCTAATGACCTCTGGCAGTGTCCACTCTGTCTGTCCTTGCAGCAGGGGACAGTGGATGGGGTCTTCTCTGCTTGACATTGCTGCAGAGGGACCAGCTGGAGATGCACATGTGCCTACAGTGCATCTAAGCCTATGCTATAGGGAATGTCAAAGCTGTAGGTGCAGCTGTGGGGTTACTCAGCAGGCTCATCCCAAAACACCCTCTGACAGGTGTATGGTTTAAACAGCAGCCCGTTTTTAGCCATAAGAGCACAGCTATGATATTTCACTTCAGCTTGAGGTGGCACAAGGACATCATCACACACTCTCTCCATTCCTTTATATGACTCCCATTTCTCAAGACGTTTTGGTTTAGGTTATCTGATCTGCACAGATACAAATTCCAAATACCCTTCTGAAACTTCTCTAATTGTGGCCCACCATTTAGGCTTGGCACAAAAACATCCACACGGCTCAGCAAGCCAAATGATCTTGCAGACCCTGTTTTCCTGAGGGAGAGTCACCTGTATTTATTTCCATTAAACAGAAATTAACTTGGACCTCCATATGCAACCTCATTTGGCATAGTTAATTCCAGATTCTAGAGTTATCATTAAAACAAAAAGCACTTCTTACCCATTGAAATCAGCAGGAATTAGGCTTCAGTAACGCGCACAAGGCTATAACAAAGATAATCAAATGGCATAAGGATAATCCACTAATTGTTGAAATGAGGCGGAACATCTCCATGGCTTCTCAACAGCTTGCCCTGGGCTGAGTCGTGTTTGGAGTTCAGGAAGTTTTTATCATTTTAAAGTATGTCAAGCCTGTGCACTTGAGGGCACAGCAGGGAGTGCAGGGAGGGCTTTGCCTGCCCTGAGGAAGGCAGTTCTACTCAAGGAAATGAAGATCACCCAGTTCCAGGCGAGCGAGGGACTGCTCCTCGTTCCAGATGAGGGCATGCAAATCCACCAGGCCTTCAAAACCAGGCCAGTGCCTAACTGGTACAGATTCTGCCTCCTCACATGGCCTCTGAAAAACCTTCCAGTCTTTAAAAGGACCACAAACCTGAAGTTTCTGTAATTTCCTGGGTTTCTATGTGATACAGAGGCCAAAGGCTGCTGAAGCAAATTAGGATCATGCTCTTGGTATATCTTTAAAATTATTTTGTTCTCAGCCTGAAAGCAGAATTTGACATTCAGTAACCTCTGTAAGTCCAAAGAAATGCTATTGACTTCCCTGCAACTGCTATAAATTTACACTCAATATAAGTGACAGTGGAGCTGTGCTACAGTTTGGTCATTACTCTGTGAATTCATATGATACAGAACAAGCCCAGCAATTATTAGTGGTGTTTTTATTTTAAATGCCTGCTTCTTGGCACATGGTCATTTTCATGAGTGGTCCCTGCCCTTGATCATTTCAAACAGTGTTTGAAGCAATCGGATCTTAAAATTTTCACTGACTTCTAGGAATATCACCTTTCCTCTGGCTGATTCTGAAGTCAGAGCTGTGCCATTCAAAATAGAAGTTCAGAAAAAGGTGCGCTGGAAATTTGTGCATGGAACTATGTACATAGGTGAAAATATCACAAAATTCAAGAAAATGTAATGCCAGCAGAGCTCTTAACTTTTGGCTGCCTTCATTCCTCTCGTTCTACCTATGTGTGGTCTTCTTGGAAAAAGAACTAGATATTTGAAAAATATATGAGCAAACATTTACTTTCAGGTGTGGCATGAAGGAACCTTCAATACCCTTCTCCTTTGCTACAACTTGTTAGGATGATTTGCCAGCTTGTGACCACAGGGTGGGCAGTTACACCTGGAATAAGGTCAGTGCCTTCCTGCATTCATGCAATAACTTGGATATAATGGACAGACAGCTCTGAACATTTTGTACTTAAAAGTCTCCTATACTTTTGCAGGTGATCCTGTAAGTCTAAATTAGTCCACAGACTATTTGAGAGACAAAGTGCTTGTGGAAAGGGTCAGATATAAACAGGCACCCAGCTTCACTCCTCACCATTAAAGCAGGGTTTAGGACTCAAGTGTTAGAATGGAAGGGCTCTATTTTACCTTAGTGGAGTTATTCTTCATTTACACCAGCTTAGAATTAGTCTTCACAACTGGAAAAATCTATTCTACCAGGCTAGTGATGGAGGCATTGATCCCAAACAAATAAAATGACCTTCTCCTTCAATTACTTTGGTCTTCACTAATTAAAATAATTTTGCTAATGAAAGCTGCAAAAATATTCACACAATCTCATGCAGTCAGTCTGACCTTCTGCTGAGGCTTCTGATGATGGCAAATACTTTACTCACCAGAAAATGTAAAACCTGTAGAGCCTCCTCTACAATGTAAGAAGCCAGAAAACCTGAAAATAATTGTTCAGGAGATACTTCAGTACCCGTGGCAGGTCCTGGGGACCTGTGCATGGTGACACCAAGGTGCCAACACATCCCCTGACCTAACAGCTTCATTATTTCTTATGACCTACAGACCCAATCCATTGGTATGATTAGCAAACCACACCTGCAGATCCTCTGCAAATAGGGGCTATTTTTGTTGACATCCTAGGGATAAAATTACTGACTCAAACAGGCAGCCAGAATATAGGCAGAATCTCTTTTAAAATCAGAATATTGAAATCAAAGTATTGAATGAAAACTGTTTTTTTGCGAGATATATATTAATATAAGTATCTGTAATATATGGCTTAATGCCATTAATTAAGCCAGTCACATGCTTGTTCACTTTATATTGATAAAATGTAGGAGTTTTCACACACTCTTAAGAGTTACAATTGTTAAGCTCTCTTTCATCAGCACTAGCACAGATCACAATGATGTTCTAAACAAAAGAAAGCATTTTGGTTGGGTGAACTTCACCACTCCCTGCTGGTGAGCAAGAGAAGCACAGAGATCATTACTGAATTCTCACACTGGTCATTTCAACATCTGTGTTGTACAGGTATCTCATTCCAAGTCCTGAAAAAACACTGAGAAACTGTGGCAATTAAGCAGCTGCTTCTGATACACAGTTCCCCTCATGACTTTTGCAGTGTTCTGACACACAAACGTGCCACTTTATTTGTGCTACAGCATGTGGTCCAAAACTTATCCTTAGGGCTCTTCCAAGACAAACCCAACCAAATGCTGGTTGAGCCTTGCACATGGTAGCTCTTCCCAAAGTAAAAGGAAGGAAGACACAATGGAGTGGAAAGGAAGTCAGGAAGCCTTTGCTGACACACAAAAATGCCAATTCCCCAAACATTTTAGATGTTAGAAGCAACAATTCAAGTTCTTCAAAAAACAGTTGATGTTAAGGAGAGGATAACTGAAGGGGTCAGCACTGACTCCAAAATTCTCTAAAGCTCCCTACAGTTTTGGTTACATTTCACATTAACCTACACCTTCCACAGATTTCGCTGTATGTTTATCAATATCCTGAAAGAAAAATGTGTGCTAAATACCCTGTTCCACTTTGAGAATTTCAACCTCTTATTTTGTGCAAATTCCGCAATCACAACATTGTATTTTAACAAACTTCTCAGAAAAGGTCAGATTCCCCTCAAACATGGCACCACTTGCCTTGCAATCAGGAGCAAGGATCACAGCCTACAAAGACCCAGGATTTTTTATATAATGCATAGAAATACATGCATAAAATTCTTGTGGTCAAGAAACAATGGAATATGGTCTAGTTGACAAGGCAGTGATCAGTTAAACGTTGGACTTGGTGATCTCAGACGTCTTTTCCAACCTAATTGATTCTGTGAATCTGTAATTTTTCCTTTCGATTTACCAGAGTGAAGAAAAACAAATGAAAAGATATGCATGTAGGGCTGGGCAGACCCCGGGTTCTGGTGCAGTTAATATTTCTTAATCTGTTACTGACCAAAGTTATCACCAACTGCTGCAGGCAGAGCAGCAGTCAGACCCCTCCCAGGGTGAGCATGCATAGTTTCTCTCCAGCCCACGTTAGGTAATGTCTGGCATATGCTTTGAAGCAGGATGGTTTATTTCCCTACCAAATTTTTTCCTCCTGTCTTTAAATATTTGCCATTAGAAATCTGGATAGTTTTGTTATATTTATATAAATGCCAGTCCTCGGACTTCACTGATATCTTCTGGCAATGAATTATTTATTCTATGAGCGGACTGTATACTCGTTTTTAATGTACAACCCTTCAATTCCACTGTAAGTTCCTTTTGCTGATATTACAAACACTGCGTTGTTGAAAATCAGCAGGGAAGAACCCCAGAAACCCAAGTCCCAACAGATGCAATATTAACTAGACATCCCTGAAGGAGTGTGTGATTTCATACAGGGGTGGGGCATTTGATCCCTATTTACTCTTGGTACAGCTGCAGCATGCAGAGAACCACACGACTGTGGGTCGGGGCTACCTTGTTCCAGGTACTCTGTGAAGAGGCTGTCACCTCCCCAAGGGCCTTGGTGCAGTTCAGGACAATGGAAAACACAAGAGGTTGGCCAGATGTGCTGTCATTTACAGCTCCCCTTCCAATGGCCTTATGCTCCCGTTGGTGTGGGAATTTATATCCTGAGTCTCACTTCTCTCCCTGCAGATGTCGAAATGTTTTCATTCAGTGAGGCAACAGGGCAGCTGTCACTTGGCTAAATTTGGCTTGCACTGGTGTGCAAGGAAGCCTGAAGGCAGAGGAGTGCAGGATGAGCTTCCAGCAAGGCTCCTCTGGTCCTTCCTGCTTTCACAGGAGCCCACTGGGAGCACAAAGGCTGAGGCTGCACCCTCATTTTCCACAGGCAGGGCTCTCACCTATTCACAGTCAGGTGTAGGGGCTGAGGAGAAGAAAGAGGGTTTTGTATGGGATACCTTTCCATGTTTTAAATAGCAAAGCACTGGAATTGCTCCCTACCTCCAACGGGCTCTGCATAACTCCACCGTGTTCTGGCTTTCTGGCATTTACAAAGGATTGTGTGAGGCTACATCCTCACTAAGCAAAGCCTTAATCTGTTTTCAGTCAGTCAGTTTTTTTCTTCCTGGCAGCAGATATAAGGCCACACAGTCAAATAATGAACTTGTCTTTCATTTGGATATAGTTTATTAATGACAAAAACACTAATCCATTAATCAATTTAAAACAAGTTGGTAAATGAAAAAAAATCTCAGTCTCCTTTAGTAAGAGGATCACATGCATCTTAAAAGGGGGCCATTATCTCCATGGGTTTCTCAGCTGAAGTTAAAAATCTAAAAATGATTTTCATTCATGTCTCATTAATATGCAAAATTATTCAAATTAGATAGTAATTAACCATCTACTCAGTAGAAAACCTTTTCATGATAATTTATGATAAACTCAGTAGCAGCTTTGATTGAGATTGATTTTTGGTGTTGAGAAGCTATCATGAATACAAAAAAGCACCTGAAAAAATATTTTTAAACACCTAACTTAGAGCTCAGCTAATTATATGGGAGCCATGTTCACAGATTATTTCAAAAGAAGGCCTATAGGCAAGATACTAATGCTGAATGAAACAGGCAAAACATCCTTTTGAGTTTGTCCTACATTTCATCTTAAAGCTCAGCTTTCTTCACATCTCCCAGCCTAATTCATTTAGAATGTTAAATGTTTAGCGCTGTTTAATTCAGCAAACGGCTACAGTGGAACCAGGGCTTTGCTTGATAAGGCTTACAGGATTGCTTTCAAGATAAAACTGGTTTGAAAATCAAAATGCATTCAAGACAAACTGTTGTTTTACAACACAGTGTTCCAGGGAATACCGCTATGATTTGTAAACAGACTCCAGGTCTGGTTTTGCAGATGCTGACAGGAGGTCAGTGGGTTATGGGGAGAATATGGTTTTGTTCTCAGTAGCAAAGATGAGCATCAGGACTGGGGACTTGGTGGCTCTAAACCCTGGGGACTGGTGTTCAGTAATGCGATTCTCCTGAGGTGGGAAAACCAGAGGGAAAGCAGCACTGACCTTGTGCTGCTGAACTGGCGTTAAGGGAGGGAAAAAACCCCACTCAATACCTTCTGCTCCTAGTGGGAATTGCTGTGAGCACCCATGCCAAAGAGGCAGGACTACAGAGGGAAGGAAAAACTGATATTCCTAAAGGCTTTTCCTCTGAACTTGATCACAGACCTAATGCAACCAACAACTGACAATCTCATAATTCACATTTGGGGAATTTCGTGTTGTTTAAATAATTCCCAACAGTAACAGGAGAAATGGGAACCTTGATGCCAAAGCTCTTGAACTCTGTCATCAGGGGGAAGGAGAAGAGGAGGGGAAGGATCAGGTTTCAGCTCTGAGCTGTGGGACTGTCCCCGAGGTTTAGCTCCAGCCTGGATCCAGGCTGAAGGTCTGTTCTCCTGGGTAAAATCAAGGCTATGCATAAGCTGCACCTCACCACAGGGAAATCTTTTCAGTCCTTAAACCAAGACTCGGAACTGAGTAAACAGGTAACCAGCAGCAATAAAAAACATGTAACTAGCAGCAAAAGGAAAGCTTTGAGCAAATCTCTACTCCTTTAAGTCCAATGGCACCAGCATCCACACACATTAGGTCTTGACTGAGTTTTATTTACTGCCCCACTGCAACCCTCAAAATCCTTTTCCTCATCAGAGTGCTCTATAAATGTCCTGGTTAGTCAATAATCCCCAACTGGACTTATTCAACTCTGCATTATTTTTTACACTGCAATGTATTTGCTATCTCTTGACCTACACAAGCCAAAGCACACCACATCTGACTGCATTGTTCCTCATTATTTCCCCTGCCTGCGATTGCTTCCAGATGGTCCCGTGCTACAATGACTCCATTCATTCCTCCCTGGAAGGCCCAGAGGGTGGCAATGGACAACCTTTCCCAAGAGCCCTCCTTTCTGCAGGCTTGGAAGGGACCACATTCATCCTGATCACATTCATCCACGGTCCTGACGTGAGAATGTTTTCAAAGGGTAATAAAAAACTCTGTCAAGAAGTTACTGATGACACCCAAGTTAGTATTTCCTCTTCCAGGGACACGGTGAGAGTCAGCTCAGATGTGGAACAATACTTTCAGGATGTTGAAACCAAAATTCCTGCTCAGGAGACATGTCAGAGATGGGCCTCAAAAAGAAAAGCCATTCTGGGGAAGAAAACATCATCTCTCAGCTGACACATTTAAATACCGGATCAAAGAGAGGGGAGTAACAGAGGGAAAGATGATAAAGAAGAATTTCAGAGGGACTGATGCAGTTAACAGTGCTTTCTGAGACAGCAGAGAATAATAGGAACAAGAAATTGGTTCCAAACTTTCACATCCACTGCTTTTCAGTGATCTATTTTTCCTACATTTTGAGATTCTAATAAATTGAAGGCAGCCATACTTTTGATAAAAGCAGAAATAATAACAATCCTCTAAGCACTTAGGAACCTTTTATTTTATTCCTTCCATTGGAATATTTCAGGTAATTTCATAAGTATGAACTTCTCAAGTGCTGAAGTACAATTCAGCTGATTTTACTGGTGGGGAAATCACAGCAAAGGACAGGTTTGGTTATGTGTCCAATAGGTCACTCAGAAAGTTTTTGTCAGAAGAAGAAACAGTTACTTAACATTAACCTGGAGCCCTCAGCATTAGCCACAAACGTTCTTTGTGGTTAGGAGAGAACCAGTAGAAGTTTAGCCAATGGAGTCTAGAATTAAACAAGCCCTGATAAGCACATGCTGATAGGCCATGGTGAACCACAGGAGCAACAACATCACACTTGAATGGGATGTGCGCTTTTTAATCTGGCAGACAAAAGCTTCACGACATCCAGTGGGTGGCAGTGAGCTCCTCAGGTCCAACTGGAAAATGAGTGACATCTCTCTGACCACTTTCCAGCACTTGAACAACAACAAAGCTACCCAAGCCACCAAGGCAAAGCCATCAGACCAAAAAGAATCCAGCTCAGAAAGGTTCTGCCTCCTCAGGAGTGCTGGAACACCTGTTTGCCACAAAATGCTACACAGATGCTGGTGCTCAGTTTGCCCAATCAAGAGGATTCAAGATGAGGTGGGACTGTGCATGGCCCAGCTGTGAAATTGGGCAGCAGGGACTCCCCAGTAACTACACTGGGCAAAATCCCTCCGGTGTCAGCCTATTTACTCCTTGTCAGTGGATGAAGCTGTAGCTTTGTCCTTGTGGGTTTTTAGTTTCATTTCTTTCTGCTGCTTGTGGAAATGTGAAACAGTTAACAACCTTGTTTCAATAATATGCAATTCTGAGGGAGGAAAAATTGGGACCTAAGGAACCTGGCTTTTTTTCCTCCCCTTATTATAAAGTCATTTTTCAAATCACCTTTCTGACACATTTGTCCATATTGATTAGCTGCTTTTAGAATGACATTGTCTGACCTGTCTAAATCCATCAATTGCTCTCCTGCTGATGCTTCATTCCCAGTCTACTTTAGCTTCTAATGGTATGGTATGAATATTATTCATAAAGTCTTTTTGCTGAAAAGATCAATAATCACATACATCTTACGTTTGCATTCTGGGTGTTGTTCAAGAAGCCCTTTAACTGGCCACAGACTCCTCTATTTCCCTTTTATCACTGTAGACTGTAAATGTTTCATTAGTAGCATTTAGAGAGTACATACTTGATACTATATCCCCAGGAGTTTCAAGTGAGTTATTAGGAACTTGTTCAGCATTAGGATTAATGCATATTCCCAGTAGTTTTCACTGCATTTCCATTCTGTGTGCCACAAACTCTACAGTTAAATATGTTTTGTCCACTTAGAAACTGTTTGGTAGGGAAGGCATGCCTTAATTGTTCCCAAGACATTGGGTAATGCTCTACTGATGGGCCTAAGGTTGAACTAATAGGCAAGTAAGATGCAGTTTAGCTTCAGCAGGTTTTAAAGTACTAATGAGGCACAATATAATGAAGTTAAGAACTTGTCAAGACAGGCAGCTCATATAAAAATTTGAAACAACCTTTACATTTCTTTTCTTTAAAAAAAAACAAAACAAAACAAGATTACCCCAACATTGAGAGGATTTATTCAAGTTAAATATTTTCTGGATTAATAGAATTTTAGGAAAGACTTTTTAAAACTAGATGCCCTGACTGAGCAAGGGGCAAAATGTTTCTGCCTGAATATCAGTAGGTCAAATATATTTGCAAAATACCAAGTTTTTAGTCTGAAGAAAGAGTGAGTTGGATATCCTGTATTCCAAGCTGTTTTTTATGCATCTGCTTGTCTATATTTAGCAGCTTTGCAGGCTGGGAAATTTTAGAGCTTTAAAAGAACAAATACTGACTAGTCACCATTCTAACTTTATGACATTTTCCTGGAAGCACTCTCAGAACAAAAATGCAACATTCTAGGTATTTTAGTAACTACAGGATTGATTGGAACTTCATTGGATTTTAACTACTGCATGCCAGGCTGTTGTGCTCAGTGACATAAAATATTTCATTTTCATTTTCTGACATAAAAGTCTAAGTGTCCTGCTGCTGAGATGTATCAATCAAATCAGAGGTTCAAATAGAATATTATCTTTATGCTGGGATGAGAGGGAAAACGACGCTTTAGTTCCCAGTCAGTTGGTACCAAATGCCTTCACAGTCCCTAACAGACTTCTGCACACACTTGTGCAGAGCCATTACTTCAGGGTTCATAAAGTGGAACACAGCACTTCTGACAAAGCTGAAGCTTTTTTTGTAAATTATTTTTAGAACATAAAAATGTTGCTTGCATCGAAAAGGGAAATCCAAACTCGTTTTTAGAAGGTTCATTTTACGACAGGCACTGCAAACAATTAAAGCCCAAGTGTTTTGTGAATAGTGGTATTTCAGAGATGTCTGAAGAATGGCTATAATCTGCAAAATCCATTTTTTTATGAAGACCACTGGATAGTTGCAATAATGGGTAGGGACATTGTAAGCTACACCACAAGAATTTTTATTCTGTTTAATGTGAGTACCTCTCTGGCCATGAAGCACGTGATTGTTGTGGATAGGTGGAATGAAATATTCTCTGCACTTCAAAAGCCCAAAGTATTTTAATGCAGAAGAAGTTTTTCTTTTTAACTTAGCACAGGCTTTACAAATTTAATGCCAGCCTGTACCAAGTGTTCATCCCCCAAATACCCCTTCTAGTGGCTCACTGGACAGTGGCTCACAGACACTTTTCTTCCATAAGAGCAATTCAGCACCTTGTTGAATTTCCTCAGTCAGTTTAAATATTAAAATGAAAGTTGCTGCTGCAATTAGAGAAAAACAGGAGTTTAGAGAAAAACAGGAGTTTAGGGTTGGTTGGTTGAGGGGGTGTCTTTCTTGAATTAAGAGAATGAAAAGATGACTTAAGTGCTTAAATGTTAGAAAAAGAAAGTATGACCTGCAGGCAGAAACCCAGTCTGGGGAAAAGGGAAAAGAAAGAAAAAGTCCAAAAGATGAAGTGCTCAGCCTCCAGGCTTGGCTGCCTGCTGATTTCCCATGACTTGGTGTGGTAATAAGCACACAACAAAAGGCCTCTATCAGACAACTAACCCAAATTTGACTTTTTGCACCTCTCAGTACCAGAATCCTTCAGTTCCATGCTGTAGACAAGCAAGTGCTCAATTTCATAGGAATGCAGGGTCTTCCTGAGTGACTCTTCCAATACAGTGGAAAAGAACTCAGGCTCAGCACTGTGTGCTCCTGAATAAAACCAGTCTGGTTTAGCCACTGTCCTGGAGCACAGTGGGGCACAGGCAGCCTTTCCCACCAAGCCACAGAGATCATTTCTGCACATGCTTTTGCTGCTTCTCCAGGCACAATGCCAGCTCTTCTCCCTCCCTGCATACAGCCAGGCTGGGTAGGATGCCTCAATTCTCACGGACCAGACATCTGAGACTGCCCTGCAGAAAGGCATCAGGGAGCAAAACCCAACCAGAGAAAATGTCCAAACTTTTGATGGTATCAATTGCTTCTTATTACAAATTGTCCTTTTCTAAGGTAGATGTGAATCAGAAACTTAAAGAGGCACAAATGAACCACCCCAGGACTAGACCATGGACATTCCTCTGCAGAATATTTCCCTTGGTACCAGCAACACATGAAACATTTCCCTCCCACACACTGGTAATAGTAACACTTTACTTTTGCTAACCCTTCTCAAGATCATCTTCTCTGCAGCTTCTCCTACTCACAAGGCAGTTTGAAACTGCTGCTGTCCTGTGCTTAACCCTAAACCAAAGGACAAAAATCACTGAATTGCAAGAAAGCTGCAGCACTTGTGCTCACTTTCTCCTTATTCCTTACTTCTGCCTACCACATCACAGAGCTTTTCTATGAAGTACCAAGGAAGAGAGGGAGAAATCCAAGTAAAGGAATTGTTCTGAAAGTTTGCTGAAATAGAATTTATGATGCCTCCTTAGCAAATAACTGAGTAAGGCTTCATTAAATGTTATCATCAAGATTTTCACAGTAATATTCTTTTTCATCTGAGGCAGATAATATTGACAGTGTTGCCAAGTAATTACACCAACAAAGCAAATGTATGGCATTGTGCCCTTACAATTCCTCTTCTGGCTGCCCAGCATGCAGCTCAGCAAGCAAGGCTACAGGCCACTGACAGTAGAAGAAATTGTTTTATTTCTTAATTGTGAAGCTCCAGGTTACAGAAATGCCACTCAGACTTGCTAAGCTTCCCAAATAAATAACTGATCATTTCATAGCTCAGCACAGTTACTGTACAAGCCCTAATGCAGAGAGGAACTGGCATTTGCTGGCACTTAGTGCAGTGTGTTGGCAATCCAGTGGAAGCCAGATGAAATTTGTTCACGTGGTTCCTTTCCCAAACAACCATTTGATCAGAGCACAGGCTCAGTGTGGTTGTGGGAACTGCCAGTTCAATCAAAACCCACCTTGGAAATCTTTTGAACTCAGTGAATGTCCCTTCAAATGATGAACACCTTGTGTCACCTTGATTCTATCCAATGTCACAAGGTCAATCCAACCCATGAATTTCTGTTTTCATATTGGAAGAACAATGTTCCTCAACATGAGACACTCTTGGATTTATTTTTTTAAGATGCTCCATCTCAACCAATATGATAATTTACTATGGTTAAAACAGGGACGGGACGGGACGGGACGGGACGGGACGGGACGGGACGGGACGGGAAGGGAAGGGAAGGGAAGGGAAGGGAAGG
>JACBWW010000040.1:5072250-5200412 GCA_020086605.1 Lanius collurio | reverse complement strand
AGGAAGGAAGGAAGGAAGGAAGGAAGGAAGGAAGGAAGGAAGGAAGGAAGGTACAGTTATCAGCCCAGTGGATCAACCTGGGGTTTTTCTCCTACCTGTGAAAACTGCCAAGCTGACAGCATGGAAGTCTGAATCCCGTACAAGACACACTTGTAGACTAAATGGAACAGCAAGTTCTGTCTCCCCACTGCTGAAGCACAAGGACAAGCACAAAGAACTAGGCTATAAATCCCCTGCAATGCCTGCTCCATGCCTGGTCTACGGCTCTCCCTGCTAAGCAGAGCGTCCATTAGTGTCAGTTGTAATGGTGGATTCTGCACTATGACCATTCCTCAGCCGGGAATTGGACTGCAAACCCAGCCTCTCATTTCACACTGCAAACCCAAACACTCATCATGCAGTCATAACTTGTGGTCACTGCTGACCCACACCCCATCAAAGCAGTGACCTTGAAATGAAAAGGTCTCGTCTCACTCCCCTTCCTTCCATTTCTCAAGCAGAACAGCAACACCAAGAGTTCTTAGGATTGGAAGGAATCCAGATGTAATGGGTATGTCATTGAACCTTGAGCTCTAAACAGGAAGCCAATGAGAACTATTCCCTACCACTCTTCTAAAGGAAGATTAAAAACAACCACCCCTCCCAAAAAATCAAAACTCCAAGGATTTCATTTTCAGCAACAGGTCAGGAGCTGAGCAATACCTATGAAACTCATCATCACTGACCTCAGGACATCTCTCACCCCCAGCTGATAACATCCAACATTTTCCTATGGCAACCACCTTTGCTACATTCTGATTTATATGTAGAACACTGCAGATTTTGGAATTGGTCCACTGTAACTGACCACCTAAATTATTGGGTCCTTATTCATCTGAATTATTAGTGCAAATTAATTGAAAAGGTTTGTTCCTGAGCCAATGCTGCTCTGTTAGCCCTGTACAACTTGAGTCAAGTGGTAAGGTTGTTTGGAATCAGAGAGATGATATTTTAGTTAGGTTTTTTAAGTCTTTTATTTTTATTTTTAAAAGTTACAAATGTTGCATTAACTGGGTTATAATATAGATAGTCATCTCTTTAATTTCCACTCCTTATGGTCTGTTTTTTGATTGGTTTTTTGGTACAACACTTGCTGCCTTGTCACTTTCAGAAAATCAAGCCCCAGAATTTAAAGTGAGATCTGTGTATAACTATATATACATATATGTATAGATATGCTATAAAAATTACAGCACAAATATCTACATATGCTGTGTGTTTTAAACACATTAATCTAAGGCTCTGAAAATATCCAGCATGTGAGCATTCTACTTTTAGGTCTGTGGTATTTAAAATGGCCAAGGCTGGTTTTTGCACTGCATGTAAGGCTTTTTTCTGTCAAAAAAATAATAACTATAAATCTGTTTTCTCATGCCCAAGTAGTCCTTGATGAGACATGTGAGGAAACGCAGTGTGGATTGTCATGAACGGAGCAATAATCATAAAATTAGAAACAAAAGAATGAGACAGAACAAAGCTTTTTTTTTTTTTTTTTTTCCCAAAGATTCTAAATCACACACAAAACATTTGTTCTGCTCCAGCTCTTTGTGAACTAATTGGCTCTCCTGGAGGGACAGGTAATTGTACTTGACTACACAAGCTGTCCTGAAGCTCCCTTGGAAAGCTCCAGTAAGCTTCCAGTGTTAGCAGCCATCAAGGATTTCACAGGTCAGGCATCGGATCGATACAGCTAAAAGCAGCAGGGACTGTAATGTCGACAGCAGGTTTCAGAAAACGCTGCAAGTGCCAGTTTGTTCCCCTTCATGCAGAAGCTCAAGACAGCTTAATTAACCCTTGGAAAATACAATTTATCCAGAGGCTCTGCGGGTCTGTACTGGGCCTTATTGGTGAGCTGCTAGCGGAGATACTGTAGCTGGCAGCTCTGAATTCCCATTTCCCCCTTTAATGCTGTTCAGTTAGAATGCAAACAAGCCATGGTTTTAGGAGGAAGTGTTCGCCCTGTCCTGAGGAGCTGCTGCAGGAGGCCACGGAGGCAGCTGCTTCGTTAGAACTCGCTTGTGATTGCAGCAGGAGCCCGGCCCAGCAGGAGCATTGATCACTCACGTCTTGGGCTGTGTGGGCCTGTGTGTGTGCAAGGAAAAAAGAGAGAGGGGGAAAGAGTCATCTCCCACAGGTCTAAATGCTTCTCTGCCCTCTTGTAAAGATGTTCCCTTGTTAGTTGTCTACTTTTACTGCCTTTTAATACCACACGGCCATGAAAAGTACAGACAAGGTAATTTTCCACATCCCAAAACACCTACATTTTAGAAGACAAAGAACTTGCCAGGGGTGACAGACCAGTAAGAAGTTAGCTTGTCTGATGTGATATTCAAATTTGTGTCTCCAATGTCAAGCCAACAGGCTGAAGGGTTTTTCCTTCCACAGCTCTTTTCAAGCTAAGGAGATCTTCTAAGACATGCTTAGAACAACTATGAAAATATACTCAAGTTACTGAAGCTTGGCAATTTTAACATAGAAATCTGCCTGTGAATTCAGTTAAATTATCTGTAATATTGACTACTTCAAAACATGAACTATACTTCGATTATTTGTGGGTTTAATGTGTATAATTTCAATTAAATAATGTAAATGCATCTTGTTCAGTTTATATTTCCTTCCTTTAAAGAATGAAAACCTGCTGCTTTTGTTCTGGAACAGGGAACTCTCACTGAAGAAAACAAGGTAGACATCACTTTCTTTCTACTGGTTTGTTCCTGTTTCTGATGGTAAAACACTACCTGAATTGGGTAGGATGAAGGAGACAAAATCAAATTAGAAATTTGATTTTTTTACATGAGTGCACACGGATCATCACATACACTCACACAGAGACTTGTGGAATTAACTATGCAATTCTGAATCCATATTTTCATCCTCACTAGCCATTAAAGACATGGGAATTTATGATGAAACAAAAAAATGATGAACAACAAGCAACAAGGATTCTTAAAAAAGCAAAAGCAACCCAGACTGTATCTGTGATGGTTGCATTAACACACCCACAAAAATAGCACAGGAAAAGCACTTGATAGAATTATTTAATACACCTATGTCACAGTCCCCCTGTCCAAGAAACTAGATATTAATTTTTCAGGATAGCTTGTAGGAAACACTCTGCCAGAGGTAGTGAAAGATGTTGCTTGAAGGTCTGCAAGCAAAGGGGAATGACAGCTACTTGACACACTTGAACCTGGCCTATTGCCACCTACTGGGGAGCCAGAAGGTTCTGAGGTGGGCCCACACTTACCCACATTTGTATTAATGACATGCAAGAAAAAATAAACCAGTGCAGGAGTGAGAAAGGGCTGGGCTGCACCCAACAGAAGTGCACAAAAGCAGGAGATGCATTGCAGGGGAACAACTTGTGCTCACTCATGCAAAGGGTAGTTCCACAGGAGCATCTTAAATACAGGCACATTGAATTCTCCACAAGAAGAGGGCTTGGCAGATGAATTGAGATGAATGAGAAAAGACAGAAGTAGGTGACAGAAAAGAAGTTCTATGGTCGCTTACAGCAACTGTGAGTCTGTCTCCAGAACTGGAAAAAACAACCTACTGTTTAAAAGTCTTACAGTTTGGACTACAACCAGCACACTCTTGAAAAGACCACAGAATCCAGCTGGCTATCTCTGATTTGTGAGATCAAGCAGGATAAAAGAAGCATTGCTAAACACCTTGTCCCAATTCTCAGGAAGGCTTGAAATTGGACTAAAAATGTGCAAGATACTAGAGGGTAATAAGGGAAGGACTTGGATTACTGCTAGAATATCAATTAAATAAGTCAAACTGTGACTTTAGAGCACTCCATGGAAAGATGATGAGGAACACAAGTATGAAAACAAGAGCTGAATTCTTCTACCTCTGCCACCAATTCTCTTGCTGTTCCTGTTTTTTCCTGTCACTATATATTTTTATTTTTATCTGCACTTACACTTTCATTTTTACTGGTTTGGAGTCGAGGTTTTTTTGCAGTATTACACCACTGTAAGGACCTGACGTCTATTGGAACTCCTTGGTGCCACCATAACAACCCAGCAACATCTGACCAGATGGGGTGTGTGGGAGAACAAAGCAACAAAACCAACATGTTGGAAACATCTTCTTCAGGAAATACAAATGATTTCTGAGGAAACACCGTGAAGTGCATCTTAGCATTTTCTGACAGTTTCAGAATATAGGAGGCAAAGATCCTTAAGGAGAGCTCTGCTCTGATATATTCTAAGCAGTGTTACTCATTAGGATCTGTAAGAGCAAAATTTAAATCTCACATAACTCAAGAATTCAATTTTAATAATATCAACAAAGAGCTTTTACATTCCCACAATACAATTTAAAAACTAAATCCTCCTGTTAATTATCAGGGAGTGCAGGCTCTCCAAGGTTGAGTACCTATTTCTGTTTAAAGGTCGACACTTTAAGTGCTCTAAAATCCACATACTTGCTCAAATTGCCTTGAAATTCGGTGTGTCTCATGGGGACCCGAGGGAAGGTGAGAGTCATATGCTGAGGGTCACATTTGCCTGGGCTTTTCAAGATATGCTTGAAAAAGCAGCTTTTTCTAAGTGATGAAATTCTGATAAACTGGGTTTTTTTCTACTTTTGCATATCCTTAGTGGATCAAACCACAGTTCTATGCAATGTTTAAATGCTCTTAACATTCAACATTTGTCACCATGAACAGGGAAGTGTCTAACTTCCTGATCTTAAGAGACTACAGAACATCAGGACTCTGAAATCAATGGCTCCCACCTCACTGACCAATTTTAAAATAAGCTGCAGAGTACAAGAGGATGTCTGATATTAACCTACTCTGTTCCTGGTGGCAGTTTGCATTTGGTCCTCCAAAGGAATTCTGGAAACCAACTGAGTTGATATTATTAGAGATGGAAAAACCTCTGCAAAGACATATTTTATCATGTGGGGTAAATACAATTAAAATATTTTTTTTAAAAAGCAAGTTACATATATGAATTCTTGGCTTAATGAGGCAGGAGAAAAGGCCTGGAAATGGTAACTGGGGAGACTCAGTGTTCTTAGGAAAGTTACAGAAGACAGACTCCCTCATTAGTTTTATACGAGATATTTAAAATTCCTGTAGCCATCCCATAATTAAAAAAAAACAAAAAAGAAAAAAAAAAAAAAAAAAAGCCCAAATGTTGGGCAATGTGTCATATTTGTGATTTCTCTGTTAGTAAGCAGGAATTTCTGATTACATAAAGCATCTGCTTGCTGATGGTGTTGTGAGGAAAATATGGTAGGAGCTGATGACCATACGCTTCGTTATTCCCAGCCCCAATTTGGTGAGGGGCTGTCTCAGCTCAGGGCATGTGGTGTCAGCCTTAGCACCAGACAGCAAACTTGAGCCTTAATGCTGTTTAAGGTCAAAAATTGTTAGATTATATATAAAAGGCAGGCTTATTTCATGCTCCATGCACTGGGATCTGTTTGTTTTTACTGAGAGCTTTGGAATTGGCAGTTTGAAAGAGTCATTTACAGTCCAGTACATCGGCCCTTCCTCTTCCACTTTAATATGGCTGTAATTTCTGGAGGGGTAATGCTACCACAAAAAAAAAAAAAAAAAAAAAACCAAAACAAAACCGCCTCTTTAAAAATAAAGACCTTGCACAGTCTTATCTATGTAGAATAGGACATCTACTTATTGTGTATTAATCAGTAAAATGTTCTGAACAGTAATTGTCTCAATACTAAATGCGGGTTAAAAGATCTCCAACCTGTCAGTGCAGTCAGGGTGAAATAACTTAGAAGTTCAGGTGAAAAGAGTACTTGAAGAGAAAATTCCTACTGCGATACTTTCCAAGAGGAAACTTGGCTAGCACTAAAAATGGGTCATTTGAGGTTGTGCTTGCACAAAACTTAGTCTAAGAAAATGCTGATACTTATTGTAAGTGTGACTTTTGCAGTCACTGTTTTAGGGAACAAACTTTGAAAACCATTGTATAACATCTTGGATTTGATCTAATTAGTTTTTTAATATTTCCTTAATTTATTTCCCTGATGTATCATATAAAAATCATGCAAAATACAAGCTTATCAAGTCACAAATTCATTCCTTTAAAGTTTCATCTTTTTCAGGTTTAGTGATTTAACTCTTGTCACCTCTCACCACTATCATCCACATAAGGCCAAATGATTTTGGAATGCCAAAAGGCAGATCACCAGAGCCATGGAAACTGAGAGCCATTGCTCTATCCCAAAATGAGGAGACATAGAGGAATGGTACAGAATTAGCACAAATTCAGGTCAGGAAAATTCCCCCTACTGCTCCTTTTGCTGCCAGAGAGAAAGAAAAGAGAGTTTTGGTACTTTTGAAAGGAACAACTGCCCTTTGTAGCAGTTTAGGAGATCTGGCCTAAACAATCCAGGAGAACTAATTTGCTTTTCAAATTTCACCAAGGTATACCAACATATTCCTGAGAAATGGAATGGGAGAACATAAAGTTGTCTTGAGGCCTCCCTTCATTGCAACTGGCTGGCTCAGGCAGTCTCTGACAGAAGACTGAAGAAGAAAAAATAATGAGGATGAGATTACCAACACCCAGCTGGAGAAGTCACCAACACGTTTCTGTGTGGACAGAATAGCTCACAAAGCCAGAAGTCTCTGCTAACCACAGAAATTTGTCGCTCTAGGTAACCACCCATAGGTGAAGTTAGTCCCAGTTTTCTCTTTAGAGGTGTTGTGGCTCTGTTCTCTGAGGTTTTTCAAGGCTGCCCCTGTGAAAGCCACCCTGGGAAACCAGCATATGAAAGAGGGGGGTTTTGCATTGCTAGAAAGAACATAAGGACCATATGGTTAGAAAGGGACAGGCTTCAGATTCTTTGTCAGCATGAGGACGGCGCACACTCCAGTACAGACTAAAGCTTCTGAAAGCTGTGGGAGAAAATGGTTACTGTTAGCTATTAACTCTGTAATTTTCTACATGTGCTGGGCAAGGATCCTGTGAAATAGCAGGACTCTCTCTGCGGTTACAGGGACTATAAAGCAACCCTCAACAACTGTTTAGAGAGGAACCTGTTTTAAATCTTAAAAGCCTGGAATCACTTTATTTAGTCAGCAGTGGGGCAAAAGATGATTTAGAAATAGCTTCCTGGTGTGTCTGGAAAAACATCTGTATTTCATCATATAATGGAACAAACATGGCGTAGTTCAAATACAGGAATGGGTTATATAGATGATGTGTTCATTATAGGTACAAATTAGGAAGCTCCTTTGGGAAGATCAGTCTATTCTGAAGGTCACTGTCAGGTCAGATTTATTCCAAAGCAGCTTCTTTTTTACAGAACCTGGAACTAACACACTTCTTTAATACACTGAGCTTTTGTTCAGCTGAGTTTTTATTTGTGTTTTGCTTTCGAAGTTCAGAAAAGCCCTAAACTTCAGCGTATTACTGGTGTCTTTACACCATGTAAAGCCTTCCTGCTGCAGTGTCACCCCTGGCAAGAGCCAGTGCTGTCACTCCGCTCCTGCTCCGACACTCCTAAGCCTGAATCCTATTTCCCTGCCGCTCTACTCCAGCCAGAGGGGACAATGCTCTGCATTTGGGAGCAGAGGAGAAGCAGCACAGCTGTCCCCAGCTGGATGTCACAGCACAACAAAGCAGCACTGCAACCTACAGAGGAACTAATGCTCAGCACGAGATGGAACTGCAGAGCTTCCCGGCAAAGAAATGAAGAGTGTGGAGTGGTCTAAAAAGGAATAACTGAGGGGCAAGGTGGGGCTTTTCTGAGAAGAGAGGAGTGCAATGGGAAGGGAAAAGCAAGGGAAGCAGAGAGTGAAAATCCTGGCAGAAAAGCACACAGGGAAAGGAAGGTCCATGCATTTATGACTGTCAATACACATCTGTTCCAGTCTTGGATACTGGTTTCCTGTGGGACTCTGGAAGAACACGACTCCATGTGCATATGGAAAGTGAAGACAGAGATACTTCTGCCCCACAAGGGACTGGCAGGAATTTCATCTCCTTTGACAGAAACATGGCTGCTTATGTGGGCCCAAACCCCAATGTTTCTGTGCTAAAAGTAGGTAGTGAAAGTAGCCAATGCAGAGGTTTAAACAGGGAATTGTGGCAAGCTAGGCTGAGGAACATACACAAAATCCTGTCTTTTCTTCTCTGAGCAGTTACCCAAAAGCTCAAGAGTCTTAAGAGTTTATTCTGGCTGGAAAGCAGAACTGGCAATGGAGCTGCCTTCTCCCTCCAAGAAATTCTGCTCATCTGCAAAGAGCACAGAATGCTCCATGCCCATGAAGATGGCAGGACTCAATATGAAGCACCATTTTTCCTCAAATTCCATAAGCCCATAAAATAGGCAGTAAGTTTTATGACATGGTCACAGAAGATCTTTAGACTAACAAATATAATAAGACATTTGAACATAGCAGGAAGCTGTGGATACCTTCAGCCTATGCTTCTGTTAGGATTAGAATTTGCAAATCCTAATTTTCAAACGTGCATTTGTGGGTAGCTGCCTATCATGTGAATGTATAATAAAAAGGTCTGTTGGCATAAATGCTTGGAAGAACCTTTGAAATCTTTCACAAGAGTAACTTGCGCAGGAAAGCTTCCCTTTGTTTAATAAACTAAGCTTTCATAATACTAGAATGAACAAATTCTTTAGATGTTACACAAACCTTAACTAAACTCAAATTATTCTAAATGTTCTGTTCTATATATTACAATTTACTCAGTGGGCTTGCTCAGAATTATAGAGAAATGACAAATCATTAATAATTATAATCCTTACATGACAATTTAACAAGGAGTAAAAACCAGAGGAGAAAGCAAAATAGTTGAAAGAATTTTCACTTGAATAAATAAAAAAATATTAAACTCTATCTGTGAAAAACTGTTTTTGTAGTGGATTGGAATATTACATATCTGTCACAGAAGATACACTTCCATGAATTAAGATATAAAAATATAATATTTAAATATATTTTAAACACTTTCTTATTTAGAAATCATGTGATTTGTCACTACTTTCTTGAGCTACCGACAGCACTGACTATTTCAAAAACACAAAGCAAATGCACTTTAAGACAGGCTTCTGGTTTGTTGCGTTTCTTGAAAATCAATGGTTTAATTTAAACAAAACAAAACAAAAACAAAACTACAACAACTACAAAACCCCACACATACAGATGTCCTGTGAAAAAACCCAAATTCTTAGGAATGGTTATTATATATCTTGGACAGGCATCTGTGAAACAGATGGAAATCTAAATAGTAATAAAGGTGAGCATTTGCTTCCCTTTGCTACCTCACAGTGCCAAATATTCATTAATTATGTCATGAGAGTAATTGTCTCTGATACCTCAACAAAGCAGAGAGCTGACATTTGTGTGAATTACACTTAAACCCTGGGAGTAACTTCAGTACTGTCATCACACCAGGAAAAGCACGTGCTCGTACTCTCCTTTTAACTGCTTCCCCTTGCCAAAGTCCTTTACCAGGTTTTTTCCCCTCCTTTTTATGATAATCCATAATCTTCAGCCTGCTGCAGACAAAAGACTTGCACCTCAGCGGTCTGATGCATAAACTACAAAGCTTTTGCAAAGCTGCAAAACCTTCAAGTGACTTCATATATGAGCACTGTGTGTCACTTGGGACAGTCCATCCCAGGCCAGTTCATAGCACATTATAACACAGGAGTTGGTTTTTTAAATAAAAACCCCCAAACTTGAAAGTCTTGTTGTGCGTTTTAACAGAAGAATAATGCACTGAGCTTGGACTTTTCAATACTTAGCCTGCATTTCTGTTTCATCTGCTTGTGTTCCTTGATTCATTCAAATATCAGCATGAAAACCACACTTATAAACACAGCCCTTTCTTTAAGCATTTATGGGCTTTACTGTGCATTTTCAGCAAGCTTTTTGATATTTTCATTTTACAACCAATTAATGAAAGCCCACTCTGAGCTATAAAGAGGAAATAATGCCAGGTTCTGACAGATGTTTTGCATGCATTCTGCATTTATTACAATGTTTTCACTTTAAAGCTGGAAAGAGAAACTGCAAGTTAGATTTTGTTTATCCATCGCACCTTAAAAATACATCTTGGGGAGCCCTCAGGAAAATAAATGAAAAATCATCCCAAGACATTGAAAATAAAGTTCCTTGAAGTTACAGAACTCTCAAACATTGTGGCCCAAAAAGATATAAGCAGGTAGGTTCTTTCCTGATTCTCTTTTACTTCTCTTTTTACAATCTCTCTAAACCTGAGATGTAAAATATCTATTACCCTTTTTCCACTTACTACACTCGGATGTCCTTTGCCTTTTGCTCCCTGGATTTCACTGCAGGAATCAGGAGGTGGATGGCTGCCACCAGAACCTTCTCCAGAGGCTCAGCCTGTGTCTTTATCCCCGTGATTATTGCTTGCAATAGTCTCATTAAGCTGTTTTGTCCCCAACTACGGAATTCAGTTGGAAGGTGGCTTTTATGCCTTCTCTGTTTAGAAATGACCTCTTGTCTAATCCATAAAACTCCTCCTTCCCTTAAAAGTTCTTTTTTTTTTTTTTAAAAAAAAAAGCTACTATTACGCTCTCCTTGCTATAACAACAAAACTTTAAAAATCAAGTTACCCTTGAACTTTCCCAAACGGCCTTGTACAAAACGTCCTGGGCTGGCTGATGAAAAGGACATAAATCTTTTAACACTCAGACACTTGAGCTGTGCCTTTCCCAACTGGAAATGATAATGACTTTCCCACCATTCTGCCTCGGAGAGCTGCATTCCAGCGCCACACACCCGCGGGCTCACGGAGGGCAGAGCTCAGCTGAGGAAGCCAATTCCTTGGAGAGCCGCAGAGCAGCCCCTGGTGGGGCTCATCAGGAATCCCAGGCACAGCTCCATTAAGGCTCTCTGCACTGACAGCAACTGCTCGCTAAGGGAGATGAGCACAGCACGGGAGCAGGAGGGTTTCCACAGGCCAAGGCAACTTTTCTGCCGCGGGCTGACACCAAGTTTTTGCTCAGTGCTGCCAAGACCCTCCAAAGAGGCCTTTCTCAAAACAGATCAAAGGTGATCTGGGCACTTACCAAGCACTCACTCTTATTTAATGAGGAAGGATGCACAGGAACGCTGACGAAATTAAAGCCTTGCATTAGACAAATACAAAAGCATCACAGTATTGAGGAGTCAACAAATACAGGAGTGCTCAGAGAGGGTGTTTGGAATTATCTTACTCTTCCTTTTGCCAAAAAAATAAGCCAGTACTAGTACAGGATAACTGGGGACAATAAATACCTTGCAAGAACTAGGAATGAACCTCACTCCCTTGTGCATTTAGCTATTAAAAAAGAGATTTAAAAGCCACAGTGAAACTCCACTAAAGAGTCAAGGAACAAAGCACATGAGAGCTAGAGAATGACAAGATCATTGATAGCTTGAGGGAAACCTTGAAAACTCAGAAACAGAAAGAAAGTGCTGTGAAAATTAAGCAATTCCAATTCATCTAATTGTAGGGAACAAGTACCTTCTGCATGGCAGCAATACAGACTGAACAGATTTCTTTTTGGATTACAAAACTGTGTTCAACTACCGAGCAGAACTGCTGTGAAACCAAAAACAATGCATATTTCTGATTAACAATACAGTGTGTACAGTTGAAAGGTCTAGAAATTCCAGAGAGATGTGAAGGTTCTGACAGCCACTGTGATCATCCATTCTAATAATCACAAGCTATAAAACCCTCTAATTTCCACACCCAACCTACTTAATGGGGCCAAATCTGTGGCCTGTCAAAACTTGGTAGGATGGAAGAGCTGATAAGAATTGACTTGATAGAAAGATTACTTTTATAGCCCCTAAGAAAGGCATTTATTTCCCAAGAACCCTACAAATCTTCTATACTTCATATTTCACAGTACACAAAGTGAACCAAAATGGTTTCTAGACATTTTAAAGTCACCCCAGTTTTGGAATGCTGAGGTATAGATTTGCTTCCTCTCTCCCTATCCTGGAACTTGAAATTCATCTGGAATGGCCTTCTTTTGGTTGTGGTGCTCCTTATCCAGATGTTCTTAGCATGCTGCACAGTACACATAGCCCTTCTCTAATGTTAGTACACTGCAGGCTCCTCTGCTGTGGGGGTAACATTTACCTTGGCTGCATTATTGCTCCTTTGCTTGCCTTGGGAACACATTTACAAAGAGCTCCTTTATAGATTTTCTGCCACCTATTAGAATAGGGAATGTAACTCCATGTTCTTTATGCACAT
Source organism: Lanius collurio (assembly GCA_020086605.1). Taxonomy (NCBI): domain Eukaryota; kingdom Metazoa; phylum Chordata; class Aves; order Passeriformes; family Laniidae; genus Lanius; species Lanius collurio. Next base: position 5,188,137 of record JACBWW010000040.1, on the reverse strand, counting down.
TGTCTCTCTCCTTTGGATTCAGGTGCCCTTCGCTCTGAAAGAGTAGGGTCAGCTCTTTAACACAAAAAAAAGTGCAAGATGCTACTTCTCAATCCAGACTGGATGAGATCTGGGCTGCACCAGGGGAGATTTCAATTGGATATTAGGAAAAAAATCATCATTGAAAGGATTGTCAAGCACTGAACAGGCTGCCCACAGAGGGGGTGGATTCACCATTCCTGGAGGGATTTGAAAGGTTTAGTGGTGGACTTGGCAGTACTGGGGGAATGCCTGGACTTGATGATCTTCAGTGTCTTTTCCAACCTAAATGACTCTGTGATTCTATTCTATGTGAACAAGGGAATGGACTGGGATAGATTATTAGGGCTTAATGACCCTTTGATTAATTTGTTGTTGACATTTACTCAGAGGAAGCAGCAGAAGAGAGAAGAGAGCCATAATCAAGGGGAAGGGTGTCTCTGGAGACTCTCTGGGGTTGGGTGTGCATAAACAAAGCTAGTACAAGCTTTCAATGGTTGCACTAAACAGCTGTTTCATTATTTATGTAAAAAGTAGTAGCATATGACGACTCGGATTCTTGGAAGGAAATCTTTTTTCTTTTCCTAAAGACATGCCTCTGGATTCCTGCAAGTGATATTTATATCCTTAAGGGATTTCCTCAAATGCCTTCCCATGGCAATCTACTTTCCATAAAGGCTCGATCTGATGAACCACTCAATTACAGTAGGTCATTGTAGTGATGTAATGACAATGTCAGGGACAGACACTTACATGAGGCAGTTTCATCTCAGACAAGTAGAAAAATCATAGTCAGCTGAATTTCTAGTCATTTCAGTTACAGTGCTTTATTTTCGAGTTGCTTTTATCCTCTCAGTGAAATTTTCTAGGTGGAGCATGACACTGTGGCAAACAGTGCAGTCAGCACCATGGTCTGTCCACCATTGGTAGCGCTGCTGCAAAGCTCCCTGCATCACTAAAGAATTCCAAGATGATCTAAACAACATCTGCTTCCCAAATCTGTCTGTTCCCAATGTCAAGAGCAAGCCCCTTCCTACCCAACCCACTCTGGGTAACCCCCAAGAGGCCACTCTGTGACCCTGGCTGCAAAGTGAACAGCACCAAGCCTTGAACATCTGCTCTCCATCTCAGCCCCTGCCCAGGAGAGAGTTGTGTAATCCACACACTCACGATGATGCCTCTTGTGATTTGTGTGTAGTCTGGACAAACTACAAGCTCTCCTTTGCTCCCTTGTTGCCAACTCTCTCCATTCTCATCTTCTCATCTCTGGGAATGTTGCTGCTACGTGGACTCTCTTCTGAGTATTTGACTGCTCAAGCTCCCTTTGACCTCACACATCAAATATCTCTACTTTAGTCCAGCACTTCAGAAGGCAAGGGCCACCTCAAAGAAATGTCCAGAGCTGCCAGAATTATGGCCAGAGAGCACCAGAATGGCCACTGCACAGCTCCTTATTGACCCTCAAACATGTGGCAGTGTCTAAGGAAACATTCAGCCCAACTTTCTCCTACTCAGCAATTCCATGACAAGCTGGCTTCAGAGTTAATAAGTGCTTTGCTTTTCCATGGGAGCAAAATCTATTAGCACAAAAAAGACTGTCAGACAAACAGCCCCTCAATGCTTACTGCCTCTGGCACTAAATTTTGTAGTCCATTCATTAGTACATGCAGATGGGTCATGAATCCAGAACACAGAGATTGTCTCTGAGGCACTACACAAAAAAAGGTAACAGAAAGGTGGCTTCTACTACCACGAAACATCCCTAACTTGTGGTCATAAACTACATTTAAAAAAGCTGATGTTTCCACCTCCCTGTTTCTGCCATGTTTGCTCTTGGAAAGATCCAGCCCTAACAAAGACCTGTGGATGCCACCATAACATACGTCTGTTATTAGTGCAGATGAAAGCAATCAGGAAAAATGTAAATTGTTATAAAACTGCCAGACATTCAATAACAAACTGTTACAGCTTTCAAATGACAGGAAAGCTCTGGCCTTGAGCAATCTGCTTTAGCTTTGAAGGCTAATAAAGCTTCAGAACTGGTCCTGCTTTGTGTACTGGTGTTGGACCAGATGACCTCAAGAGATTTGTTTTAAAGATTAACTTTTATGATTTTGTGAAATTGTACCAAATGTTACCAAGTGAAATATAAACAGTCTTGAACTTTTATGCCATATTAATTTACTCCTTAGAACTGTTATTTGTATGTACGGTACAATTAATTCCATGAGCAATGTAAAAGCCTTCATTAGATGTCCCATGTCACAAAAATTTATGTATCATCTAAGGAATCAAATCCCCGATAAAGACATTAACATAGAACATTACATCCTAATGCAAAAAAGAAATCAGATATTTCATCCAAAATCTTTATAACCACAGTCCTTTTACCACAATGTACAGACTCTACTGTCTGGAGATGGTGGTTTAATAGTAATTCTTGTGTCTGGATTTGTTATTGTTTCCCCTTTCCTTCTAAACTAGGGATGCATCTCCACGAGTATTTGGATTCTACTTCCAAAGCAAAGCCCCTGAGTGTCTCCCCTTATCATACCTTGGTTTGTGGTACAAACAAGTTGTGGAGTAGTAGATGTAATTCCACCTGGAGTGATTGAAACCACGTGAATTTTGGAGTGAGGATATCTAGAAAGGTATTTCCTAGTGAGCTCTAGAACACTGATGCTGTAAAGCAGACTTGTCTTTTTCAACTCTGCACATCAAGCACTACTGAAAAATAATCCTGTGATTTACCTAAAGATGAGTAAACCTGATCCATAGATTGCTGATGATGGGAAGAGAAGCTGAATGTGATGGCCCACCCAGACAACAGCAGAGCATTGGCAGAACAGCTGACAGAAAGCCTAACTCCCTTCTCCCCTCCCTCCTTTAGGTATTGAGATGGAACTGGAATGTCAGTAAATGAGAACTATTGCAAGCTCCTGCTCAGGGGACCACAAGTCCTTTGAATGCCCCAGCATGGAAGGAACAGTTTATGGCTTTCCTAAAACCTCCAACACCCTATTTGCAACTTTGAGAGATGACTGCTGTAACTTGTCCTAATGCCCACCCCCTGGCTTGCTCAGGAATTCACAGTTTCACTGCTGGGTCTATATAATACCTTAAATATTGGCAGTCCAGTCTCCATGCAGCAGTTAAAGCAAGTCTGGAGTGTACTGTAGTAAACCAAACAGCTGCACCCTACCCAGAACAGTTCAGGCCTCCAAATGAAGCACTGAAATGAATCTCCACAGTGCATCTTTATTGCACAGGGAGATGGCTCCAGGAAGACTCTATACACAGAAGCATTATTTTTTGATGGAAGGATAGTACTCAGCTTTTAGAAAAGCAGTGCTGACTGGTTTTCCTGAGCTCCACTTGTAAGCACCATGGACTCAGCTGTCCCTCTTACACAGCTTTATGTAGCATTCTATGTATTATTTATTCTTGGAAAAGACAGAGCCACACAGGAGTCAGAACTCGTTTACATTTCAGTTATGGAGTAAGCTATTGTTTCTATTGCCTCAAAAGTATTTCTGTTTATTCAGCAGTCCTATGATCCACGCACAGTGAAAATAAATTTAAAAATATACAAAAAATGAAGTTCCAATTAAAAGGGAGTTGTGATAGTTCCCCCAAAATGTATTGGGTCTATATTGATTTAATGGCCTGTTACTTTTAAAGTGATAACTTTTAAAACTGTTGCACACAGTTGCCTTTATCATTACAAAAGCACTGCCAAGTACAGAAGTATGGAATTAGTGTACTTATGCTAAAGAAAATTAAGGCAGAATGCCCATCTTCTTAACTTTATGTTTCTTTAATAGACACTCATTCTTCATCTTTTTCCTTTCAAATGTAAGAAAGCTTGAAAGACTTAAACCAGGTTTCATTTAATAAGAGAAAATAAGAAGCCTGCCACACAGAAAATTACTAAATTATGCTCAGTTTAGGGGTTCCACTCTTCTCTTTTGCCTCAGGCTTTGGGACATTAAGGCCATGTTATAAATCCTGGTCAGTGCTTTTTTCTAAGGAGCAGAAATGAGAGTTTATTAGCATCACAGTGGTTGCCTCAATAATGACAAAACAGTTGCTCATTACTGCTCATTAGATTCATATTAGATTCATTTGCAATAGCAATACATCTTCTATTCATACTCGATTGCAAAACAACAGATATGATTTGACACCTGCTGTAGTACAGAATTCATTAGAAAGTAATAATACAAATAGGATTTCAAAGGATGGACTTAGTCTTCTGTCTCTGATAGGTCAAAAATTCGTCATTTAATGTAGAATTTATATCGGATAAACACCACAGCAGGCAGTCAGCTTCTTCAAATCATGTGCTCCAATAAAATATCACACACAGAAGCAGACAAGCAAAGAGCAGACAGACACACAAACAAGCAAATTAACAGTACCATATGCAGGAACAGACATTAACTGTTGCTTTTGATACTCCTAATAGATAAATGAAGTTACTGATTTCTGAAGTCACAGAAAAGTGCAGAAAGATGCATTTTCCTCCAATAGATTAAGTCAACAAGTAAACAAATTCGATTTTCCCTTGAAAACTTCTGGGACAAACAGCCCAGTATGCTCCTGCAACACTTGTTAAATGCCACTGTCCTAATTTACTTGAATAGTGCAAAACCTTTATTGTGTCTCTATGCTTTGGAAGCACCAAACCAACAGCAGTGTTTAAATGAGCTGAAATCTCGCCTTTTCCTAGAAAATCCTATGGAGAAAAGACAAAATTATCTCCAAACTCATCAGTTCTTGCCTCCATTTTTCCCTGTGCAAAGGATGAAAGTATTTGGAAGCAATAGGTCTTCAAAACATGAAGCAGAGAGATATAGGTTGATTGCAAAATGTAGCCCTGCATATCATAAAATAATTCGCATTATAATAAATTCAGCCTCATTATTACCTTTCATGGTATTTCTGAAGGTACAAAACAAATATCCTGTTTCTCTCCTCTGCTCAGCTCTTAATTCAACTATCAAGTTAATTAATTCCCTACTATTTACTGTTTATGCAAAGGAGTATGTCCCTATCCCTCAGCACACCTAACATCTGAAAACACATAATTTTGCTTACTCTGCCTCTGGCAAGAAATTTCTTCACAACTTCTTATCAAATCTGTTTCTTAAAAGAACTGCTTCCCAGCAGATGGACTCTTTTTCCACTCAATTCAGTCATAATCTAGGTCTGTTTCCCACAGAAAAACTGGATATGATCATTGCCCTCTGCATTGTTTGAGATAACTTCCATGATTTAACACTCAAGGACTGTAAAGATGAATTCTCAATGAAAGACTACTGAAGAAGTATTCTGAATTTCATACTAAAACCACTTGATTTGATACAACCTAGAATCAAACCTGACTTTTCCTCACTTCTGAAGTCACATTACCAGCCCATGGTCCTTCTGTGCTTCTCTTCCTTTTCCTTTAAATCAGCAGTTTCCAAAAGCACACACTTCTATTTTGTATCATGAAATTCTGGGTTTTTTTCACTTACATCAATACTTTAGTGCCTCACAACTTTATATTCTTCAGCAAATTGTTTAAGGGCACTTCTATTTTGGCTTTGTGGCTCATGAAAGTAGTAATACTGAATTAAACAGGACACTGGTTTTTTCAAGACCTACAGAAACTATACAGTATTATTCAAAGGTTATTTCAAGGTGTAACCTCTTATCCCTGTCCTTATAAATCAAACTTTACAGAAAATTCACATACAATTACTCTGTGAGGAGTATTAAAAACCAACAGACTGTCTTGGTTCAGCCACCCATTAGAACAGCAGTTCCAAGCCAAGTTCAAATACAAAAGAGAAGGGGGAAAAAATAAATAAAGAGTCACACAAGCAGGGCAAAACCTCGCTTGACTAAGACAACTGCTTTTACAAACCAGCTGTTAAGAAAATGACTAGCCTGATTACTGAAATCAGTGCCCCAAACTACCCAACTATCCCATTTTTCCTGCCAAAACTGCAATTCTGCACAAGGAACTGACTGCATGGCAGTGGGAAGTGGAGCACTGTCAGGTTAGGACAGTGCCTCGCTTTCCTGGGCATGCTGCAAACACATCCCATCCTTATTTTATTATATTTATTATACAAACTATTTCCCACTTCATCACTGGTTTTAATTTTTTAGTTAAAAGAACTCCCAAAACACACCTCAAACCAAAACACAACAACAAACAGAAAGGAGTCTCTACAATCAGGAAAGTCAATGGCTCCCTGATTTCTCCTAGGAAATAAAGTATTGGCACCCTGCCTCTTTTTTTCTGGATGGGATCTGAGAAATAACAATGCAAATATATTAATATTGCATGGTCAGGGCTACTTTCTATTCATATGCCATTAATACAACAACCTTTGCACTACATTTAAAGATCATGAAGATCAATATTTATTCTGAGGTCAGGGAAAAAAAAATCAATCTTGCAGTAAAATGAGTCATATTTAATATTATCCTATCAATATAATTAAGTTTATACATAAAAAGTAGCATTGATATGTGAATAATGAATGCCATGACAGATGAGTTTCCCTTCTTGAACAACTTTATGTGGATAATCTCAGAAATGGAAAGGCTGGAGTGATGTATATGCACCTTCCCATCAAGTAACAGCCATGGTAAAAATACACACACCTGACAATGTCAGGGCCTCAAACCAAACCACCCAGACTGCTCCACATGGATAAAATGAAACAAATATGAAATTATTCCTACAAGGTCAGGCAGTAGCAGAACCAGGATTAGGATCCCAGGAATTACTCCCATAAGGGGAATCTTCCTGGTCCCCTTCTCTGCTCTGAGCACTAGACATGCTGCTCTCCCTGCAAATACAACCCATTCCCACAACAACAATAAACTTACATTACCTCTTCACACATTTCTGAAAGAAAATAAAAATGGATAAGAAAACACATTTTCTTCAGTGCTCAGCAATAATTGCTTTCTAAAGGCATGAGCAATAAAACCTCTGACATCCAAGAGATGAGGAACACACCCAGGGTCCCACCATCTTTGCAGTTACAGTGACAGGAACAGGGAGTAACATCCCAATAGCTATGAAAATGATGAGAGAGCAGCATTTTAAAATTAAAATAATTCCTCAGTGAGAAGAATCCTGACCCTGGCTGGACAGATTCTGTACCTCATTCAAAAGCCAGACATCCCTTCCTACCTTTTTCAGGACTTTTAGTACTGTTGTTGCCAGAAAGTTCGCCTTCCTTGTATTCATTTCCTATTCTGGCAAGTTCAGAGTGTAGAAGTGGCTGCACAATTCCATGGGATCGGTAGCAAGGTGAGTGTTAAAAGCTCCAGAGGCTAAAAAAGCAGCCTCTCTGGAAGTGGGAGAGTCATTCATTCAGGCTACTTTACACTAAATGTCACCTATTGCCACTGTCATCTCCTACACCTTAACAGCACTTTTCAAATAATCTATTTCAAATGAAAGTTCCCAGACCTTCAATCTTTTGTATTTCCTTTAAAGAGAGGACTAATTTCTTACCTGCCTTTTACAAGTCTCAGCTGCTTTCCTCTGCTCTGCTTAACATGTAAACACCTTTAATAGGTTGAACTCGCTCTGAGATGTAAAATAGAAGAACTGCCTACATGAAAAACCTTCATCAGTCAAGAATTTGGTAAATGATGTCTCCATGCCATCCATATTGAGTGTCCATTACTCCTGGACATAGCACATTAACTGACTCATTAGCTATTTCAAACCATATGGACTTAGGTTTGGGTGGGTTGCTCTGATAATATCCTGAGGTGAGCTTCCTAATTATTGTAATTACGTGATCTCAATCACGGGGCCAGTCACACAAAATAGAGTCAGGAGGCTCTGAAATGGGTGTCAGTGCACCCAGACAATGACTGAGCTGAGCAACACGGCCCCTGGATGTTGGAGCTCCCTGGAGACTGCAAGAAGTAATTACTCCCAAAGTTCTGAGGAACCAGCAGAGAGCACGGCGACAACGGAACGAGCATGGCAGGAGCACGGGATCTGCACAGATGCAGGGACACAAATAGATTTCTCAGCACAAACTGGGAAGCAGTCTGAAATTTGATGCCTTGTTGTCAATGCTCTTAATACAGAGATGTTACATCTCTGGAGTAAATTTAGCCATGATATTTTAAGCATCAGTGAGATCTGGAGCAAAGCAGGAGAATTGAATGTGGAAGTGCTAAAATGTCAGTGTTAAATACCACAAAAGCATCACAATGCAGTGGTGAGAGAAGCTACAAGTCCTCAACTACTGTAGCAAATTTAAGGGGCTTTGTGCATATGACACTGCAAGATTTCACATAAATCGTCTGCAATCTTTTATATTCAAGCTTAGGTTTGAGCAGGAGAAGAAAAAAATTAAAATAAATGGAAGACGGACCAAAAGTTTAATGTACAGTGCTTTAAGACAAAGACACAAATACAGCCTTGGGACAGGTTTGATGTCTTATTAAACACTTAAAGAAAGCACTGACTCCATGAGAATCTCACCACAGTCTTTAAATGCAGCCCATGATAAACCAGCACAGCTGATTGTTACTCTCCAGAACATATTCTAGAAAGAGGTTGATAACGGTAGGATTTGCACATTTTTACTCTTAGGAGCACACTCACCTTTCTCCTATTAGGATTTCTGAATTTAGCAGTACCTGTATCACTTTGAAGGGAAATTGCTTCTGCCATAATTAGGCTTTCCTGAAAAAACCCAAACTCAAACAACAAAACCACCTTCACACATGTAGTTATTTTGGCCATTCATCCCTTTATCACCTCCCCAAAGTGCTAATTTGTAGAACTGTGAAGAGGCCACTAGGCTTTATTTAACCTAAATGAAGATCAGCTTTTTGGGAGGGTTGCTAATCGGCTGATGATGAGCAGGTAAAAAGAAAAAAAGCCCCATCTCCAGCTCAGCCCAAGAGGAAAAAAGCATTTCTTAGTCCCACCCACAAAATCCGTGGATGTGCTACTTAGAGGGCCAAAGGCTCTAGAAGCAACTTCTACTCTGCTTAGAGCTTTTCTTAGGTAAAGCTTTTGGTCCTCATTATTTTTTTAAAAATATGTGAGAATTTTGTTTTAAAGTGTCTGAAACCAAGTAATAAAAAAAATGTAGGTGACATTTATACACCTTTTTGGGGGCCTACTATATATGGTTGTTTATTAATAAAGATCTGGACTTAAAGTATAAACTCATTCTTCAGGAGTGGCCTGGTGTGTGCAGGAACTTCTCTTTTTAGTAGTTTGGCTTTTTTCTGTATGACTCATATGACTAGTTTCTCTTACATTCCTGAGCAGTTGTCTTTGATGGTTTTAACTCTTTTAATGATTGATAAAACCTTGAAAATCTTTAACTTTGCATCTATTCTCTCATAAAAAAAGTCCAAACAAAACCCCCCAGCAAACAAAACAACCAAACAAACCCACAGGTATTTTTCATGACTTGTAGGACACATGCCTTAAACCCTCCCCTAACACAGGGTAATGTTAAATTGCCCAAGTTGTGATAGAGCTGCAAGATATTAAGGATGGCTCAGACTTGGGATACTCTTGGACTTGGATGAAGTTGAAATGGTAAAGTTGCTTTTTTTTTTTTTTAGCACAAAGAAACTTTCATTTAAAAACTGAGGACCTTAAACCTCAGTCACCTCTGCAAGTGTCTGTGTTGTAGGAGTCAAAGGGATGTCATGTAGCCTGACTTGTTTTCAAAACCAGTAACCGATTGTATTTTGTGGCTGTATTCATAAATAGGTCCTTATGCATCTATTTTTACTTTTAGTTTGGCTGTTATCTTGTAATGGCTATTTCTGAAATAGCATTTTTCTGATTACTTTATTGTTCCTCAGAACTTGATGAACTTTTTCTCTTTTTTGTGATCATATCTTTGCTCATGAATAAAATGTGTGAAATGAGGTGAAAACAACTCATATTTATGAGCTGTAAAGTTTTGTATTGAACCCCAACCTTTCATGAGATCAATATATCCCACTAACTTCCTGGTGTTAAAGTATTCTCAGTGGTTTTGTGGGGACAAAAGGAGCTCCAGTTGTTACATAAGTGAAAACAAAACAAAAATAGGAATATCTCATCCGTTTTGTTCCTTTAGGATCATGTCTTCTACTATTTATTCATACTTAACCTGTTTGGTTTCCTTTTTCCTCCACAAATCATCTGATTTGGTTCACTTTTTTATTCTGGTGAAACTTTGTAGGCAGGGAAAGAGCTTGGAAGCAGGAAGCCCTTTGGTCATGCTTTCATTTCAGTTTAATCATGTGGATACCTCTTTGCAACAGATGAGCAATAAAGTTTCCTCCTTAAACAGATGCCTCTGATTCTCAGGCAACAGTTTAGAGGTAACTTTCTTCTGGAAAGATCCTTTACCCAGGTAACATTAACACTGATAATGGCGATGGCTTCTTTGATGCTGAAATGGGAATCTGTGGTTGCCTTCTTAAATAAACCAAACAAGCCCAACACCACCCTCCTACAGTCTCTTTTGACAACTGTTGCAAAGGGGAAAAAACTCTACAATATGCTTAAAGGAAATTTTAAATTTGTTCATTTTTTGGCTGAACTTTCTGCTGGCAATTCTTCAGCTGGTCTTTCCAATAATGATAAAACCACAGAGCCTGCAAGGCTGATGAGGCAGAAAGGGTTCTTACATAAAGGCTTAATTTACTGATGGCAATACAAGCTTTGCAGTCGTAATCTGTGTTACTACTTTTAAGTTCACTTGCAAATTATGTGGTTGCTGATGTTTTGGGTTTTGACTGCTCTTTTTAAAAAGGGGTAAGTCCTTTTTTTAAAAAATCGGCTTAAACTTTAAAATTCTATACCCCCTTTTTGACTTTTAGTCATGGTGTGGTGGTCCCCAGGGAGCTCTGCCTAGGTGTTTTGTACCTGGGTGAACGGACCCTACTGATGAAGCAAAGCTTGCATAAAATGGTGGCTTGTGATCAAAGCTGTGCCCTGCGATCCTGGGGAATTAAAACTCACCTCACAGTGTCCTTCCTTGCCAATTTACAAGGTGATGAGGCTGATCAGCTCTTGGGTCAGCTGCATCTCTCCTCTGTCCCTGCCTGGAACCAGCCTGAGGTGGCCACTGCCTCTTCCGCTGTGCTGTTATGGGGTGAGTATCTTTTTTTCTGGGTGAAAATTGTTACCTTTGACCTCTGCCAGCAAGATCCTGAGGGAAAACCGAAGGGGCCTGACTGAGGTGTGTCACCATGATAGCTCTGTGACTTTGCTGCACCTCCTGAAAGTGTCTGCTGCACCCCAAAATCCTGTCAGATGAGATTTTATTTTCTTTTTTGGCTCAGGCAGGAGACCGTCTGATTTCCTATTTCTCTATGCACCAACTAATTTTTAAAAGTTTAAAAGTTCCTCCCTTGCGAAGCGCAGCCTCAGAAGCGGGAACACCTGGGGCTGAGGCAGCTTCGCGGACGCCATCTCCCCCTGATCCTCCGTCCCTCACGATCTCCCTGCTCCATTTCTGTCCTCCTCCGTTCCCCGTAATCTCCCTGCCCCTGAAGCGAGGAGCCGGAGCGCCCGGACACAGCAACTTTTCGGGTACCATCTTCCCGCTGCGTGCCCCTGAAGGGAGGGCGGCGGCGGCGCCTCACGGCGGGGCTGAGGGGAGGCGGGAAATGGCGCGCGCCCCGCCCTCCCGTGCTGAGGGCTGAGGGGAGGTGGGAAATGGCGCGCGCCCCGCCCTCTCGCGCTGAGGGCTGTGAGGAGGCGGCGGCCGCGGGAGTCCCTCGTCCCGGCCCTGCCCCGGTCCCCGCCTTGGGTTTCCCCGCCCCGGGTTTCCCCGCGGGAAGACGGTGTCCTGCCTCCCTCTCCTCCTCCTCCTCCCGCTGCTGCGGAAGTGCCCGGCTGGGAAGTTTGCGGCCGGCGGCGGGGGGAGGCTGAGGGGGCTCTGTGGAGGTGGGTGAGGGGGAGCGGACTGAGGGGCATCGCCCCGTCCTTGTTCCGTGCTGGTGGGCAAAGCACATAGAGGGGTATTGTACCTTCCGGTAACTATTTTTCAACAAACTTTCTCTTTCGTTTTGCCCTCGCTCAAGGTACGATGCCGCCCAAAGGTCCTGGCAGAGGCAAGCTGCCAGTCCCGCTCCCTAAAGACATGATCCTGAAAGACACCGAAGGAAAAACCTGGAGGCTGGGCAGTCAGATCGGCCAGGGAGGATTTGGCTTGATCTATTTAGGTAAAATACCGCTGATAATTGAAAGGGTGACTTGCAAATTGCTTTGTAACTTTGTGAGCTGCATAAGGCAGTAACTTAAAATGTTACATGCCGGTGGTGATCCTTGTCCAAGTGTGGCTTTCTGAGCTGTTGTTCCCATTCCATTCCCGCTCATGATGCAGCATGTTCTCCATGGCCTGTTTAGCTCATTTTGCTGGATACTAATGCACTTTTCTGTGGATCTTGAGTGGGGTGCCCAAGGTGCCATTGTGCCAAAGACCACCGAAGAGCACTGCCAGGAGATGCTTTTCAAAGTAAAAGTGCTTTTCTTAGCCACGGTGTTGGCCTTATGCCAGCCTAATGCTCTGTAGCCCTTTTTCAGTTTCTGGTTATTGGAAGTGTTATTTTCTGGCCAAGAGTAAATCAGTTTTCATCTAGGAAATGAGACAGTAACAATACTTAGCTGAATGCTGCCTCTGAATTCACATCTTTTCAGCAGAGGTTTGAGTGGTATTCTGTATTTGCTCTGGCCTAGATAAGTTTCTGTGTTTCCTTCAGAAGAAGCTGCTGCATTTCAGTCAGTTTATGCTCTGTGAGGAGTGAATAGTTCTTAAAGGCAGTTTGTAAAGCATTCTGGGTCACTGCAGAGTGTGTAATGTTTGTTAGTGTTGCTGGGCTCAGTGAAAGAGCAAATCCTGTGTTGAAGGCAATATTATGATCTTGGGTGGTTTAATTTTTCTATTTTTTCATGGCAACATATACAATGTGTCTGTTTGGAACTAAACTGAGTTTGTATTGAGGAGTAAGGAATTATGGAGGAGCAGTTTACTACATTGTCTCTGGAGCCTAACATGATCTTTTTAAGTTAGAGTAATATTTACTCTGTTTGGAATATTAAGGCTTAAAACTTAATAAGTCATTCCTTTACACAAACCAGCTTCCTTTGATGCAGAAATCAGCATTACATCCAGTAGCAGTACATCCAAGAGCTTCCTGTAGTGAAGTTTCTGGTTTGGTTTTCTTTGGAATTTCTATAGTTCACAGTATTCCTCACTGCTCTCAGACAGAACCAGTGGGAGTGATAGGGGTTTCAGCTAACTGCAGATACAGAGGAGTCGAAGGCTAGGACACTTATTGGAGTATTTACCTTCTTTTACCTTTTGATATATCTTAGTATTATGATATATCCTTTTGATATACCTTATTATGTACCATTAGTCGGTTACATTTGAGAGGTGGTGTGCGTTGGGCACATGAGAGATGTTACCATGAGCAAATAGGCCTTAGTGTGAGTTAGAAGTGAAGGTGTCTGTGGGTGCTGCCCTTCGAAGCTAAAGGACAGGAAGATGGGAACCTGCAGAAGTGTCCCACAGACAGAAGGGTGTGAGGGAACTGGAGATGGAGTGCAGAAAGTGTGGCTGTAGCGGGTGTAGCTCTCCCAGTGTAAGACAAGTAATGCTGTGTTCCTGAATCACTCAGAATATAGCTCTGTCCTTTCCTGCTGCAGCCAAATCACACTGGACCTTGAGGGTGGTTTAGTATGTGGGATTCAGACAGTTCCATGCAGATTTGAGTTTTCTGCCTGATCACTGAGACCACTGAGGTGATTTCTTACATTGAGGTATTTGTTGCAGTTTGGATCCCACTGAACTGAGGTGGAGACCAGTCAGTGTATTAGAATGAGAATAAAATCAGGGACTCTTGGTGTTGCTATTCTGTGTTTTTTTGACAGCATGGCTGAGGAAATGCAGCTGCCACTTTTGTAATGCTATTTGTGTGTTCATTTAATCCCTTCTTTCAGGAGGAACAGTGAATGCTACCTGCAGCACTGAACTGAAGGCTCAATTCCTCTTGTAGCTCATGAATTAAAGAGAAAATGGACATTTATCCTTAAGTATCGACACTGAAACTTACCTTTTTTTTTTTTTTCCCCACCTCTCAATCTCTGACATTTTTATATTCTGCAGCTTTTTGGGGGCTTGATGCTACAAAATTCAGCTGTCTTTGAGAACCAAGGGGAGTGAAGCAGATGAGATTAAGATACAGGTGCTTGGTGACACCCCCTTTCTCTGAGCTGTTCAGATTGTTTTTAGAACATCTAGAAAAAGGTGTGAGAGAACCACTGACTTTTGGAGAGGAGCTCAGCCAGAAAGAGCTGTAGAGAGGTGGGAGACAGGAGAGTGGAGACAGGTTCGATTGCCTGCCAGGTATGAAGAGCACAGCCCTTTTATGAAAGTAAAGGTTAACTTTGCCAGCTCTATCTTTTAATAAGTATTTTTACAGGAGCAGTGTAAAGATTTTGATGTGGTTGTTATAGCCTAATTTCCCATTAAGGGTATTCCATACTCCATTAATCTATAACAATGTTCTTGAGAAATTTTATGGCATCTCTGCAAAATGTATTTACTAGGGGTGCATTTTGTGGAAGAAGGTTCTGTTCACTAAATCAAAGCTGCTGAAAGCCATTTACTGACCCTGAGTCCTGGGATACAAATACAGGGTTTCTGAACTTCTCATTGGGTGCGTGTGCATCTTCATGTTCTGTCCTGCCTCACAAATGCTTTCCCTTGTTTTCTGATTATTCTTACCCTTTCCAATCTGTGCCAACTTATTTATTTCTTTGTTGACTTGTTCCTTCCCTTGCCTTTTCACTTTGATCTCAGCCAGAGCAAATCCAGCAGCAGAAGGATTGCAAACACTGATTCCTCCCAGATGAGAAGCCACAGAAGCCCTATAGAGATGTCCTTTCAAGCACTGTTTTTTGCCATAGCAAGAGCAATGTGGCTCATAAATAGGAATTAACTGTGCTATTGTATATTGGAAATTTTATTTTTGTGTTACTGGTGCTGGTTTGCTCTCAGGCACCTCAGGTAGATCTGTTATCCCTTTGATAAGGGGAGCAGAGTGAAGAGCAGCTGAGGAAGGCTGTAACATTGATGGTCTCACAACTGGTTTGTAGCCCTGTGGAGAGCAGTGGAAAATGAACCAAGAATTGAGGAGCCCTACATTCTCTCATTTATCTCTCTAATCATAGCCAGTAATTAACACCAATCTTTATATAAATCATTCTCTAGTCCTGCTGCAAGCACTCTATTAATGTACAATTTGGACTGAAAATTTAAATGCAGAAAGGTCACACAATGTTTTGTTAAGATTCCTCTGTCACAGTGAAAACTGCTGCATACAGCACTATCTACTTGCTGGCTTCTTTCTCATGGAAAGGGATGGTTCTGAAAAATGTAAATATTTTTTAACATTTATGTACAAATGTTTGTTAGATGGTGTCTTTTACAATAGAACTTAGTACATTGTAAATGTGTTTTAATTTTATGATGGTCAGGAAAATAAGTATTGATAAAGTTGTCATTGAATTCTGCCCTGCTTGGGGATCAGCATAACCAGTGCACTATCCTTTCCTTTCGAGTTTTTCCTCACATTTTCAAGGAAGAGGGAAAGAATTTCTTCCTGAGCAGTAAATAGTGATTAAATGGGTGAATATTGTCTTTTAATACTAGCAGTACGTTGAGCCCTGCTACTGGTGGAGGTGAGGACGAAGTCTGGTGTGGCCTGTTCTTCTTTTAAGCTTGGATCATAGTGCAATCTAACTGTTGGTATTCAGAGAATCAGGCTGAGGTGGGAAAGAGTTTGTTTCAGTCTAATTTTCATAGATAATTTGTGTAGTTGTGAGCAGGGGGGTACCTGTGACAAGGAAGGGAAGCACTGATGGAAGCACTCTTGGTCCTGCTGTTCATGCCTTGGTTTGCTTAAGAAGCTGCTTTAGCAGTTGCTTCTGGAGAAACAAAGTCCTCCAGGAGCTGCTTAAATTAACATAATGCAGCAAATGAATTTAAAATGCAGTAAAATGATAACAAAAGATAAATTCTCATGATTTTTATTAGCTCAATGGAAAGAAGAATTTTAATTTACGAAGCCCTATAACTAAGAGCACTAGCAGGTAACTCAGGAAGGGATGGATTTTCCTTAACTTCAAGATGTTAAAATGCATTGTACTTGCAGGTATGAGTGAACCTTAGTGTGAAAATAAATTTGTTGGTAGACAAACACCACTGCAGGAAGGGTCTTTTTGTGTAGTTACTGCCATAAAACTGTACAAATAGAGGTACTGCAAGCACCCTGTTTGTAGGCAAACTTAATTATATGTTTAGCCTGATTTTGCTACTCGGAGGTTACTTAGGGCTGGCTGCATGGTGCAGGACCTGCACCATCCATCAAAGAGAAAATACTCCTTACCTTTACTAGTTCTTGCTGATGAGTGCTTCCTCTGCAATCTTCCCCCTTTCTTTTTTGGTCCTCTGTAAGCTGAAAGTCTAAACTTGGAAAGTGTAATTCACTTTTGCACAGTCTAAAGCCTGTTAGGAGGCCTGCAGAGATCATTACTGTTACACTGCAGTGTTCTGCCACATCATGTCTTGGGGATTCTTTTTCCATATTCTGAGTAATGCTGGGATCAGGAGAGCAGTTCAGATTGATTGGATTTATTTTTTTTTATCTATTTTCAGTGGGGGATGTAGGAGGAGCTTTTGAGGATACCTGTTGCCTTGCAGAGGGCACTCCTTCAGTTGTCTTTGGCACCTGTACCCTACTGAAACTGGCATTGTATCTTCTGAGTGGGCATCATGTCAGACCAGCAGATGGACTGCAGCAGAATCTTGCCAGAAAACAGTTTGTGCATCAAGTTTTAAATATTAGAGGCCAGGGCTCCCATCTGAGAGTGCTGTAAGAGCAGGCCATGCAAAGCTTTTCTGCCTGGGGTTAAAGGATGTGTCATCCTTATTCCAGCTTAGAGTAATTAACTTGAAAGTCAAACAACTGGCTTCCATTGCTGTGGAATACAAAAACTTTGGCTCTGGTAAATCAAGATTAAGGTTTCACAGAAACACGAGTAAGAAATGTAGGGAAATTTCCCACCTGCTCTTAAGTTGGAGGCATTTGGAGTTACCCGCAAAACAGCGGAGCAGTTGAACACTATTTTGTCCTGAAATCAGTTTAGTTTGGTCTTGTGGAAGATGGGCCTTATGGAGGGTTATGTGTCTGTTATCTGTATAAAACCCCTCTACATTCTTAGAGCTACCTGGAAGAAGAATCTAGAATAAAACCTTTTCAAATACGCTGCTCAGAAAAGTCTGTCCAGGAAATGATGCTGCCTCTATAAAGTAATAGAAGCAGATTGTCCTTTGGCTGCATGAAAAGTGGAGTGTGAACACCCATCAAACACTGAATGTTTCAGGTTTTGGGAAATAATTGGATATTGCAGTGGGAGGGGGAGGCAATGTGTGCTTTGTTTGCCTTTAAACATTTGCCTTGGCACCTTCCCGATGTAGGAAATAGTGGAAGTTGTCTTTAATAGCAAATGGCACTTTTTATTTACTTGTGCACATTTTGTTTTCAGCAATTCTGTTGGTGCAACTTGGATCCCTTTTTTATTGTTAGATGCTCTGAGCAACATTTCTCCCATTTGTTACCCATTGTATTTAACAGGTCTTGGCTTGACCTAAACAGGGTCAGAACTTTTCCAGCTTTTTTTTATAGGTAGCTTGTAACCTCAAAAATGTGATATTTTTGAGATTAGTTTTGATTTCTGCAAAAACTAAGTTGATGTATCACTCTTCAGGATTAGCTAATGAGTGGAATAAGGCAAAAATAAAATAGTAGCAGCTAAAGAACTTCTGAAAACACTTTTTTTCATGTTTCCCAAACAAATATATCTTCAAAATAACCAGCAGTGGCAAAGACACCAGCTGTGGACAGGAGCAGGGATGTTTTTCCAAACTGCCACATTAATGCTGTTGTCTTTTCCACTGTGTAAACTTTGTCAATGAAACTGGTTCTGTGAGAGCCATTGAAAATATTTCACCATATTCCAAATGTGGCTTCCACAAATTAACTGCTAAAACTACAACAAGCACGTTTGAACTGGCAAAGGGAATTGGCACATTCCTCTGTCAAGCTGCAGTTGTGCTGTGTGGTTGTATGAAATAGCAGTTCAGCCACAAACACCCTTTTGTTACCATTGCTTGTTAGCATTTAGAGAGCTCCTTTAATTAAAGCTGTGGCACTCAGCAGCAAAAGGGATGAAATTCATGGTTAAAATGGATGATGAGGCCATAACTGCTGTGCTGCCTGAAACCAGGGAATTCTGGACACGGGCTAATTCTAGGTAAGGTACTCGTGCAGGCCCCGCACTTGGACATGATGGCCTAGGATGCGACTCTTACTGCACTGCTTTATTTCAGAGGGCATTTTAAAGCTCTGTGCTCCTCACTGGTGTGGTAGCTGTGACTGGGGGATGAAGGGGAGGAAGGGAAAGCAGAGCTGTGCCCTTTGCCCTCTGCAAATGTTTTGTGAGACTCCTCTTGGCATGAGGTGAAAACAGCCACAGCCTGCTCCACTGCTTCATCCTGCACCAGTGCTCCCAGTTATGCAGACAATGGTTTTGGTTGTGTGCCTGCATCAACACCCCCCTCCCCAAATGGCAGGGGTTGTGCATCTCTGGTTGGTAAAAGCAGCATAACCTGGGAACTCATACGCTTGTTATGCTATTTTAAGGTTTTTTGCAAACATAATCTCGCCGTAGAGTGCTCCTGGTACTCTCTGTGAGTACTCATCTGCCATCAGAGACCTCCTGCCTATCAGCACTGCTCTCCTGCAGAGTCTCTGCTCACTGTCCTGCAGTCTAGCATTTAACTGATTGTAATATTATAAATAGCCATGTGCTACCACACAGAACGAGGCTAGCACATGGCTAATTACGAGTATACAGTAATTAACTATGAGCTAAACTCGCAGGAGAGTATGTGGTGGTGGTCTATGAGGTATGTAATCAGACTGTTTGTTAAACCTTGGGAGCCTTTCCAGTCTGTTAAGTAACTATACATAGTAATGAGACGATTTTTAAAAAACCATTTATGTTTATTTATGGACAAAAAAATAGTCTGTCTTTTTTCTGAGCTGAACTGGAGTATTGCTGGTTGAGATCTGAATGGTAATTAAAGTGATGTAAGAAAAGGTGCACATACAACTTCTGCTTATCTGTGTGAATGAGACATTGTCCCAGCATTATCTGTGTAAGAAGTTAGAGTGTTATTCATGGGGACTGATGTGCCTTGTTCCATGTATGTGCTGTAAAACTACCTTTTCTCCTTCGTATGTATTTGTATGTATACCTTGAATGTAACTCGTTTTGTGGGGCCTGTTTCAGTATCTTGTTGAGCTTTGACTTTTCTCCCTTTTCACTTTGTAACCATTGCCAGTTATGGTTGGGTTTATTTTCCTTCAGGATGTTCTTTCAGTGTGACTCCAAAAGCATCCAAGCCAGCACAGTGTAAGAACCATGGGGGTTGAAGCCCTTTCACTGGGCTACCTCCTGTTAATTGCTCTTCTTCATTACCCTGACAGCTGTTACTGTGTTCCAGATTACCATGAATGAGGCCTCTCTTTATAAAATGTCAAGAAGTCTACAGGGAAGTTAGATCAGACTCTTTCAAATACATTTACATTTGATACCTCTCTACACCTATCAAGCCTCTATTAAGTAACTTGGTATTGAATTACATTTTCTTATCCAGAGGTTCTTTTCTGATCTCTGCCAGTAAAGGGAGCACATAAAATTCTGTTTGGGTAATGTTGTTGAATCTAGTGAAAACATATGGGATGTTCTCCTTTCAACTAATGTCTTCCATTAACACACATTCTATATGTGGCAGAGAAAAATAAAAGACATAAATGCCTGTGCCTTAATTCCCACTTCAGTACAACAATCTGGTAAGAATCTCAAAGTGTACCAATATTTCCCTTCTAGTAGTTTTGTGTTCTGAATTTGACTGTTACTTGTGTGAGTCTGTGGATAGTTCTTCACACCTTCCAGAACTACTGTTTTAATTTTATTTTAATGTGTTATTGGCACAGCAGCATTCACGTGGGGAAGTGTCAGTGGGGAGCCTGTGGGTGTTTGGGGTGTGTACACTGCCAGATTCAACCCAGATGCTGAACAGAGTTGAAGGAAGAGCAGCTGAAGGAGTCTGTTCGTTGTAAAAGTATTTTTATGCCCTGACCATCAAAAAAAAGTAAGCTTGGATGGTTTGATTAGATCCAAGTTTACTTGATTTTTATTATGTGGATAAAAGGGGTCTATTTTTGTGTGTGCTGATGGTTGAAGTGTTTCACACCTGGACTGTTGTTGGTATTTGATCATTATCAGAAGTTTGAAAGGGACACTTATTTCCTAGGAACTGTATTCCTTTTACCTTTTTTCAGTGATGATTCTGAAAGATGATTTAGTCTCATTAAATTTTAATCCCAGTGTAGCTCCATGTAGCTTCAGTAGTATCAGAGAGAGCTGATAGTTCTCTCAGGGTCAGAAGAAAATAGGATTGCATTGTCTGTGCACAGAGGTTCTGTCTCCTGGGCTGTAATTGGCACATGTGGTCAATTATTGTTTTGAAATCTCTACTTGTACTGAGAGGCACAATCCCTCAGCTCCCCTTCAGACAGGTGGTGGCTGTGCTGTCCCTAACTTAGGCCAGTGTCTAAATAGTGCCAGAATAGAAATCAAGGTTCTAGGGCCAAATTAATTGTAATAGAGGAAAGCAGACAATCCTGTCTAGAGGCATAATGTAGGTCAGGACTTTTAAGTGGTGTCTTTGTCACGACAGTAGATTGACAGCAACCAAATGCAGTGGTTTTCCAATTGGCTGGAATGACTTAGCCTCTGTCCTAATGAAATAGCTCATTGTGGTGCAAACGTGCACTGAGGACATCCTGCTTACTCCTTAATGAACATCCAGGGGGAGGCTTCTGAGAACATGGCTTAAAATTGCTTCTCTACTTGTTGATTAAAACTTCTGTGTGTGTTGCTTTTGTTTTATATTTCTTTGAACTTTGCAAAGCTCTGAGCTTTAAAAGCAGGAATTCAGACTATCTTTTGTTGTGTGTTTTTTGGTTGCCCGACTCAGTGTTAACACAGTCTTTATTTGCAATTACATTTTGTTGCATACAGCTTGATCTCCATCTCTTTGTTCCTTTGCAGCATCCCCTCAAACTCAGGTTCCTGTAGAAGATGATGCAGTGCATGTCATTAAAGTGGTAATGTGTAGAATTAATTTCTAAATGATTAACTTGCATGCAGTTCTTTCTCTAAATTATCTATCCTTATTTTCAGCATTGGGTCTCTATTGCATGCTTGTAGCTTTTGGTTCTTTGGGTTTTTTATATCCTATCCCTGCTTAGGGATATATTTGGCATTTCCATGACACACAGTATTTCCTTGACTTGATTTTTTCCTTGATTACAGCCCCTCAACAGTTTAGTAAGGAAAATTAGACTATGACCTGAAACACACCCGATCGATGATATTTCTGAAAATAGTGTCTTAAATAGTATCTGAAAGAATCTGTGTTGTTTATGAAAATGCATTGCCTAACAACTTTTCTTTTTAGCTACTTACTAAAATTAAATTTTAGGTGACATGATAAATGGGAGATGGGGGGAAAAAAGGGGTTTCATTCTCTTGGTATTTCTTAAGAAACTGTTGTTTTTCAGTGCCTTTTATGATACCAGTTTTCTTCCTTTCTCAACAGGAGTATCTTGAAAATGGCCCCTTATTTTCTGAGCTGAAGTTTTACCAGAGGGCTGCAAAACAAGAGCATAGTAAGTAACGTCTCAACTCTGATTCAGGTAGATGTAAGGACAAGTTTGGGTTTAGCTACTTCTGTTAAGAGCTGTTGCTTTAGAGCTTGAAAGCCAGCTCATTTCTATGCACTGAACCAGTCCCAGTTGGTGCTGTGGTAATTCTGGACAGCTGTAGGTTTTGTTACTTGAGTGTTGTCCCTTCTGATCAGAAGGGAGAACAGAAGCCAAACAGCCCAAAGAGGGCCACGTTTATTGTGTGCACAGCAATGAATGGACTCCAGAGACAGGCCAGCCTTGGGACAGACAGAACACCCCAGACCTGGAGTTCTCAGCTGCCTTTAACACAATGTTATGTTCTTATTACTGTTACAGTAAGAAAATGGATGAATCTCAAAAAAATAAGATGTTTAGGAATTCCAGTGTTTTGGGGATCAGGCCTGGCTGAGTACAAGGGAAAAAGGTAATAAGATGAATGGTAATTAAGCCCCAATTTCACTGATGACCCATTTTCAAAAATGGAGATTAAGTCCTTTCAATCTGACACAAACTTGCAGTCATGTCTTTAAGGATTCCTCCCTTTTTCATATTTCCTGATAGCTACAGGTTCATGGTCATGGAGAGACTGGGGCAAGACCTCCAAAGAATCTTTGAAGATTGTGGAAGTAGATTTAAGAAGGAGATTGTTCTGCAACTTGGGGCCCGAATGGTATGCACAGAGAGAGGAAATTACAGTGTCTCAAATTTGCAGAGTTCAACCACAGAATTATCTTGCTAATTCAGTTCCTCTCGGTGGCTGCTGAGTTTAGAACTAAACATGTGTAAATGCTATGTATTTTCTTATTTCTCTGGGGATTTTTAGAAAAAAAATATATTAAGACCCCCATACAGACTGAAATTTGGTCAAACCAATTCTTTTCCTAATAGGTTAAAACACAAACCATCCACTTCAACGTGTGTGTCTAGACTGAGATGTGTAAGCCTATTCTCATGTTTCAACATGTATTGATTTCTTTTTTTTTCAGTGTCTGAAGGATATTGTATTAGACATCCATATTTGTCAAAGTTCACAATTGCATGCCTGAATGCCAAATTTTCAGTGTGTTTGCTGAACAAAGTGATCATACAGGACAGGATTTGGCCAGTCTGCAAATACCAGTTTTGTTTTCAAATGGGTATCAACTGGCACATTCCAACAGAAGATTACACGTGCTCCTTTGTAACATGGTTTGTGTTGTGGAAATACTGCTATTGCTGAGCAGAGGTACACAGAATATGGAGTAGAGGCAATGGTCTTAAGCTAGAGAGGAGGAACTCTTAGACTGGATGCATCCAAAGCATCTAAACAATAATATTTTTTAACTAATGAAGGGCTTTCATAGTCACATAATTGATAAACTTGTAATGCTCTTTGTGCTCTCCAAAAGTCAAGATTGGGTTGTTGTTGGTATGAGTTGGCAACTGCAAATGTGTTTTTTACTAATAATTAGAGTTGTTTGTACCTCAGTAAGGAGCTGGAGGTGTTGACACAGGGGGGTTGTGACATGAAATGCATGTCATGTAATAACTGGCACGATTAAATTTATGCCAAACCTTTAGAACTGATTGAATATGATCTTTCTATCATCTCCTCTGTTTTTTATAAAGTACTGGTTTCATTTTTACTCTGTGATTTAGAAGCTGGTACTCACAGGCAGTTACACAGGGATATCTCATGCTAAGTATGGCTTGTTTATGCTTTGCCATCATTAGTCCAAGCCAAATGCATCAGCTCAGTCTGTGTAGCCCTTGATTCCCCTGTCCAAGTGAGAAATATTTGGTGGCAGGGTTAGGGGCAGAGAAGAGAAGATGATGGTGTTTTCTGCTCTGTTCTAAATTCTTTCCTAGTTGGATACTTTGGAATACATACATGAAAATGAGTATGTCCATGGTGACATTAAAGCAGCAAATCTTCTTCTGGGCTACAGCAATCCACACGAGGTAAGTGTGTTTACTTAGCTGCACTTCCACTCTACTGTGTTTACAACCATTGAAAAGTTTTAAGTTACATAGGTTCTGCTTGAACAATTCACATATTAAAAGGAATGTATGCATGAACATTCACATCCCCTCACAACAGATCTGAGAGTGGCTCTGTGGAGCTTAAGGGCTGAGAAAGAAGCAGGACAAAGTTGTACTTTGTTGGCTCTCCCTGTGTTCTGCTGACTGGGATACCGGTATGGATGGGTAAACTAATGAAGAGGATAAATTATAGGACCTAATTGCTGCTCTAGGTTATGCCAATTAAAGGATATTAGTAAAGATTAAGGATGTGTGCCCCATTGTATTTTCCTTCTTGGAAGTTCTAGATTTCTGGTATTGAATTGTTTCCATGCCCTTCCTCTCCTGTCCTGCTCGTGGCAGTGGATAGAACAGGTAAGTAGGATTAAAGTTGCTGTTCTCTAAAGCCAGCCTTGAAATGGAAGTGTCTGGGTTAAATGTTTTGAAACAAATCTTTCGGTCCTGCCACATTCCACATGCTCTTCTGATGTCTTTTTTTTTTCTTTCTTCAGGTAATAAAATCTAAATATGCTTTTTTAATTGGAAAAAAATCATTTAGGAAAAAAGGACATCTCCAACTTCACTTAAATATAATTAGCTATAAGCAATACTTCTTTCAATTGCAGTTTCTCTGCTGCAGTGATAAACAGATCGTGTGAAGCAGCTCACTGCCATTGGAGGTGAACCATTCAAGTATATCTGCTCTTTTTAAAAGCTTCAAGTTAAATGGCTGAGTCAAATTTAACTTGTCAGCTTTCTGAAAGACATCATTTGAAAAGCAGCATGGCTGTTTAGGACAACCCTGGGTTTATACAGTGGTAGCAGCTAGTGCATAATCACAGTTTATGGTGTTCTGCTGAATCCAGAGGAGGAGGCTCTTTAGAGCCAAGACAATCTGCAACCATTAGCATAACTCAAATGACTTTTCTTTTGTCTTGGCTATTGTGTATTTTTATGACAGCAAGAAATGCTGCTGTTTTTGGTAATCACTTTGGAAATGTCCACTTACAGTAATCATAAAATATTCAGACTTGTAGCTGACTTGGAATCGGGCAGACTGCTGGGTGATTTTCTGATTTTTTTTCCTGTGTTATTTGTATTAAGATTGTGCTATACTTGTAATTTTCTTTAATGATAGTAAATTGATTGACAGATTAGAAGTAGGGTACTTGTGAGTTACTGGATAGAGGTTTTAGGGTTTATATTCTAGAGTTTATTAAATAAAAGAAATCAATAGGTAGTCCAGTAGCTCCTAACTCAACATGCACAAAGTGTATGTCACTGCTGGGAGATTTTCTGTAGAATTTTGTTTCAGCAAAAATTCTCTTCCACTGAAATTATTCTACAGAACATTTTAAAAAGTTCACATTCTAGTTCAGAAGTGCTAATGGGGGAGAATTTCTAATATTTGCTTCCACTTCTGTGGTATGAGTTAAACTTTCATTCCTGTCCATGTGAAGTGCACGGGCCACCTTTCTCTCTCTGCCAACACAGTGAATCTCCCTATCTCAAATATAGGGAGTGAAGGCATCTAGCCTGTGGCAAACTTCAGCTTGGGAATACAAGCCCAGGGGCTTCTGTAGCTCCAGTGGGAGATGGCATAATAAAACTACCTAACAAATTCTGTGGTGAGGTTTTTCAAGAATTTTATGCTGGTGGGTTCTTTCTGTTTAGGGTCTAGGATTTTAAGAGAAAATAAATTGTAAGTGTTCTAGAATTAAAGAAACTTGTTTTTAAAAGGAACCAAAACTCATCTCTTAAAAATAATTTGTATCTCTACTCAAAATATAATTCCCTATTCTGTTGTGATGAAGAGGCATAAACGTCTGTTCAAAAAAGCAGGTGTACCTTATACTAAACTTTATGGTTTTTGCAACTGCAGAAAGCTAGTGACAAATTTGCACATAAGAATACACATCAAAATTGCTAAATGACAGAAAAAATGCCATTTCTGCTGCTGGTCTCTCTCTCCCTCCTGCAATTAACTCAGTGAATTTACACCACAGCCAATAAATAACAGAGTCCCATTTTTGAAAGGGTGTGTGGAATCCATACTGCTCTCCCCTACTTCCCATGGCACAGCAGAGAAACAAATAAAGTAAAGGTTCTGTCACTGTGTGACCTCCAAATGATGGTTAGAAATGGGGAGAAGCTCCCAATCGAGTGACCTCAAAGAGTTGCAGATGTGCTCAGCAGGAGGCAGCGAGGCCATTCCTTGAGTTACAGGTCACAGGATCAATTCTGCAGTCAATGTGTCTGAACACGGGCCTGCACAGGGACTGACAAAGCAGCAGTGATGGACTGAGGGGAGTGCACAGCCCATGAATCTCACAGGGGCCTCAAAGGAAACTTGAAGTGATCAGACCTATAAATTACAGGTGAAGCACAGTCTCAGGGCTGTGGAGAGTTAAAGATAATTCGGTGCGTGGTCCTAACTGTTTGTATCATAAAGCAGAACAAGCAGCATTGATCGAGACTCTGAAAGAAATTCAAATCCATTCCTCTCATTTAAATGGTGATAGTATTAAGAGGGACAAGTGGTCACCAGACAAGAGCTTAAAATCTGCATTTTAAATAAATAAGATTTGGGGGATCACCTCCTCCACACAATCACCTTGTAGTAGTTTTTGCCCCGTGGATTCTGTGGGCAGACATGCTTCAGTGTTGCAGACTCAAGTCTGTTTGGGTTTTAAAGCTGTAAATTTTAATTGCATTTACACCTCAGTCCTGGTTTTAAGTGTTTCTTAGACAAGATAGTTACATGATAGAACTCTGACTTGATTATCAGAGATAGAAAAATACAAAAAGTGTTTCAAAAGATACAGAAATCATGCATTGATCTTATGGGAAAAAGTTGCATGAAAGCAATTCTGACTTCAAGCTGTTTTTCATTGTGAGATGAATCGTTATGATTCCTGCTTTTTAGCCCACTGGGACAGACTTGCTGAAGTGCAGATGAATTGAGAAAAATTCAAATATTTTCTGTTCTCCTTCAGGTGTTTTTAGGAAGGCTCCAGTAGGCAGAGATGCCCTGTGCCCCTTCCCCTGTCTCTGTTGGTAACCTGCTTTCCTCCTTCCTTGGCTTTCATTTGTGAAAGATGCTCTTTGTGTCCCAATTACAAACTTCACACTCCTGAAATGGACCTCAGTCTGCCCTTAGCCTTTTTGTAGTACAGTGTCCAAGCCATTGGCAACCAATCTGCCTCTTATTAGTAGGTATCTACTTAATTATTTACAGGTGTGACATAAGCCTAGGAATGGCAAAACACAAAGAAAATCACTGTACTGTCATCCTTCCAGCAATGAATCTCCTGCTCTGTCCTTCAAGATAAAGGAAATACCATGAGAATCCAAAGGGCCAGGCTAATAACTACCCAGCTCAGTGCAATTAAATATCATCATGTGTACAAGTTGTAAGAATTACATGTTCAGCAGGTATTTAGCACTTCAGACACCAAGCACTGTGAGGGAGTCATGCACAAAAAGGGAAGAGGATGGCTGAAACTGTGGCTGGCTGCCTGTGCTCAAAAGTAATTATTTGTGCCTGTGATAATTCACTTGGCCAAGATGGGCACATTCACATGTGCATGAAATTAAAGGTGAAGACTTCAGAAATCTGGCTTATGGTCTAGACCAAAAATCTATTAATAACAGACCATGCCTAGCATTGCAGAGTCTGTGCAGACTGGGATGTGTAAAGAAGAGCAACCTGAACAAAAACAAGAGTTAAAATAAGTAGGTGAATGGGAAGGAGTGTACAGTGTACCACAGCCAAGCCCAGCTGTTCTGGGCTTATGTCCCTGCTGCACCTTCATCATCCATGGCACCATTTCTTATTCCAGTGTCCAGTTTGTCTTTATTGCTCTGCTCTGTTTTATTCTTTTTTTGTTCTGATTTGTTCTGTTGCTCCTAAGAAAAGCATGTAGGTGAAAACTACCTTAATTTTTCTCAGTATTCTTTAATATTCATCTGCTTTTCCCCTTCCCTATACCCTTAAAAATTCACAACAACTATAAACTCTAAATTAGCTATCTCTACCTATGCTATGTTCTGAGCAAATTTGGAAGGGCATGCAGTGTTACATTATCAAAAAGTGACAACTAGCTCTAAAGAACTATATATCTTTTTAATGATGAAAGGGTTATAATGAGAATTGATGAAATGAAATTAATGGTAATTTAAAATAACACAGTCATTCTGGTAATGGTTGTGGCAAGGTTGTAGCAGTGCATTGCTGGTTTTATACAAGCTGAAGGGGATTGATTTTTGTTGGTGGCCAAGAGGCCTTGCCTTGAGAGGCTGCCATGTTTGTGGAAAAAATCTGATGTGAAAATTAGGGAAGTGATAAATGGCCCAGCTAGAAACAAGCTGAACTGGGCCAGCTTTTGAGGAAAACTGCTGTGATCAGATGTTAGGATCACCCTGTGTGTGAGTGGCTTTAGAAACAGTTGCCTCTTTATTTCCAGGTCTTTCCACCATCAATCAGTGCAGGATAACTGAAAGCTACTTCTCACTTTTAGGGGGTTTTCAGTATAAACTGAAAACTGCTCTGCTGATACTGCTACTGAAGGTATTTTAAGCAAATCCGTTGGTTAAAAATGGACTGCATTAATGGAGCTTCTTAAAAATTAAAGACATAGTTACTGTGATAGGATAAGTGGTTTGGGTTTTTTTTTTTACTTACTTCAAGTCTGACTAACAAATATTCCTGGCTACTTTGTAGGTGGCCTGTTGTTGATGTAGTTTGAAAGAGGCTGGGCTGTCTCATGGGAGTCTCTATCACATAAGCTGGCATGCCCAGCCCAAACCAGAGAGCTGCCAGAAGTGCTATAGGTCTATTTCTTTTCCTAGCAGTTAAAACCTCATTTTAATGGAATTCATAGCCTTCATTTTTAAAGGTATTTTATCCTCCTGTCCATGTCAGAAACCTGTAGTTGAGCAAAATCCAAAGCACACCACTGAGCCCGGGAAGAATGTTCTAGGCTGCTCTCTCCTTCCCAGCCCACAAAGGATGCAGGTGACTCAGAAAACTTGGTATTTAGGGTAGTTTGAGTGAGTTCTCTGACTGACTGTGGGCTCAATCAGGGCAGCACCAGAGCATCAGGAATATGCTGCAGAACGGATGCAGGAGAAGATTCAGTTGGTCAGCCCAAGCCAGCTGATGCCCTGTCTCAGCTTTTGTAGCCATCCATGCCTCTGGTATTTAATCTTGTATCCCAGTTTGGCTGGTCTGTCAGGTGAGAAGCATCATCAATAATCTTAGCAACCACTCCTCTGCAGGAAGTGAGGGCTGCAGCCCAGCTTACACGCTCCAGATAAGCTGGGATCCTGCAGCAGAAACAGTAAAACCAAAAGACCAGCAATCCCAGCATCTGAAGTTGCCTGGAGCACAGACAGGAATCAGTAGTTCAACAGAATGTGCTACACAGTAATGCATTAAATTTTCTTGAGGGTTTTTTGTTTGTTTTTGCCTTTACCAGCAGTGACATAATTAAATTGCAAGTGAATGCCAGAAAAGTTTATTTTAGGGTTTTTTTAGTATAAACTGTTTTGTAGCTAAAGAGGAAACTAAACTAAGGTTTGAATAAGATGTTTTTCTTTATCATCTAATAAGATTTAGTAGAAGTGATCTCTGTGCCTGCAGATGATTTAGCTTTTGCCCCAAAAATCTGTAGCTGGAATGGTGAATGTGGCACTATTGCAGTATATGCAATTCGGGCCCAATTTTTTTTCTCTTACATTGATTTAACTCCATGTATTTGCTTCAGAGTAACTGAGAGTGAGTTTGGTTCTGTGTCTTTTTAAAATGTAAATTCAGGAGTGGTTTACTAGATGGTTTACTGGGTTGTGAAGGGCTGGTTTGTTTTGCTTTGTTTTGTCCTACACTTTCAATAGTTTATGTAGGACATTAGTGATGGTGGCATTCCACAGGGTGGGATTACAGCTGGGCCGGTGCCCAGCAGCCCTGTGGCCTCTGTCCCTGGGGCACTGGAGCCCTGTGTCCAGTCCAGCTGGGGGAAGCTGCCACCTCTTCCTCTGGTTTTGAAGCTGCACAGTAGAGTTGAATTTGAAGAGTCTCAGCTGCTGGAAAATCCAAACAGGGGGATGTGTGTGTGCCCACATAAGTCGGGGGAGCAAGGGGTCCCATAAGCAACGTGGGGCTGCATAAAAGGCATATTGCAGTTTATGATGTCTGGATGCCCACCTGGAGAGCAGAGAGCTCAGGAACAAAATAAAATGACTGAAATTCTGCTCGATTCTGAAATAAGATAAGAGTATAGTAGTGGAAGGATTTAAATGGGGAGGGCAGCTGTTATAGCCCCCAGTTGTACATATTTTATCCTGAGGCACCATTTGGTTTAATAAAATTTAGATCTAAGGCTGTCCTGAACCTATCAGTTTCTTAAGACTTAATTATAAAGGTTATACTTTCAAAGGACAAAAGCATTATTCATTTGTCTGTTCATGTCTTCCAGGTTTATCTTGCAGATTACGGACTTTCCTACAGATATTGTCCCAATGGGAACCACAAACAGTATCAGGAAAATCCTAGGAAGGGCCATAATGGGACAATAGAGTTTACCAGCATAGATGCCCACAAGGGAGTAGGTAGGTTTCTTTTTTTTTATTTCAGATGAGTGATTATAGAATGAGTAATCAGGCTGTGGGAGCTGCTGTACACAGGAGAAGCAGAGCTGGGGATTGCTCAGCCCCTCGTGTGGTGACCTCTGTGTGTGCCTGGGAATGCTTCCCCAGGGCTGGAGGAAGGGGCAGCATGAGGAACCCTGAGAGGCTCTGCACGCTCAGCACTGGAGCAGCCCAGGACACCCTGAGAAGAGCTCAACATCAAACTTAATTGGTTTGTGTTGGGAGGACTGGTTTGTGCCTGCTGTACCCTGCAGAGGCTGGATTTGCTAATGCTGCATTGCCAAGGAAAAGGGGTTGGAGTCTGCACTGTCCTTTAGGGAGAGCTGTGTCTGAGTGTCACCATCTGTGTTATGGGAGGATATTTCAAGATGACATTCCTTGTGCAAGGAGAAAAACCTTTTTTTAAGTCATAAAGTGTTAACTTTTTGAAATCTTTTTCCAGTAGCCTTTCATATATCTTACTTATTTAAACTCACTTCGATGGTATTGGAAACACATTTGCAGGTAAATTACATACATAGTCCTTTTATTGGATATTGATTGTACTGCCTTGCATTCCAAGGCAGACTTAATTCAACAATTCCCTAATTAGTTAAAGTCATAACCTATGTCTTGTATTCATTTACCATTAATTAAACCTTAGCTGTTTATTACACTGCAGTCCAAATCCAATAGCAGACCCACAGAGCCATGGAAAAGGGACTGGGAGGTCAATATTGAAAATATATGGTGTAAAGTCCCACTGATGGCTGCATTGTTCACAATCAATATGGTCAATGCAACACAACTTTCTTAGTTGCTATGTCAGCAAGACAAAAAGTCAATTCTAATGTTATGCTAGTGAAAAAAATGGCAATTATTGAAAAACTTTGACTCTTGCTACAAAAGAGTGTTTTTGTTAACTTCTCTTTCCCCTTTCCCCTCCTTCGGCCCCAAGATCATCTCAAACAGGAGGGATGGTTTGCTGCTGCCAGCTTGGTGAGGATCAGTGTCACGAGTGATAACTGCAGGAATTTGTGCTTGTTAATAGCTGCTGAACTGTTACCTTAAACTAATACTTTCTAACGAGTTTTAGTTGGCACAAACAACTGTATATTATTGCTTTTTCTATTAAAAGGACCATTGACCATGTAATGTAGAGGGTCTTGATAATTTGCTGGAGCTGTTAAAACCTGCAGTCGTTTAACTCTGGTCATTAGGCAAAATGAAATAAGACCAGCAAGTATTTCCTGCTAAGACAACTGCACCATTTCACCTGCTAGAAGATATTTTGTGGTGAGGAGACCATCTGTTTTGGACTCTTCTGGCCCTCCCAAGCATGCAGGGTGTTTTCTGGTGACCTGACTCTGCCTGCTTTGCCTGGTGGTGTGAGTGGTGTGGCTGTGCACTAGTGTTTGATGTGGATGCTCTTGGAAGGGGAGGTGGAAGCTGGAGTATTTGGGATTTGGCAGCTGGGTAGTTAGAGCAGCCAGTTTGGTAGTGTTTGTGGATGGGTATGTGATTACAGGACAGATAATTCCTTTTATTTGAAAGTGCGGGGAAATTTTACAGGCTTGGGTGGCAAAAGGTGTGCAGAGGAAGTGTGAGGTAAGTTTTGCAATCTGCAAATTTTTGCAATTTAGATGACCCCAAGTTGCTAAAGTCATGATAGAATTGGTTAAAAGCAGACACCACAAAACAGAATATTCAGAAAGATAGTTTGAGGGAGCTTACCCCCCCTTTTACACTTGAAAAGTGTTTGCTTAATAGCTGCAAATAGAAAATCCACAGATTTTTCTGGTGCTTCTTCTAGAAGAGCCTGCAGAACATGATGTGGGATCTCGTATGTTGCAGAGCATCCAAACTCTCCACGTGGAATGCCAGCTCTGACCTTGTGTGATGATGTCCTGGTTTCAGCTGGGACAGAGTTAATTTTCTTCCCAGTAGCTGGTGCAGTGCTGTGGTTTGGATTTGGGATGGGAACAACGCTGATAACACAGGGATGTTTTGTTGTTGCTGAGCAGTGCTTACCTTAAGTCAGGGACTGTTGAGTTTCCCATGCTCTGGCAGTGAGGAGCTGCACAAGGAGCTGGGAGGGAGCGTGGCCAGGACAGCTGACCTGGCCAAAGGGATGTTCCATATCCTGGGATAACAGGGGCAGTGGATAAACTGGGGGGGGTCAGCTGGGAGGGGCTGATCACTGCTCAGGTGGTGCTGAGCAGCTCTATTGTGTATCACTTATCTTCAGGGGGTTTTGTTCCTTTCTTTTACCTTCTTTTTCATTATGATTATTTTTAAAATTTTATTGTATTAAACTTTTGTTATCTCAACCCATGGATTTTAAGTTTTTTTCCCTGATTCTCCTTCCTGTCCCTCCAGGGAGGGGCAGGAGATGAGTGGCTGTGTGGTACTTTAATTGCTGGCTGGGGTTAAACCACAACAGACAACCTGAATCCATTAAGGTCAAATTGCCAGAGTTTCCCATTTGGCAGCAGAGCTGTCAGTGTCACAGGGAAAATCTGCTTGTGCAGTGACTTCTGTTGGAGACTGCACGGGTGC
Organism: Lanius collurio; assembly: GCA_020086605.1. Classification (NCBI taxonomy): domain Eukaryota; kingdom Metazoa; phylum Chordata; class Aves; order Passeriformes; family Laniidae; genus Lanius; species Lanius collurio. Next base: position 5,155,044 of record JACBWW010000040.1, on the reverse strand, counting down.
AGCTGGCAGAACACCGTGATGGGTTTCCCTGCTCTCTTGGTGTGAGGGAGAGTCACAGAGATGTCTCAGGATGCTGAAAGACTTCCAGCAGCTGGGGCAAAAAGCTTCTTTGTTCAGCAATCTCCAGGATTCCCCACTTGTGGTGGAGTCTCAGCACAGTCTCATGTACAAGGTGAGGTGGGGTGTTTTGAAAAGTGTTAATGTCGGCAAATGGAAGGTGCAGAGAGAGTCTTTATTCTGGTGTCACCCAGCTTTTCAGAGTGGAGTATTTTGTTATTTCAGTGCTCTAGGAATATAATTCTAATTTTTAAATGCTGTTTTATATAAATGAGATCCTTTCCAGAGGGTATTTCCTACATGTGTGTAGCAACATAAATATCTCAGCCCCCTGAACAGCATCAGTGGCTGTGCTGAGCTGGACAAATGAGAACATTGACTTGTTCATGAAGCAGCTACTGAATACATGCAACAGTTTGAGGGACATGCTGAAGCTTTAACAAAATTAAGAATTTGTAGCTTTCAAAAGTGCCTCTTGGCAATGCTTGGAGCTGATACCCTCCTTGCACGAGCCAGTCAAATGCATTCCTCCTTTCCCAGTAATTTCAGTCAACACCAGAGTTTCCAAAGTTGAATGCCAAGCTTAACCCAGCTGCGTGCTGCCTTATTCCCCAAGCTCTCTGTGCAGCTCACCTGGCATAGAGTTGTGCAGTCCACTGAGATCCAGAAAGGTTCCTACCAGTGGCCACTGCAGGGAAACACTTTGGGGTGGTGGGATAAACCCATGTTCTCCTGACAGCCTCTGGTAAGGCAGAGTGGGATGTGCTGTTCCCATGGCAGCTGCATCCTTGAGCTGTGTTTGGAGTTCACTTGGAACCAAGTAGGGCTCACCTTGGCCTCTGCCACAGGATCCAACCCACACTACTGGCATTCCTGGGTTTGTGGCAGGATCCCATCCCAACCAGCATGTGGATATTTGAAATTGAAACTCTTTTTATTTTGATGCAAATTTCACAGGGCACAACTGCGTCACTGGTTTTAATGTCGCATTGGAGTGTACTCACTCTATTCATTTTTAAAGACCAGCCTGTATAAACAGTATTGCATTTTGCTTTGTTGATTGATAATTAAAGAGAATTATATCTGTACTCAGTGTACATTTAAAAAATTGTTACTTAGTTTGTGTTAAAAAGTAATATTTGGATCAATGCCTCCTATGGATTTTTGTAGATTTTCTCCTCACTGTGGTATGCAGTCAATACCTAATTTCTCTGGAGATTTACTGCACTTAACATATTGAGGTTCTTTTAAATACTCCAGTCCTGTGCATTGAGTGCATAAGCCCAGTTTTAATTTGCTATCATTGATGAACATAAGAGTATGAACTGTCTATGCCGAATTCCCTCCAGCATACATTTGTGTTTACCATCGATTCCCAGACGAGTCCTCTCCCTTCTCCCAGCGTTTCACAGTAACTCTGAGCAGTGTTGCCATCTCTTGCATCAGTAGAGGCCCCACTGAAGTCCGTGCAGGACTGGTATCTACACCTGGAGTAGTAAATGCTGCTTCCCACAGGAGCGGGGACTTTGGACAGGCTTCTCTGTGCCCGTCACACGGGGTTAGTGCAAGCGTGTGCTCCCTGAGCTCCGTCAGAGCGCTGGGACACTGGGTTTGCCCAGGGCAATGCCAGCCTTGGGCTGATGGCAGGGAAAGCCCTGCAGCCCTTGTGCTGGTTTTCCCCACTGCTCTGACAGAGCTGCTCTGTGGTATTAAAAACAGCTCATTTTTCCTGTTGAGTAAAATATGTGCAGGGTTCATTTTGTGAGCAAGGATGTGCAGGAATATAAACACCTATGCCTGGAAACACATTCTTTGGGAGCCTGCTTCCAGAGAACAGAGCTCTGAGTGCCTCTGGATCAACGGGTTGGTTTGGCATCTGCCCATGCATAGTTAGGATTCAGAGGGAGCCTGCAGGATTTTTTTCTCTTTTTTTTGCCGGTCAAATGAATTATTGATCTGCTGCAGTTTGATATGTGTTTCCCAAAGACTGTGTACAGGACAAACTGTAAATCCTAAATAATAAAAGGAAAATATAACCAGTCTGGTGAAAAATGGGTGGAACTTTGTAATGGGAAATAAATAAAAAGATGGTTTAGTTCCTGAGAGTGGGATTAGAAATGTGTGCCCAGCAGAAGAGGAAGCAGGAAGTGGCTATAACTGAAAGAGTCACTAGCAAAGGAAAAGATTGGATAGGCTCCTACAGCCACCTCTGGAGGCTTATTCTGTCCTGCCAGGTATGTCCAGAAGCAGCAAAAATAAGATGAGCATTTACAACTTTGTCACAACTGAGGACTGTGCCTGGGAATGGGCTTTTAATTTTGCCTGTTGTTCTCTATACCAGGAGTTCAGAAAGGCAGTGAATCTCAGCTGCTTGCCCACCCCTCCTTCTAAGGCCCTTACCTTTGTGATTCTTTTTTTCTGCCACACAGATGTGAAAGAAGAGTAAAACTTCCTGTCCCCACTCTCCTGCCACACGTTCTCCTTACTGCAAGCTTGGAATGTTTTGCTTCCGACCAGGTACCAGCATCTCTTGCCACCACCATTTTATCTCCCACCCACATCTCGTGGTGAAGGTGCTCCCTTGCACCTTCCAACCTTCCCGCTGCATAAATTTGTCCCCACCAGATCAGGACCCCAGCCCTCTTCCTTTCAGCACACCCCATTCCACCAGTCCTGACTGTTCACCCCTGGCAGCTCTGCTGTGTGTTCCCTGCCCATGAGCTGTTCAACCCATCAAGTGTGTATCTGTAGGATCCCAGTCTGGAGAGAGACTGTGGCTGGCACAGGAAGTGTCCCTCTCTGCCATGTCACAGACTGAGCTCTCTGGAAAAGCTGTACTCCAGCTGTGGTGGTGCCATGGATTTTTCTTTCCAGCATTCTGAGTTGGTGGTTATTGTCAGGGAGTACTTGAGCAATGTGCCAAGCTGATGGTGCAGGGCTGGGCAGGAGAAGAGGAGGTTCCTGGCTGGAATTTGCCTTGTCTGAGGCTGGATAACTCTGTGGAATGACCTCCAAGCACTAAAATGTGTCATAAATTTAATGCACTTCTCTTACCTTTTCCCTGGAGCCTCACACTCTTCCATTGGTCGTTATCCTGCTGCAGGGAGCTCCTCAGACTGACCAGGACCTGAGGAAAGCAATACTTCATTATTTGCTTTGTTTGTTTGTTTTTTTTTTTTCTTTTGTCTTTTCACTTTTTCTACACTAATAGAGGCACTGATTTTTGGCAAGTCTTGTATTTTGTCTGGTTGTTAATCATCTCAGACTTAAGTTCTACCACTTTGTGATGATACATTTTTATCATAATTGTATTTTACCGTGGTCACATTAACCCTCCTTTCCTTTACAGGCTTTTGGATTGTTGGCTGTGGTGTGAGTTCTGTTTGTGAGTTCCTGTGAATTCGTGTTCTGTAACAGCAGTGAGAGGTGGAGGTGCCACTGCACGTCCATGCAGTGGGAGCAACCAAAATGCTCCTGTTTGTGAAAAGCTTCGAATGCTAAAATCACCAATAGTGAAATTATCGTGTAACTGTGCTAATTAAAAATAAGAGAATATTTAATCTGTCACTTGTTAGATCTTTAGAAAAGGCTGGAGAAAATCAGCTAAACAGAGGCCATAGAAAAAACTCCCATTTTTACTTCAGTTTTAGAGAAGTTCTTGGGAGCAGTGGAGTTTTGAGAGTATATTGTGGCTGTTGTGATATCACTGATCTATTTAGAAATAATATATTATTATTTCCAAATAGATGAGTGATATAATAATATAATATTATATCTGAATATAAATTAGAGTTGAGATAGCTGCCAAATCCAGTGTACAGAGATACATCATCTATTTTTTCCTCAGGTGAATTGCTTTGTTATTCTGAGTTATTGGACCCTGTGCCTACGTTTTGAGTATGTTTATGGTATATTTAAAACTCTGATTTCATTAATGTGGTTGCGAGTTCATCAATTTCAGTGGAGTTGTTCCTGATTTATCTTGGCAGGACTGAGAACCAAATCAGGTCTTAAATCTCCAAATTAAAAAATTAAATTGTAAAGATATTGTGAAATAAAATATCACCAATATGTTCCCATTAAATTCTACTTCATATGAGTCTAAAATAATAGTAAAAAAAAAAACGTTGGTGTCAAAAAGCAGAAATCAAACATCTGTTAAAAAAGAAAAATAAAAACCAGCATTATTTTTAGCAGAGAAGTAAGAATTTGATTTAATTAAGTACTGGTTGGAGCGTGCGCTCTTGTAACGGTGACAAGTTATCAAGCAGAATTGTTTTATTTTCACCTGACCGTCGTATTTAAAGTGAAAGCAGATTGATTTCTCTCTGTTGATGTTTATCAAGAATCCCTGTAATCTTCAATTGTGTGAGCAAATTTATTTTTGCAAGTAAACATATCGTTGAAATTTTTCTTCTAGTGCTCTATTTGGCATGAAAATCTAATAATTCCATTGTCCATGGGCAATACTACTCACTAAGGATTAATCAAATACTTTTTAACAAGAATCTAAAGGATTTAAAAAGTTGAGGGATTTAGCTTACATGGAGCAGAGAGAAATAAGCAAGTACAGCCAAAGAATCAAACCCCGAGATTTTCGTGTGGTTCTACAAAAATCCAGGTAAAAATCTGTATTTAGCAGCACTTGTGGTGACCTGGGAGATGAAGGGATAGGGGAGCTGCTGTGTCCTGTGAAACATTTCCTGTTAGTGCTGGGCAGGGGTGCTTTAGCCCCACGTACCTTTTGGTCCCTGTGCCCGCTGTGGCTTTGGGCAGGTGTCAGCCAAGGCTCCTGGATTGTCATGGCTTTGTCCCAGGATTAGTCAGGAAGTGGCTGCAAGAGCTGCAGATGAGAGAGAAGGTCATTAGTCATGGCCAAACTGTGAAGAAACTTTAATCTCTGGGACTGTTTTGTCAGAAAATGACTTATCTTGGGGGAATTTCTGAAATCTGATTGGTTTGCTGTTATTTATAGATGCACATTAATGAATCCCCCCCAGAAAAAGGCTGTCCATTGGAATTTTGACAATTTTCCTGAAAAGGCTGCTTTCTGTAGCCTCTCTCACACAAACAGGTGCCAGGAAGGCATTGTGAAAATTGGAGGATCTGCAGTCAAAAATGCTGGCTTATATGGATCTAATCTGGAATTGCCATAATGGAAAAAGGAGTTGTGAACACATGTGTGTGAATGGGATTGTTCCACAGTTACCAGGAGATTTATGGCCAGAGAAATCACTACAGAGCAGCAAGTGGTGGAGATTGTGTTTTTATTTTAATATGGGAGCCAAGTCTTGCATTAGGACATTGCTGAATCCAGGGCAGAAAATAAATGATGCCTGAGGGACAGCACAGTGGTGTTGGATCCAGGAGCCTTTAATAATCCCGAGCCTAAGAGCAGTTAAGATGGGGAATGTATAAAAACTAATCGGCTGCTTTTACAGTAATGTGTGTACAGGAACAAGCAACAGTTATGATGTGTTGGCACCGTGGCTTTTAGCAGATGACTTCTTAAATTAAAAGATAAGTTTGCTGAGTGACTTTCTGGAATTTATTTAATGAAGGCCCATAAAATATGATATCTGTTTACAGCTGGATTAACAGCACAGTGCTCAGCTACTGGTCTTTATGCTGGATAAAAAGTGCCAAGCAAGTCTGAACTCTTCTTCCCTTCCTGGAAAGCACAAATTAATTTTGGAAAAGCATAAATTTAACTTCTATGTCTGTCTGTCTTTAATCATGATGAACAGTTTCTGGTTTTGCAGATTCCATGTGGTTTTGACATGCAAACTGTAGGCTGCAAGTCAAAGAAATCCTGCAGTGCTCCTGCTTGTTCAGTTTTAGCAAGTTTTGGTTTCCTCTGGGTAGCAGCAAGCAATAGCAATCCTGTTGGTATTGCACTTTTCCCCTCCCTCTTTCTCTAGGAAAAGCCAATCTATAGGTTAAGTTCAGTTTCTCTGTGTAGATGGTGCTCGGGGATGGGGTTGATTTTTGATTTGATTTTGTCTCCTGTATTTGTGTTCTGCCTGCGGTGTGCAGAGCGAGAGTAAGTTGTTCCTGAAATAACTTCCTTTTTGGAAGCAGCAGTGGGCAGTTTACCCGGGACTTTGGTAAGGAGTGAGTGTGTTCTGGGTTGTGCACAGCTCCACAGAAACGGCTGGAGCCGGGAGCAGGCTCTGGTGAGGCAGTGCACACTAGATGGCAGTTTTGTCCCAGCATCCGAGTTCAAACGGCTCTGCGGGAGAACAGGAAAGGCCATCAGTGTTTAGTCTGCTCTCACAGAGTCCCTGCATGACCAATGTGGACCCCATGGACTTCCTGGAACATGTGTTAGCAATTTAGCAGCAGACATTTATTTCTTTGTTTTACTGCTTGGCTCTTTGCGAAAGTGTTGGTACTCAGTTATGGGCTGTCTGGATCATGTCAGAGGCCATGGGGATCAAGTCCATGTGACAGGCCAGACTGAGGAAGGATGGAGTTGGAGGAGGTGAGGAAGCTGACCCTCACTTGAGCAGGAACAAGTCACTGCCTGTCTGTGGCCTGTGGCCAAATGCCGGGGCGGTTCAGGTCTAATACAGCTGAACAAACAAAATACTTTGCCCATTTGGCTTCTTCATATTTCATCAGCACCAGTTCAATCAAAGTCTTTTCTATTTCCTAAGAAGAGGTTCCTATTCTTAATTGTATTTTTTTTTCTCTTTCCCCCTCCCCCTTTCCCACATTTTAGCCCCATCCAGACGAGGTGACCTTGAGATCCTTGGCTACTGCATGCTGCAGTGGTTGTGTGGGAAGTTGCCCTGGGAGCAGAACCTCAAGGACCCTGTAGCTGTCCAGACTGCGAAAACAAAGTAAGGACCAACCCCCACACACAGGGACATGCCAGCCTGGAACCCTGCAGCATCCTCACCATTTCCCAGCTCTGGGAAACACAGCTTTCCATGCTGTAGAACAGCACCTTAGGAGAAAGCTAAAACAATTTTCCTTAATTAAGAGAGATGTTGGAAGCAGTTAAAATGGGAACTTTATGTGCGTGTCTACCCTCCTTTGCATGTTTATGTCTGTGCTGCTGTGGAGAGGATGAATTCCAGTGCACAGTACACAGGCATTTTGTCTGCTGTGTATTTTTCCAATACTCTTTTTTTTCAAAGAAAACATTTGTAAATTAGCACAGGCCTTAGTGCACATACAGAAGGTTGTTGTGTGGTTCCATTAAACTGCACGGGTGCTTTGTAGAGACCGTAGTACAAACATCTCGTGGAGGTTTTTCCACATGTGCACTCAATTTATTTAACTTTCTATATGATACTCCTTTTCAGATGTTTTTCTGTAGGTTTTTAGTGTTACATAAGCCTACTGCCATTACAAACAATTAAATACCAAAACACTAAGGAGCTTGGTGAAAATCTTTCCTTTTTCCCAGCATGACTTACTTGGAACTCACTAAAGCAACAGTGGATCAGTGTTTTCTTCCTGTGCCCTCACAGCTGAGACTGGAGGGAGTTAATTGCACGTGGTACCTGCCTGTAGCAGGCTGTACAGCAGAGGAGTTACCCAGAAGTAACCTCACAAGTGCAGGAGGCAGCAAACTTTTAAGTAGGGCAAGTCACCCCAGAGGTACCTGCTGGGGCTGGCTGATCCCTGGAAATCCACGCTCAGGTTCTGTGGGGCAGCGGTGCCCAGCACAGGGCAGGGTGGCTGCAGCCTGTGCATGGGGCTGAGTGCAGCTGGAAATGTTGACACCCTCTGCTATGTGTAATATTTCTCCTTTAGAAGTTCTGATCATTACACAGCCCCCTGCAAGGTAACACTTATACAATTCAATGGGAAATCAATTTAATCAATCAAGCTGCTCTGCTGATTCCTCCCTTGCCATTAACCCTTGGATGGCTCGTGTTTCCAAGATGCTGAGCAAACAGAGGCTTCAAGGAAATGCACAGAAAATTACACAGATTCCACTTATCAGAAATATCCCCTTACTCTAATAAATTGCATTCCTGGCATTAGGTATCTTGTCCAGGTTGTCCCTCTTATCTGTATAATTTTCAGGTTCCTGTGGGTGCTGGACTGCCCAAGATGAGGGCTGGTGTTACTCCTGTTTTTAGCAATTGATCCTGAGCTTCTTTGCTGTTCCTGTTTCTGGATGGACAGGAATTACATCTGTGGCCCTGCTGTTAATGAAGCATGTGGGACTCCAGGTGATGTGACCTCCCTGTCCCCTTGTGGCCCTGCCATGCCTGGTGTAATTTTGACAGCCCTGTGCTCCATGGCAGAGAGCACCTGATGCTAAGTGATGGGAAGGCAGAGCAGAACTGCTGCTTAAATTCCAAAATAGAAATGGGAATCATCAATCTGAAATCAGAACAAACCATTTCGCTCAAAGGGCTTTTGTTTTTCCTTGTAGAAAGCTTAAAATATCTGTGAAGAAAAACTTAAAGTGCACTTTTAGGTGTCAGCCTGGTCTTGACAAAATGAGCAGCATGCAAAGAGTTAAAAAGGGGAGCTGGTGAGGGGAGATCTGGGTTCAAAAGCAATCCTGTGAATCATTAGCTATCCTGGAGGTCCACTCTCATTGGAACTGAGACTTGCTGTCTTCCTAAATCCCAAATGAGGAATCACCTGCTCCAAAGCTGCATTAAATTGTTGCACTCTGGTGTTGTTTCAGACTTATGGATGAGCTCCCAGATTCAGTGCTGAGGTGGGATTCTCCTGGAAGCAGCTGCAGTAAGTGTACTTGCACTTGTACCCCATGGCTCTTCAGCCTGTGCCTAAACACAGTTCAGTGTCTGACTCTGGGAGGGGGAGCAGAAGAGAAGTGGAAGCAACACAAATTTAACAAAGTCTTCAAAAGTAAAAGAATCTTGCTCACTCTGTGATGTATCCCGTGGAGTGACATAAGGGATCTTGGCCATATGTAATCCAAGGTGCCGGGAAGCAGTGACTATGCTGGAAGTAGCTGTTAGTATGGAAATAGTAAGCAACTGTCTACCAAACATTTATTGCTCAGTGCTCAGAGTTTAAAAAAGCAAATGGATGGACAGTTTGTCTTGTCTTGTTTCTTCCTTTCCTGAAATACCAAAGTAACCCAAGGAAAACGCCAAAGGTCAGTATCAATTTTTGATTTATTCCCTTATTTTTCTAGCGCTTTTGTATTGAAATTATTGGAATGCATTGTGTATTAGGGAAAATTTATTCATGTTGTGTATACATATTTAATAAATCTTTGCTGCTGGGATTTGACCAGATGCTAATATCTGGTGTAGCACTCCAGTTTTAGGATACACTTGGGTCTTCAACTGAAAGAAAAGTTTGAACCTCCCATACATTTTCCTGCTAGCATTATTCCTGCCCATTCAGTGGTTTCCCTGTTTTTTGAGCCATTTGATGGAAAAATGTTGCTGCTGTTGGACTGTTTTGGGATGCAATCAGAAAAACAATAGTAGTATTTGAAGGGGGAAAAAAAAGTGTTTTTCCAAAGCATTCCCAGTATAGTATTTATGCAGATTAAAATAATACTGTTCAGAGTAATTAATATTTGAAGGGATATTGTAATCTATCAAAGACTTTTCTCTTTTACACAGAACTATCAATACTTGTCAATAAAATTTTTTAATTTTTGTCCTTGGATAGCTGTCAGTGCTGTGGGAATTAGGGCATGAGCATAATGAGATGGAGCACTTAAGGTCTGGCTTGTTTATCCAAGTCTGTCTTTTCCTTTTCTCCTCCCAAAAAGACATGACATTGTCAGTTCTGTGTTTTGAGTGTGTCTTCAGCTGAAATTGTGTTGTCTCATTTGGCAGCGGAGGATTGGCATCCATGCTGGAATGAAATCCTTCCTGAACTTTCTGGGGTTACACTCAGTGATATTCACACTCAAATCTGCTCTACAGGTGAAATAGCCAAGTTTCTGGCCTCTGTTTCTGGCTTAGCTTATGACGAGAAGCCCAAGTATCAAGTGCTGAAGAAAATCCTGCTGGCTGGCCTGGAGTCAAGTGGGATGCGCTACGACGGCCCGCTGGAATTTTCTGCGGCAGCAGCGTGCACACGGACTCCCTGCGCTGCCAAGGTGGCCAAAGTGAGTGGGACAGCTCTGGGATTACTTCTGACACCTCCTGCCTGTTGCCTTTCCTTTTGTAGAGGGGAAATAGTTAAAGCTCTCAAGATGAGACTGACACAGCAGTTCTTCTGCCTGAAATACACCATGTTTGTTAATTCCTGTTTCCCCTGGCTTTGCTAAAAAGTGGAATGTCAACTCTCAAGGAGGAAGAACTGCCATGAGTCCTTTTGACCCACAGGCTCTCACTTCAAAGCAGTAGGTCTGTGGAGAATGATTTACTTTCAGGATAATGGGGAAGTCAAGGACTTTGTTCACTAACATCTTGAAGACAAGCCTGAATGCCAGGTTTTTCCTTCTTCCCAGATTAAAAGCAAAGTTACCTTTATTAGTGACAGCATTTAATTCCTTTTCTTGCTTTCAGGCTGTTCTTTGTCATTTGCCTTTATCCTCCCGCAGCCCCAGTGTGGAGGAGATGTTCCTGTGGCTTTAGCTGTGCTGTTGGTGTGCACTGGCACAAGATTTTCCAAGTGACAGCTCTCCTGTGCTATTTTCCTCCAGTGCTCCGAGTTAATAAAGCCCAGCTTCCCTAAGCAGAGAGGGAGGTAATTAGCAGTTTTCCTGGGAAATGTCAGTCCCGTTGTTCCTGTGAAAGTCCCCATGTGCACCAGCCCTGTGCGGGGCTCTGGGCCATGTGCAATAAGGCAGGGTCAGGGTCCCATCCATTTTTAATATTCCTGGTGAACTTTGGACCATCACAAGTGTACGTGAGCCAAGAATGCAGGATGCAAACTAATGTGACTGATAGGCTGCGAGATGAATGGTGATTCAAGTATCAGTGCACAGATGGTTCTGATTTGCTGAGTTTTGTAGCTGCTGCAACTGAAGACATAAAATATCCTTCTAGTCATAAATTAGCTCTTTGGAAGCAAAACCTTGGCACCAGAGCTTTACAACCTTCAATTAGTAGGGAAAGAAGTATTTGAATGACTGTGGTATTGACATCTGTAGGCCTGCACAGTAATCATTCCTAATAGAAGAGAATATCTGTTTGAGGGGGTTTTGCATGGCTAATTAACCACCAGTGAGAATATGTAATTTTTTCATGATCTCCTGATTGTCACCTTTCTCTCATGATACAATTAGATTTTATTGTAGCAAGTGCCTCACAAACCAATTGTCAGCACTATTTACGTATTGTGGAAGGCAGAACAAAAGTTCATGTTTAATGAAAAGGCACTGGGTTTTGATCTTGGTAATTACAGATACTTAGTTTAGCACTTCTGTTGACTTTTCTGGTTTTATCCCCATTTTCCTAATTTTAACAAAAGCAAAAGCTATTTTGGTGACAGGATTTCTGTGGCTGTGATGGTTACCAGTGTGTCCTCACTCATTTGAGAAGTTTTTTAAGTTTGCACTGTTTTGTGAACTGACTCAGAGCATCAGGTAGCTGTTAACTGATCTCCAGCTGATCTGGCTGGATCTCTGTTTCACAGGAGTCTTTGATTTCTCAGAGTCAGGCACTAAATAGTAAATCTGTTTCCTTCTTAAGCCTGGCCTAAGACTCGACAGTCTGTGGCATAAAAGATGATCCCAACGTTGCAGGCTGCAGGTGCTGCTGCAGCATTGGATATTTGCAAGTCACACCCCCCTGGAAAATCCCTGGCTGAGGAGTGTCAGTTACCACCATGGCTGTGCCGCAGGACTCGGTGGGATTGGGTTTGATGGCCAGGAACAGGAGCAGAGGGAATGCCTGTGTGTTACTAAATCTTGGCACCTGTCAGCACTTTCTCAGGGAAGTCTGTAATTCTGAGTGTCTCACTTCTTGGAACAGTGAGAGCACCAGGATCACCTGTGTATTACTGCAGCCTATTCCTTCAGCCAGTTCTGCTGCTGACACGAGCCAGTTTCCTCTAAACACTCGCTGCAAAACAGCTGCAGAAAGGCAATTTTAGAGTTATTCAAAGGATTTAAGGAGTACTTAAATACAAGTAGAGAGGGCAGGTAACTGAACTCTCTTGAAATTTATTGCTATTTTCAGAAAATGTAATGTTTCAGTGGCCTGGTGCTCCTGCTGCTGCAGCCCTGACAGTGCTGGATGACAGGCAGGCTGGTCCCACTGCCTCTCCATGGCAATTCCTCTAGTGATCCTAGGCCTGACTTTTCATCTCACTGTTCCCTTTCCTGCTCTCCTTTTCTTCACCAAACACTTCTCCCATTGAAGAGACAACCTAGGAATAGTGGGAGCCACTGCAGACAAGCCACTGTTTCCTCACTTGTTGCTTGTGAGCTGGATCTGACTCCAGCTGATCTGTCTGGTTGCACCTCTGCCAGTTTGATACACAGGAAATGGGTGGATTTGGGGTTAATTCCCTTCTGAAGAGCAGCAGACACCTGTAGCAGAAGATCCTGTAGTACCAGCTCCTTGATGAGGTGAAGAGGATTGCTAGAGAGCAAGGATTTCGGGGTATTACTTCCTGTATAATATCAGAATCTAATCTTGAGGTGGCTATATCCTGGTTCTTGGTTCCAATTGCACACCAGAGATAGGTAAAAGATTAATTGCATTAATTCTCAAATTTATTTACCACAGTTTTTGGCCCTGAATAAATATTTTCAGCTTTTCCCCCTACAGTCAAAGTGCTGATGTTGCAGCAAAGGGAAAGTGGGGCAAGGCCAGCTCACTGCTTACTTGATCTTGTAGAAATCAGACTAAAAAATAATTACATCAATACCAAGCTGTAATTTTGTTAGGATGAAATATGTTCATTTTTAGGTGTAAACCCACTTATTTTCACTTTTAGTCCTGTTGGAACTTTTAAGCGAAAACTTAAAAGTTTTGCTTTAAGTGCTGATTGGAAAATGATGCAGTTGTTTAAGGTGTGTATATATGGTGATGATCATTATTTTTCTGTGTGAAATCTGGGCTTTTTTCACTGTACAAAATGTTCACTGTTCACCCCAGGTTCGCCTCCCAAAGCCTCCACCAAAACCAGCTCAGAAGAAGGGAAAAAAGCTGGAAGGTGAAGAACCCGCTTGTCAGAACAAAGGGTGTGTGGGGGCGTCAGGCACACAGCTTCTGGGGGAAGAAAAGCCAAAAAAACTGAACAGGAGGCCTCCCCAGGCAGGGGTGCAGCAGGTGAGGATTTGGGCCCTGCAGTAGCACCAGATCTCCCTGTTAGCTCCATGTCCAGCTTTTGGGGAGGGCAAGGAGGAAGAGGGCTGGAAAAGAGCCAGGGGCTCTGTCACAAACTCTGGAAGCTGGCAGATGCTTGCTGGCTTCCAGTATTCCAAAGGGGAACTTGAGGGGCCAGGGAATAAGGGCCAGGAGGGCAGTGCCCGACCTGCCCCAAACCTGGCGCCTCCAAGTGCCGGATCAGGACTTGGGATAAGTCTGAACTTACTGAATTCCTTTCAGCACACAGTTACTGTCTTACCTCAACAGGCTCCCTTGCCCAGGCCTTCCCCAAAACCAGTGCAGCAGAAGGAAAACAGGGGGCACGAGGAGCACTCCAGCTCCCTGAGCAGGCCCCGCACCCGGGGAACACGCCAACAGTTCCAGGTGGAAGAGACGCCACTGAGATTTTACACTACTCGTCAGGAGCCTGAGCACCCAAAAAAGGTGAGGGGGTTGGTGTTACCACAGAACAGTCACAAGTGCCTTGAGAAGGAAAGATCAGCTTTTCTAAGAAGAATTCTAAAAACCCCTCAAAGAAAGCCTCAACTATGTGTATGCAAACTCGGTATTTGCCACGAACACCAAAGGTTTGGGGTAATTGCCTGTACTATTGGCCTGCTACCACTGCAGTGTGTTGTGCAGCTGCAGAGCAAAGCCCTGCACCTGGATGCAGATTGTAATTTCCCAACTCTTACATCCCTTTGTGGACCCTGTTGTTTGTATGGTAGAAAGTAAGTTAAGGAGTCTGCTTCTCTGTGTAGTGGAAAACTTCATAGTGCTCGTTAATAAAGTCCTTAAATTCTGAGGTTTTTAGCAGTTAACAAACTCACCTTGACTATTATTGGTAATTTAGTGCATAGAAGGGGTGAATGAATAGTTTCAGTCTTACTCTTCAACTGTACAGGAAAAAAAAGAAAAAATGAATCAGCTTTAGTACAAGTAATGCAGCACCAGGTCCCTGTCAGTGATCACCTTGTGCTCCTGTTCTCTGGAGCTTTGGTGTATTTTAGTGAGGGGATTGCACCCTGGTTTTCTTTCATATAAACCAATAACTTGGTTAAATGAGGACAGTTTCTAATGAGCACAAAAATGCAACTTTTAAGGTAGCTTTATGATTAATCCAAAATTCTTTGCTTCAAGCAGTCTGATCATCACTGCCTGGAGACTCCGGTACAAGCTGGGAGAGGGAAGCAGCAAAAGCACAGCTGTACCTGAGAGCACCAGGCAGGACAGTGGTGAGCAGAACCATCCTGGGAGGTGTTTTGGCTGCCAGCAGGGGAGATGGACAAGTTAAACACAACTTTGGAATAGTAAAACACTCCAGTGTTACTTCCTAGTCCTCAAATGTAGAGTTTTTGCAGAAAAGGGACCAATCACTGGGCTGGTGTTTAGATTATATTTGTGTTTGGATTTAGTTTTTCTAATGGAAAAGCTGCTATTCCAATAGGATTAAATGTGCTGTTTCTATGTAGAACCATTCTGTGCTACTCACTGAATATTCTGCATAATAGGGGGGACTTGAAATGGGTGTCAGGTAACATTCAAATGAGAAACTGGAGAAGGAAAAAAAGGCAGGGTTCTCTTGGCTTCATTTTGCAGAATTCCTCTCACGTAATTCAGGAGCCTGGTAATGGAAAGCTCTGTAGGAAACCAAAGCTATCCCTGGTTCTAAGGGACAGTGAGAAAGATTCTTAAATCTTGGCTGAGTGAGAAGTGGGATGGTGGTGTTTGGGGATCCCTTTCAGAGGTGGAGGCTGGCCAAGGACAACATTGCTGCTGGAGATGTAAAACAGCCCAGGCACCCCTGGCCAGACAGAACAAGCCCCACTCTACCAGTTTATGTTCCCTGTGAAGGGCAGGAGAAGTGCGGCTTCACTGGAAAAAAAAAAAAAAAAAAAAAAAGGCAAAACTTACAGAAATCAAACCAGCAAATTCACACTTAAAATAATGTCTTAAGTTTCCAGGGCAAGCCTTTATTAGCAGGAACACGGGAAAGACTGAATATATTAAACTTAGTTGGAAACAAGTCAAAGATAAAGAGAAGAATTTTAGCTGTAGACTTCAATAGTAAATACAGATAAGTCTCTTTAGGAGGTGTTTAACCATGTCTTATGTTACACACTTACCATACAATAGCCACACATGTGTATAGTCCAGAGGTAAGACTCCATAAGGATTGTATTGCTTTGTCTAGGATAATTTAAATACCTCAATGGCATCTTTGTTTTTTTTGATTCACATCTCACTTAACATTAGCTTTATAATTACACCTTTTTTTCCCCTGCAGGAAGACACTGCAAGAGAACTGCCACCATTTGACCCCTACAGAATACTCTCAGAATGCCGAAAGAAACACAATCACCTTGTAACTCCAGTTCCTCCAGCAGCATCCCCGGCTGGTGCTGACACCACTTGTCCCTCTCTCTCTGTTGTGTTTAGGCTGGCATTCACTAATGAAACCTACCCCTACACTGCAGCTGTTCTGGTGCTTCTGCTGCTCATTGTCCTGTCCTTGTATTGCCTTTGATGTTGCTGCTCCCGTGTCTTCAGTGGGAGTGCAGTGGAAGTCCCACCATGCAGTTTTTTCCTAGAGTTTCTTCATTGAAGATTTCAGTGTCAGGGGCTTGAAAAAGAAATTTTAAATAATCCTGTCAGTACATGCCTTGTACGGGCAAGTTCTCATCTGCACTCTATAGTTACGGATTCTCTTTTGGATTATTTTTGTTGGTTTTTTTTAACTGAACCTTTTGTTACAGCACCATTAAAAAAGTATCATTAAATACAATGGAGTGTGGTCTTTAATTACTCTGACACAAGTGTGGGGCTGTCTTTATACTGTGTCAGAAAACCTTTAGTTAAACACTGATGCATTAAATGCAGAGGAATTTACAGTTTACTCCAGTGGGTAACGAGAAGATAGTAGCCACCAAGTCTATTTTGGAAAAGGCATTGTTACCAGCTTTGCCTTTTTCACTCTAATTTACTCTTACTCTAATTTAGATTTCCTTACCTTATTACAATAGGGACATTCACCAAAGATGACATTAAAACTCTGTCTGCTGGTAGGAAGGCCTTGTAGCCACTGCAATACAAGGAAATGGGTTAAAAGTCACATTGATTTCTAATCCAATTCAAGAACCACCTATTAATCAGAGTTCAGCTGATGAACATCTGACAGGGTGCACTGCAAGTCAGAGGGTGGATCCCTTTCCCTGAGATCTCATGTAGGAACTGGGGTGACAGGACAAGTAGAAGCACAGTGCCTCCCATAATGTTCCTTACAGGCTCTTGCTTCTTTCCAGAATTTAAGTGGACAGTGCTTGTTTTCCAGAACTGCTGATGAGCAGTTTGTCCCACTGGGCACTTTACCTCATAGAGACAGGCCTGGTGGAAGGGCTGCCCACAGCGAGGATCGTCACACACTTGGTCGGGCGCGCTGCCATCAAGCCGATAAGCATAGCAGATCCCACAGTCCTTGGCAAAGTCCTGGAACACAACAGCACAGCTGAGAGGAAGGGAGGGGCTGCTAACACACAAACAGATTCACCTGTGTCTTTGGTTTTGCAGTTTTTGTTAGCTGGAATTACTATTTTTTGCCTTTAATGCATTTCTGTTTAGGCCATAATGACATAGAGTGACATTGAGACCTGACTGGGTTATATTTCACCCCCTCATGGAATTACATCTCCTTCAACAAATATTTTCATACTTTTGGGTACTTTTTGTTTCTTAACCACTATGATTTGTCATTATGATTTGACATTGGACACAAACCCTCAGTCAGATCTTAATTTAGAAGCTTCATGAGTGAAAGCAAATCTTGTAATCCAGTGTTAAAGCATTGTCAAAAATTAATTCCCAGTTTGTTTGAAATGCCACCAGTATTTGGATGGCCTCTTGTCCCCTCCAAGCAGCTCTACCTCATTAGAACTGAAGGCATCAACATCCCTAACAGAATGTTTGGAGTTTCCACATCTTATTCGCTACTCTGGAACTTCCTCTTTTCCTTTTAATACTGGAGCCTGTTATTAATGGCCTCACTGCTATGCAGGCCACAGGGAAGTGTGCACCTCTAATCAAAGGTTAACAAGCTCTGACAACTGTTGCTTGAAGTTCAGAAGTCCTTGTGACAATGTATTAATCCAATTACTTCTCTTCTAAGTCTCTGATTGTCCCTGGCTCTTAGAAAGTGACCATTTCAATGTTCCTTATTCAGCAATAACGACTGATCGCTAACCAAAACCAACTTACGCTTTTTTCCAACACGGCACGAGATGGAAAATCAATTTCTAGGAGCTCTCTCAAGTTTTGTAACAAACTGATTTCCGGATCCCTGTGGGTGGGAGAGAGGGAGAGAAGAGTCCACAGCAGGAATGGCAAACACCATTTGGGTTTCCAGCCTGCTTTACTAGAGACACTCACCACAAGTGCATGTTGTTGTTAAGTTTAGTTCTCAGCGGGTTCACTGCTGCAAACAACAGACAGGAATAATGGCATCAATCCAGTGAACCTCCCAGGTTTCAGACAGGGATTGGATCAGAGATCTGAGCCCAGAGGAGAGAAAAGTGGAATTTGCTACCTTACCGTGATCTGCTCCAAGGAAATAACACTCTGGAAGCATGTTTGGATGGCGAGGATCTACCTCTATGTTCACTGACACGTTGTTCCCTGCAAGGAGAAAGCAAGGCCATGGGGAAGCTTTGCAGTCAGGGATTTGAAAAATGGATCATTTTTAAAAGCAGTTTTAAATTGGCTAATTCAGACTGAGCTTCATTAGGATAAATAATTACAAAGTTGGGAGGTATCTGAATGATTGTACAAAATACCAGTATATAATAAATATTTACATTTCCATGCACTGTAATTAAAAATAGCAACTGATTAAAAAAACCTGCCAGGCTTGCATTTCTTTTAGATTTGACTTAAGGTTAACACTTATTCAGAAATAAACTTAATCAACTCAAGCTGGATGACAAAATCCATCCAAAATATTGATGAAACTTTAAAGGTAGTAGACATGTAACTTACTAATTCATCTTTATCTTCTATAGTCAAAAAGAGAAGCCCAAACCCAATATTAAGCAGCAAAAGTCAGTCTCCTCCCCAGCAAACTGCAGGCCTGAGACAACAATGCTGTATTTTGGAAACAGTAAATATTTGGTTTTGCAAGACACCCCACCATCCTTAAAAGGGTTCTGTTCCTCAGGGGGAAGCAGCTCAGTGGTGCTCTGGATCCAGCTCCAAGACCTCACAGCAAAGTCTGTTCTGAACAGGCCCAGGTGAAGCCCAACCTTTACTGTAATTAAAGCTTGTGTTAGGCTTTCCCTCCTGGAAGAGGTGGGAATGAATGAAATCAAAGTTCAGTGGTAGCTGAAAATTCTCTGTGCCTGAAAACAAAGGGCTCAAAGCCCTGTGCTGCCTCTGCTCAGCTGCTCCAAGGCTCATGTGGAGGCTTTTCTTCCCTTTTCCTTGGCCTGTGACAAAGGGCAGCAGGACCAGGACAAAGCCCCCCTGACTGTACACAAAGTGGTGTCTGACCCACCTCATTCCAGCCACTTGCTGAACTTTTCCTGTCCTTCCCTCCCATGAATCAGCTTCCCTCCAGCTCCTTCCTCTCTTCCTCCCTCCACAGCTGTCATGGACAATGTGGGTTCACTCTGTGTTCTCACATTTCTCCAATTTGCTATTGGTGATTTTTCAGCTAAAAATCAGCACTTTTCTGGCAAAGATAACATCCCCCCAGCATTTCCAGCCTCTGACAGTGGCCATTACAACTCCTTACCTTATATATACCGTTACAAAATTCCTTATCCTATGTATATTAAGTCCTTAAAATGCCAGACATGAGCATATAAACAGAGGTGCATTTTCAGGTGGTTAACAGGGAGGCCTCATTTCCTCTCTTACTTCTTTGTCCTTCTCATTTGCTTTCTTTAATCCCCTCTTCTCTCTTTGGACTGCCCTGTAATATTCCTTCCCCTCCAGGATAGGATGAATCTAAAGTTTAAAAATCTGGATTGAGGTAAGGGCGTCACCTAAGGTGATTTTTTACAAATACTGATTTTTTCTAGTTACCATGCAAGTGCTCAGCTGTTGGCAGTTCCATGTTCATAATTTACAAACACACAAGGTTCTCCTGCAGAAATTTTCATTTATCTGACACCAGAAGGTTGTAATGAATTTCCCAAACAGGATAAGTATTCTGTGGAAAGTTGTTTTTTACAACACAAAAGGAGAGTTGTGTCTCTAAGTGCCGCCTTTCCTTTCCCAAACTCAAAGAAGCACCATCGAATGAGACAAGGAAAACAAAGCAGCTCCTGGAATTTTACTTTTCAGATTCACTGGATCCCTTCAAAGCTTTTTCTACCTATTGCAATTCTTCTGGTTGTAGCACTCCGTGTGGGATTTTCTGGCTCAAGCACCCATGTCTTCCCATCGACTTCATCCAGGGCATCCCAGAATTCCTTCAGCGACTCCAGCGCTGCCAGGAACTGATTGTAAATGTCTATTAAGGAGTTCTAAAAAGAAGAAGTTTAAACAGATTTCATAGTTTCCACCAATTCCCTGAGAGAATAATTAAAAAACCATTTATTCATTTAAGGAGTGTTAAAATCCATTTGTGTGTCCCAGTGTATCACGGCAGCAAAAACCATATAATAGCACCTAACATCATCTTCATTATCTCAAAATTAAGCAGTATAAAAACAGGTGCTTAAGATCAGCATTCAAACTCTGTAAATAAGGCAAGAGAAGGAGAAACCATCTAATAAGCAGAGGATTACATGTGGGGGATTTTGATATTTGAGAGTGGATTACATGGAATCAGAAATATCTTCTATTAGATAGGACAATATACAGGACAGCAATGCAAAAGAAATCTTTTGAAATCATCAGTGGGCAAAAAAAAGTCACTATTTCCCCAGGAAAAGACTTCGGCAAGAGGAGAAAACACTTGGTGGTCAAGTGAACTCTCTGCAGGTGCAGATGCCCAGAGAGGGACAGATTTTGGCTATCCTGGGGTCCGGAAAAAAAAAACAAATTAAATATTCTGTTCTCAGACAGGTATTCTTCTATGAATTAAACAAAATACAGAAGGAATGGCTTCCTTTAATCTATAGTGATTATATTCTTCCTTTCTCAGCTGGACAAAGAGCAACAAATTATCTGAGTGTTCTCAGATGAAGAAATAGATTTTTTCTACATAATAACATTTTATATTTTGTGCATGTGTGTTTTAGAAAGAAACGGGGTAGCTTGGAAATAAAATGATACATTTTTTCCTGCTGTTGTTAAATTATATTAAAGTAGGAAAGCACCTAAGCAGAGAAGTGTGAATTCTGCCAATCTCAAAATGTAACGCTTATTATCTTTAAAAGCATTTTGTTACTTTTATAATACCTGAAGTGATATAATAGTGTCAGTCACTTAACCACATCTTAGAGTATAGTATCTTCATCTTAAGTACTATTATTTCCAGTATTTTAATAATTTTCACACAGTCCTGAAATGTGATCTTTTGTGCTCTGATGACACTTAAATTAATAGCATAATTTTCTGGTACTTGCAACAGTTGCTTTCCATTTTGATTTTTTACATTTTTCTATATCACATACAGATAAATCCTCTAATAATCATTTTTATCTTTATCTTCCGGGAATTCAAAGGGTTTCACTAGAAAAAAGAAACATCAAGGGATTATAACCCACAGATAAGTTTTAAAATCCAATTAATTTTAATACTAATTGTAATTTTTCAATGATGTTCCTTAAAAAGGTAGTTAAATCTTTTTTTTTTATACACTGTTCATTTGATCTTATTTGCATGCTTCACTGATGTTGCCAGCTGTCTCCTGCTATATACATAAATGCATCTATAGCGATTTAATACATCACCTGCTTGTCATGCAAACCATGAAATATCCAAGATTCCTTTTTATTAGATTAACCAACTAATTTTTGGTCACTGCCCAGCACTTTTAGAACAGCTTGAGATCACACTTTTCTTTGGTCTAAATCAGACCATTGTTAATAATGTCAAACAGCACAAACTCTTTTTCATGCCTCCCCCTTGCACAAATGAGTTAGAATTTGTGCGAAATATGTCAAAATTCTTTGGAAAATAAGAATTTCATCATTCAGACTGTCAGTGCTGCTCACCCCAACTCTGAAAGCACTCACAAAGCCAAACTGGTTCCTCCATCCTCCATAAACACACTGGCTTTGATGGGCCCCCAGAAACAGCGACCCCAATGTCAACTCTGTGTTAACAGACTCCATGGATCCCTCATCCATTTACACCCCCAACTTTGTCCCAGGAAAACCACAAAACCAGATACTCTGCACCTCCCTGTCTCCAAGGGGAACACACCTTCCTTTCTGAAAGTTCCATGTGGTTTCTCAACCTTTTTATTTCCATTTCTATCCTCTGCACTCTCATCTCCACCTCATCATCAGGACCTCTTCATGCCAATACCTTTCTTCCTTCAATTCAAACACTCTCCCAAGTCCACCCTTATTGCCCATACACCATTTCCTCCAATCAAAGGAATAAGAAGGAATGGGAAAAAATGTCCCTCTACTCTTGGTTCTTATTTCTAGAGTCACAGAGGCCAGGAAGAATAAAGAGAAAATCTCAAGCCTGTGCCTGCCAAAAAAACAATGAAGCCTTTCAGGAATTTCTAAGAAGTGCTGTAACCTATAGGGCTGTTCTGCCAAATTTCAAGCATCTGCTCCAAATTCTGCAGGAACTAAACAGTAATCAAATGGTAGTAAATGTTCTAATTAAGGTAAATACAGAAAAACTGATTGCAAATCATTTTTCAAAAACAGATAAAATTGCAATCTTTATTCTGAGATCTTCTGGCTAAAATTCTTCCTAACACAAAATTTGCTTATCCAAAATTAAAACAATTGCAAAGCCCCCTGATAGGAAAGGTGAAATAGCCTAAACTAGAGGTGCCATTTCCTTCTTGCCCTTCATGAATTCATAAATACAATACAGTTTAATAAAGGAAACACTCATTAAATGGAAAAGGGGTCACCTAAAGAATTTATGATTCCTTAGATTTGTTTGGAAACAGTTTCTCATCAACAGTAGTTTATCGATTCCCCTCTCCTTAACAGAAATTAAGCCAAGACACAAGATTAAAATCTTTATAAAGTGTCTTGTCAACCATCTCCATTTTCTGTATTTACATCTGGTGCCCGTGAAGTTCCTTTGCCAAGAAAAAAGCACAATTACGATGCTTTTTATTGTGCTTTCATCTAAATAACTGAAGAATAATCTCATTCCCACCACTCCACCTTCTGCACCTTGTATTCCTGTTTCCTTGCTGGCTGCTGCACGACCTCATTAGTCATTCATTTCCACTCTCATGACCTTCATGTAGCCAGCCAGGTGGGCAGTGGTCAGTATGGAAACCTTACCCTGATGTGAGACACCCTGATTCTGCAGAACTGCACTTACAGCGTGTGCTAAAATTGGAGACAGCACATTTATCTGCTTCTTTAGAAAAAGGCTATAACAGAAATAAGTAGATGTTCTTGCACTTGTCATTGAGAAGCACTCTGCATTTATTTGGCACTTAGAACAGGAGCAGCAGCAGCAGCATTGCCCTTGGTGCTGATTTCTTACTACTCTAAAACGTCTCCTCTGAGCCAGAATCCACTGGCTGTTGCTGCTCATGCTGTGAGACACCTGCACTGGCTACTGGGCTTGTCATGACGCACAAAACCCCACCATCTTCAGCTTGACATTGTGCAAGTTATAATTATTCATCCAAATGAATATGTCAGAGCAGCAGCAGCAGACCTCTCATCAGAGCAAAAGAAAAATACATCAAAACATTATCAACCCAGCAGGAAGACAGGGACCATAAGGAAAATTACCCATTTTTAATATGGATGCCATAAAGCCATGTCTATTATTATACGGAAGGGAAAAAAAAAACCAAGAAGGAAAAAAAAAAAAAACCAACAACCCCTCAAGTTTAAAATCCATGAGCCTGAAATAGGCAGCAGCACACACAGGGGGTGGGAAAGAAAAATCAATTACCTGCAATCTATTTATATTTTCTTTCATAGGAGTTTATATTCTAATGGTGCCATTGCACCAATTTAGTTAAGCCTTGTCAATTTATACTTTAAAGATGTACTATTAAAAGTTTAAGACCAATTGGTACCAAAACATCACGTTGTATCTCTAGAAAAGAGGTACAGCATGCTCTTTTTCCCTTTCAGGAACCAAAAATTTCACACACTTGAGTACCTGCTGAATTCTGCTACCAGTGGTGCTGCAGCATTATTTAAGTTTAACCCATATTTTATCACTGTGTGAGGGCTGCTCACCGCAGTGATTTCCACGCATTTGGAAAATAAACACAATTTACACAATTACCAAAGCCATTTGTCCCCACAAGTGTTGGGTTCATGTCACCCACACATACAAGGTCAATTTGCAAAAGCTACTGTATGGCTAAAGCATTTCTGTCTGCTGGTATTTGGTTCAGGATTAGAGCAGGCTCTCTGCAGCTGGAATTGGTGTCTCATGATTGCAAAACAGGCTCTTCAGTTACACACAAACACCTTTTGTTCATGTTTTCAAACAGGCCCCAAGTAATTCCAACTGTAAAAAGATTTTAAGCATCAGAGTGTTGTATTTTTAACAGTGGATTTTTCCTTGGCTGTAGTGCCAATATCAGTATATCCATCCCCATTTTCAACTTGTCAAAGGCTGCTCCATGTCTTGTTTTTCCAGAACACTTTATTAAAACACAAGTCCATCTTTAAAATTACTATCAGTAAACACAGAGAAGCAGTGACTGTCAGGGATGTTTGAAATGGTGTTAATTTGAGGCAACAAAAATTGCAAGGCTGTAAAATTAATAAAATACTGTTGAAAGTATGTATTAAGTTTGAGGTTAGAAACAACACTTGAAATCACGGCCAGAGTGCAGGGACTCCAGCAGCATTTAAGGGAAAAACATTTATTTAAACTGTTCCAAACCCCACCAGAGAATCAAAAGCTAAAAATTACATAAGTAAATACATTTTTCATTTGCAGTGGTGGATTCTTGGAGTTATTTCCTCTCAGTATTAGAGGATTCTGACACACAGAACCTTGAGATCTGCAGAAAAATTATATGCCCATCTTAAACTCATCCTGCTGCAACCTCCCAGCCATGTTCCCTATGTAAATTTAGTATTTACTGCTGGGTAGAAACCCTTATGAGAGTTAGAAATATCAGATGCAATCATTTATGTAAAATCTATTTTCCTGATTCAAAAGAAATTAAATATCAATTATCTGCTATATATAATTCAAACTAACTTGTATCTAAGTGGTCACATTTAAATTCATCTAAAAAAGCACACATGCTGTATTCAGGAAGAAAGGTACATGAAATAATGTGAGAGACCAACAAGAGACAATGTGGTTCTTTATAGCAGCAGTATCAGTTAAACTAAGAAATCAGAATTTCATTAAATACTTTCCTGTATGGATTATAACTGGAAAAGTTTTATTAAGTTATGAATACTCTATAGTATAAGAAACTGGGGGAAACTCTATAGGATAAAAAACTCCTTTTTTCAGTGTCTGTCAACTTTAAGGGGTGTTTCTTTGCTAGAAGACAGTAATTTTTTTATACATTTCATTTTCACTTTCCCACCTAACTCCTAGAGAATTTTCAGTCGTATAAACAACTTAGAAAAAACTCAACCAGTACAAGCACAGCATGCAAGGAACATCTCATGGCAAGGAAGATATTTAAGGTACTATGATAGGGAATATGGAGTTCAGTGTTATTACATTTTCATGAGTATGTACAGAAATAAACTGCAAACAGGGAGAAAAGCTGGAGTTAAAAACCAGACCAAACCCCTTGTTTCCACCCCTCCACTGCATATGTATTTTTTATTAAAAAAAGCTGCCTAGTCCAGCAGTTACCTGTGGCATCCAGGAAACAGCAAAAGGAACAGGAAAATCCACAAGGCAATCTGGTGGTTCTGTAGGATACTGAGGGAGGGAAAGAAAATACAGTTTTTCTGGTTTTTTTTTCTTAGTGATTTAAAGTCAGACTGATACTCAGCTGCCAAATTTGATAACAAAATATGAGCACTTCAAGCATCTTGAGAACTTGGCTCTGAGAGGAAACAGTATGTAAAGCCTTTTCAGGAATAGTTATGAGTGTTAATTATCATTTAAGGAAGAAAGCTACATGTAAATGTTTTATATATCAGTATTTAGTAAAGGCATGAGAATCACAATTTTCTGTGTTCAGTGGTCACAAAGGCACATTAAAGAAACCTTAAGACAAAAAGCATGAAGTATTTTTTAAAAATTTCTCCTCAGTTACACATACTGGATAGGAAAGTTGAAAAACCAAACAACCCTTCCATGAGTCAAGAGCTAATTTTCATTTAAGCTAAACTATTTTTTCCGATTGGCAACATTTTGTGTTTTGAAACTGAAAGTAATCTAGAGTACAGAACTATTTAGAAGGAGATGAGTGAACATAGACTCAAAATTAAAACAAACTCTCATTCCAAATTAAGAGATATCAATAAGAAAAGTTTAAAAAAGGACTGTATTAAAAAAAAAATGAAGCTATAAAAGGTTTGCTAACTCCATGCCACCTTCAGTTATTATAGTTACAATCAAAAGTGTATGTCAGAAATCATCCTATTATTCTTTAGGACAATTTAAGCAATTATTAAATACAATATTTATACTGGTTTTCTGAGCATGCAGCTAACTTTATCTAGAGGAAGCATTTTCATACCCCTTGCCAGATCATTCAGATAATTACTGAAGCGTCTTAATTACCACACAACAGGAAAATCCTTGCAGTGGCCTATTTGAAGCCTTGGGGTCTGAAATGCTCCTGCACTGATCTTAATCAAAGAAACAGCATAACAAAAATAAATACACTTTTACTAAAGCAGGTTATCAAAAGAAATGCCTTGCCAAAAAACACTTCAGCCAAGTCTTTCCAAACGTAGTTGCTGTGTGTATGAAGGCAAATTAAATCCCCATGTCACCAAAACAATGTTTCACACACAAATTTTGTCTGGGAAGTTTAAGTGCCAGACATGGTTTAAAAGGCACAAGCAAATGATCCTTCATCATAACAAACAGTTGAAAACAAAATGAAAAAAAAAAAGAAAAAATAAGAAAAAAAGATGATTACTTGTTAATCAGACAAGACTGGTAAGCTCATCTTTTAATTTCATACATCCCTCGTTGTTAAATGGTGCTTTTTTCTGCTATGGGGAATATTCAGCTATTTTATGACTTTAAAAAAAGCACACAAATTTGTACAAGGACAGAAAATTGGAATCTCCATTCCCTCAGGGCAATGCAAAGTTAAGGCTGAACAGAACCAGCCAATGCACAATCATCAGTGTTTGACCATGGCAGCTGCTTGGGAGAAATGAATATTGCACTGTAATTTTTTTCTGCATTTTTATACTTTCAAACAGTTAAAATACTTTACTTCTGTTGTCCTAAGAGCAAGCAAACCTCAGGGCAACAGGCTGCACCTAATTTCTGGTGTCACACAAGGATATTGTATTTATCCCTCATAAGCAACACAACCTAGTTCCTCACACATTAAGTCGACCAAAATTGTACTTCCTGATGGATTTTTCCATCAGTGTATTTAATAATGGACTGA
Source organism: Lanius collurio (assembly GCA_020086605.1). Lineage (NCBI taxonomy): Eukaryota > Metazoa > Chordata > Aves > Passeriformes > Laniidae > Lanius > Lanius collurio. The sequence goes on along the minus strand of JACBWW010000040.1, from coordinate 5,128,086 downwards.
CTAGCAAATTAATTATGCACTCATTACTTTCTATATGTAGAACAGTTCTACTCTTTTTAAAAAGCCACTTGAGCAACACTCATTCCCAAACAGTATTTTTCCCCTCCTTTTTCCCCTCAAAGGTAAAGCTTGTTCATCTTATGTAAGACTAGAGAGCTCCTGGTTTCTAAAGGAATATAGGATGCCTGTGAAGGTGGGATTTAATCTTAAAATACTGTGCCCACTCCTCATGCTTTCAAAATGGTAACTCCAAATGATGGACCACAGATAGTCCCAAACACAACACTCAGACACTTTTAGATCCCTTTTTCCCTGGACTGATTTTCTGAAGACAACAGTTACTGCCATGCAATTGTCACCACACAGCCTGGATATTCACAGTCTCTGATGAGAGATTTATGCCTTGAAATGAGACATTCTATGAAGAAACACTGCAATTGGAGTTCAGTGATAAGTACCAGGAAGAATTAAAATTTTTCTATTTCTGCAAATGCCATGGGTTTGATTTGCAAGTACTGTCAAAATTAGACATTTATTTAGACTAAAAAGAAATAATTTTTCTGGCTGACTTCAGTTTTTCATAAATCTCTACATCTCTGGTTTTAACAGTAAGACTTGTTAATAACCAACCCAACAGCCTCTAATTCTTGTTCTATGCACAGTCTCTGGATGGAGTGATAATGAAGGAAAGTCTCCCAGATGGCTTTGTCTGTAATCCAGTAAAATGAGTGCAATATCAAAGTGTTTTTCATGTGATGCAGAGTTGCATCTCACCACAATCCAATATTAATTTTAAATATAGTTAGTCTGAAAATTCACCAAATAAAAATTTTAACTGCTCAGTTACCTTGCAGAACAGACATAGCAGCAAACAAAAACCAACACTCTAAAATCCGAAAGAATTATGAAAATTAGATTTATTTCAAGGAAGCCTCAAGATATTTTGTCTCATGTCAATTTACCTTTGCATTTAACTTGAGAGTGATGAGATGCTGTCGACCACAGGAGTCTTCAGCTTTTAACCTGACTGTGGTCAGCCCTGTGTCCACATAGGCCACTCTGGAAGAGAAAAGAAAACTCTTAGAGCCCTGCAAGAAGTGCAGTTTGAAAGGTCTGCAATACTCTGATTAGTCTGTTACAAATATTAATCAGAGGAAGTCCTATATGCCAAGCATTTCTGCTGCTCCAGATTTACTGCTGTTAATACACCAGCCTAGTGCTTAATGCAGTCATATATCTCTGGGTTATTTACAACGTGTGTCAGGGCTCACGCTGTGGTCAGTGAGCACCGTGTTTCAGTTTTCCATCACTGCAACCTTTGACACACACAGCATGTTCCTGTCAGCCTCTACTTATGTACACATTAAACTTCCTGTCAAATCTTTGATCCATTTCTGCAGTTTCTTACTCTATGAGACTTTTATGCTCTTGATTTGCTTTTCTCCTCAATGAAGTTCTCTTTTATTATCAATACTATTATTGTGGGAAATTCAGTGCATATTGGTTCATATTCTGAAATTGATTTTCTGCAGAAAATAGTACCCAAACAGGTACAAAATGAGTTATTTATGATGATTTGCCTTCATTTCATGACAGTTTTACACAGTATTCGTGCACCCTAGCAAGCAGAAAGCACACACTAAATGTGAATAAGTTTTAAAACTTCTGACATAATCACTGACTCTTAGCTTAAGATGTCACTGGTTCATGCCTCCCACCACAATGAAGATGGATACAATTGTAAAATATATTGTTCTCTAAAGATGGATTTTGCTTAGTAGCTTCAACAATTGCCAAAAAGGTTCAAACTTCCCCATATATTTACCAGTAAACTGGGCATGTGGATATTTTGGCATTTTTACTATGTCATTCCTGTGTAAAGATAAAAAGCAGTCCCAGACAATTGCACGACTTATCACCCAGACTGATGGAAAGGCCTAACAGAGTTCAGAGAGAGCATCTGCTTGCTAGCCTCAGCAACATTTATTTCTTTTAAACCATCACATGCTAGAAAAAGTCACGTGGTTCTCTCAAGTGAAACTGGCAACAGAGTTGTAGAGGCTTTTGGAAGAAAAAGTAGATGTACACCAAAGGGTGGCACATCTGTAGGAAGGAAGAGAAAAGGAGAAAATTATCTACATAAATTAAATAGCCTCAATATGAGGGAACTGAAAAATACAGATGGAAAAAGAAGTAGGGGTAGTAAGAAGGGCGAGAGAGAGATTATTTCATGTTTAATGCTGATTAATGCAGTATTAAAGAGACCCCACAACAGCTGAAAGAAAGAAAAGTCTTGATGAAAGTATAACTGAACTGGAGTCAATTAAACTTGATATACTTAGAAAGAATTAGAGTATTTCTCTTCTAATTGGGAGGAAAAAAATCCTTACTTCTGCTTTGCTCCAACTTTATCTCAAAAGGGTGTCAGAGCTTTATAAAGGTGAGAAACTACCTCTATACCACCCCTCCATCTACTGCTTCCTGGGCTAAGGAATTCCTAAAGCAGCAGCTAAGGCAGAGCATGGACACTGCAGTGAAACATGCAGCAGTGTCCACACCAAAGCACAGCTGGTGCCTGCAGCACTTTGCTGGGAGGTTCCATAGCAAAGGAGAACAGGAAAATTAAAGGAATGCTGCCAAGGTGTCAGGGATCTTAAATTACCTGTACTGACATTCATCTCATTTGGACCACTTCAATCTTGATTTATAAGAAAAGTATGGATTATTTTAGTTTAAAATCACATCTTTGTATAAACACATAAGGAATTGTAGGTGAAATTTCACTTCCACAGACTTTTATTCCTCTGTAGGCTCCATCATTTTATCACAACAAAAAAAAAATGGAATCAGCATAAAGATGGAAAGCCTTAGGAAAATCTCTGAAATCCAGCATGACACACAAATGACTGAGAGCACAGGCATAGGCAGGATTCTCTGGAAATTGAGAAGACAAGAGGAGAAGACACTTTATATGAAAAAAAATGGGAAAATATCAAGCAGAATAGCTTTGAGATTCGAGAGACCACAGACTTAAGAGATACTGGCAGCCTTTATGAATCCTCATGAGGGTGATAAGAGTCTTATATGTGTTTTATAGATGATAATTTACCTTCCTTCACTTTCACTGAATCAATCAGATTGATTAAGGGACAGTATTAGAAAAGTCTGTCCTATAACTTTATTCCTGCAGTGGTATCTCTCTCTCCCACCCATATTCTTCAATTTTTCAGTAGGATTTGGGTTTAGTCAGCTTCCAGCATGACCCCAAACCTGCTAGGAACGAGTAAATCTAGGGTACACCACAAGCAAGGGGTTTTCCTAAGAAAACTCCTGCTAAGTAAAGCTGGAGGCTGCTCAAGGTGTGAGCAGTGATTGCTCCTCACTGCCAGCACCAAACCAAGGGAGTTCTGCTGAAAGATCATTGCAGGATGTTCTTAAGTGACATGCAAATAAGCATCACCTACAACCCAAAATCAGTCTCAGTTAAGAGGCTTTTTCAGAGTCACTTTAGTGTTAAAAGCACTCGGAAATCAGAGGTGTGACTTGCTAATGGACTTCAAATTGCCTACCTATTTTCCCTATGTGCAGCATAGTCCTTTGATTCATGACTGACTTCCCCAACCCTTTTTCAAGATTTTGGGGGTTTGGAGTTTTTTTGTTTGCTTTTTTTTGTTTGGTGTTTTGGTTTTTATCCATGTTGGGAGAGCAAGCATAATCAAAAATTTGTTTCCCACATGTTTAAGAAATTTTAACTAATATTCTCAGAGGCAAGCCTGTGAAATTTAAATGGAGTATGGCACATTTACAATATTAACAATGGCAACCACTGGCAAAAACTTCAGCTGGTTTCACAAGGGTGTTTTAAATCTTTAAATAAAAGTGGGTGTTCAAAGCAAATTCCCACTGAATGTTAATCACATGTTGTTCATCTATACAGAAATCAGGTGGAAAACTCAAAACTGTTCTTACACCTAAGGCTTCTGTATTTCATTTACCAAAATACACATTCATTAAAGTTTTGGGTTGAGAGTTTTTCAAATCTCCCCTCCACTCTTGCATTTGTTTTGGTAGATTTACCTTTCTGTGGATTAAATATTAAATTCCTCTAAGAAGATCCTTGTGCTGTAAAGAGCAGGTTCTTTAAAAACTATTATTCTAATTCTGAAAAAGTATGAAATGTTTTTTGAAAGCCTAAAGGTACACAGTGATCAACCGTAATTTATAGGAGTAGTCACAACCAGCTGTACAAAGCTTAGTAGTGTATCACCTTTCAGCTCAGTTATTTGAGACAGACAACATCCCTTCAGGTGACACAGGTTTGTTGGGTTCTTTTAATTTAAAAACAAAGCAAAATCAGTTCCTGAATAGGGTAAATGAACAGAACAAGTACATTTGATATGTTCAACTCACAAATACAAAAGAGGAACAGATATTCTAAAGATGTTTGTTAAGAACTAAAATAATCATACTTATTCCAGCCCAGTATTTCTAGATCTCTGACAAGACAGGAGTAGTATTCTGGAGGCCGTGGTATGTGCAGGTCTTGTGTGTTCTTTAAAGCAATTTCCTGTTTAAAAGAACATTAAAAACATCGTTAAGAGCAATTTCAATATTTTTGCATCTATTTAGCCATGTGATTTTTGCAATTCATTTGAAAATATTAAGCTTATGTAAAATTAACTGTACACTGCATTTGTTTTGTTATAGCCTCCAGCTAAAGCAGACAAAGAAGCTGTTTGGTAAATTACTTCAGATACTGGTAATGAAAACATCTGCAATTTAAAAAAACCCCACAGATGTTGACAACGGAGTCTTCAGATGCAAATATCAAATGTGCCTCTTTTTCAGCTAATAAATTTGAAGTCAAGCATCTTGACTGAAAGAACATTTCAAAAGAAGGTTCTATTAAGCCCACAGCTGTCTCCTGGGCTCCACTGCCACAAAGACAACATATCTATGAAATCCCCCATATTTTATATATATATATATAAACTTTATATGGCAATCAAAGAAAAAAATCAATTTCTCAGTTGTAACATCACATAATCCCTTAAAGCAAGTTTTGGTAGAGACACTCATCAAGCATGTAGTAATGTCTCAAAAAGAAGTTTTTATCAAAAAGTTAATGTTACTGTGAAAAATAAGCCCAAACCATGTGTTTCAGTTGTGTTGGGCTACTTGTTCTTTAAAAGTGCATTTAAGCTAAAATTATGCTTACAGAACACATAAATTTATGATATTTAGAATAAAAGTATGAATAAAATAAAATAAATTTATGTGAAAATATAATTTATAATAATTATTATACATTTAGCAATCATTTCTGCCCAGTTCTCCCACACCACCTTCTGTGTTTTCACTCTCTGCACTAACTGAGGATTGCTATTTTGCTGTTTTGAATGAATTTGACACTCACTGCATTCTCCTTTTCTGAGTGCCTGTGTATGTAGGCAAATAGATTGAAAGAATTATTGTAAAATATTCCAAACCAAACATTCTTATTCAGGCCTATTCCAAGCATAGCAGAGCTGCAGTGTAATACCAGGAGAAACTTCTGCTGTTCTGAAGAATACTTCCTGTGTTTTATTCCTAAAGTTAAGTAGGTTGGATGAAGCATTCATCAGCAAGAATGCTCACAGAACAATGTCTTACTAATAGATAAGAATTGCTAGTTTCATGTTTTTTAAAGGGTTTTCTACTCTTCAATCCCAGCCTTGAAAAACTTTTAAAAGAAGAATAAACAGCAGCCTCTGAACCATTAGAAAAAAAAACCCCAAAAAACAAACACTTTCTGCATTTATTTGTCAAATTGTCAGACAGGTGAAAGCACCTTTGGCAATCCACTGACTGTACAACCCTCTGTGTCATTACAAGCCTGCTTTACCATTTGGACAATAACAGGAATTACAAGAAAATCACTGTAAAGAGGATGGCTCTACAGTGAGATTCCTTGCTGGGATTTTAAATTTTTGTAGCACTCCACCTTCCAGAGAAAGAGTCACTTAAAATCCTAAAGGCTATTTATGCATCTATTACATGAACAGCATATATTCAAAATCAGCTTTTCTTAAAAAACCCCAGCCATAAACCTATGTAAAAAACTGAAAGTGAAACCCAAGGCTCTAAGAGCATCCCATGTCCCACACATATATTCTGCCACTCACCAAAACAGTTTTCAGCTCCACCATAAAGCTGACAAGATCTGGGCAGCTGTGCAGCCTCTGCAGGAAAGACAGGATTAGTTAATTCTCTGTATAACTCATAACTTCTGGTGGTTCAGTCCAAGTATTTTTCTGGTCTTGTATTGTCAAACCAAACATTAAAAAGACCAAGTGTATAAACTCTTCAATTACAGAAGAGAACTCCCAGGAAACTTTACTGATAATGAGCCACCCTCTCTGTCACAGCACATGACATCACTCATTTATATATTTATGACATCCAATCCATGAGATACAGTGTCTCAACCAACACACGTGGCAAAGATTCCTCCTTAGAAACAAAGTATTCTAGGGCTGCTGCATCCTCACTCCAAAGATTCCTTTGGATACTGAGTTATAATTTAGATCCCAAGAATGAACTAAGTCTATCAAGGATTAATGCGAATTCTCTTCTTTGCATTATGAACAACTTGTAAAAAAGTAAACACGCTAAAAAAAAGGCAAAATCTGTTTCTAATTGAGACAGTAAAGAAAAATTCCAGTAAAATGTCATCAGTCATTTATTAAAAATTGTTCTAGCTCGATCTCCAAAAAAAGAATAAAGGTTGAATAAAAATAATTATTTACTAAATTCTATCCATTTCTCATTATATTTACTTGTAAATCCTCAGGCATTTAAAAATAAAACTTGGCTACAATGAAAGGAGGGTTCTTTAACCCTTTAAGAATAGGTGTATGAGCACAAGCTTTTCAGAATCATAATCAAAGATTTAAGAATGTTTAGTAATAACATTAAAATAAGTGGTTTTAAACTTGAATACCTGCTTTAAAATGTGCTGATATCCATGCAGGACCTTCTTCAGATGCCAGCTGCACTCTATCCTAGACAGTGTTTTGTACAAATTTTAAATGCACAGTACTTGATTTTTAAAAGACAGCAGAAAGCCTTCTACAGCCAAAGCACAACAGCTTTTCTTGGAAAAAAACAAAGGAAGGAAAGAATACTTCAAAACCGCTTTGAGTTCCACATTCAAAGTTATTTAAAACTTCTAAATGTCAATATGCCAAAGCCCATTAAAAATTAAGCATTTACCTGCAAAAAGCCCGTTCTCTGCTGAAAACAACAACATAACTCTTGCGAGCAAGTGTGACTTCATAAAATACACTAATATTTAAAAGTGATAACCTGGAAATGTCAAAGTTCCCTGAAATGCAGTTTTAATTACCCACCCCAGAATGTAATGAAGCTACAGATTACCACATCTGCTCCCAGTTTGGAGTGGGCTGGCCTAGGCAGAACTATGGAATACAAAGTTAAAGGCTCATCCACGGATGTGGATTAGCCCCTTTCACCCCACTTCCCACAGATTGCTGGGATAAACACAGAAATAAGAACAGAGCTTTTAAAGAAAAGTTGGGTAATACAAATTAATACATAGAAACGGCAAACAGAAAATGAAGTTAAAAAGCTCTGTTAACCATTAAGTATGTAATTGCCTAAATTTACAACTTTGCACTGAATTTTCTCTTTCCCAAATGGTGACACATAAATGATCTATAAATATAAATTATATAAAAAATATAATATTTTCCCAAGTACATTGCTTCATATATATAAATACAACCAATTAATTACAACATGTTTCAAAGTTAATTAACAACAAAATATTTTGATATAGGCAATGCTTATTGTCAGCATTTATTAACACTGATGCTGTGCAATTTTGTTGCAAGGTTAAGCTAAAACCAGTGAGAATTAATTAGTAACACTGATATTCAAAAAAACCCCCAATAATTCATTTTCATATCCATTATTGCTTTTATCAAAACATCAGACTTAGAAATTACTGTCATAAAATCCTCTTACCTTGCATTTTTCAGTTGAAAATCCACTGGTAGCAGTATCCTGATGTGGAAGTCTCTACCCTTGAAAAGAAGTATTTAGTTAATAGGCAATAAAATAAAAATATTAGACACCTGTGGGAATGGTTCCCCATCAGATCAGCTACTAAGAAAGAAACTTTGTCTTTTCTGTCTTTCAGGAATATTATTCAGAATCTCTTTCCTTAGGGATAAAAAGCAGCATGAATGACAGGTACAAATAATATTTATTTTAATTCTGAAGTTGAAATACTCTTGACCTTTAATTCACAATATTCAGTAAAAACTCTTCTGCAAATCACATTTCATAAAGAAAACATAACACCTTTCAGAATAAAAATAAACATTATCCAAATCTGGACAAGACTAAAATACATAATTTAATCCAAGTCATGCTACTGTACATGAAAGTCTGTCTTTAACTCCAGTAAAAGTCAAAACAGATGCTTATCATCAAAGTAACTACACCAAAAAGAACCTTGGGCACCGATCCACAGCACATTTCAGCAGAGTTTTACCAACTGTAAACAAAAACAGTCCCAAGTACATAAATTGAATTTTTTTTTCCCGTTAGTGCAATCCACATGGGGCAGCTTCAAAATCCCACCTATTCATATTTTCAGTCCTTATTGAGGTCCTCCTGCTACTTTCTTAGGAGATGATCAAAACAGAACTGAAATGAAGAAAGGCTGTGAAGCCCTGAAGCAAAGGAGGCAGATAACTTATCCTAAAACTTTTATTCCAGACTCTGACCCAGCTCAGCACACCTTGAAGTCGGCAGTACTGGTCCCCAGCACAAGCAAGGCATGGACATACTGGAGTTAGTCCAGGGAGGAGCTCTGAAGGTGATCAAGAGCTCAAAGCATCTCTCATGAGGGAGCTGGGACTGTTTAGCCTAGAGAAAAGAAGGATCAGGGAAGGACTAAAAAAGGTACAGTCAGATGTGACAGGCTGAGAGGCGACAGAAATACAGGAAATATCACCTAAATGGAATGAAAAAAAACCCTCATTAATAGTGAAGGGGGGTCAGAGACTGGAACAGGCCATCTAAGAGGTTGCACACTCTCCATGCTTGGAGATATTCATAACCCGATTGCAAATGGTCCAAAGCAACCTTCTCAAGGTAGAGAACCTCCAGAGGTTCCTTTCAATCTCAATGTCAACTACATTTTTGACAATGCTAGTGGAAACAGCCCATGTCTTTTGCCTTCCACTTAGCAGAATAAAGTCCCACACTATTTCTAAATTAAAATACACGCGTTCAGAGCTCTGTGTTTGTGATATTTTAAAGACGCGAGTGATGACAGTGTCCGCGATGGCAAAGCTGGGTTGGGACCCTGCCTCAGGCGCTGTTCTGCCCCCTGCACCGCGCTTTCCTCATCCCGAGGGACGATGCAGCCGCTTCAGCTGAAGCTTCACAAGTAAATGACAAGAAACATCCACCATCAGTCCTTTACGTCAACTTTTACCACAGGCCAGGAAAGCGGGCACATTCAACCTTGCCCCAAAACCACTTTTGTGAGCACAACTAACCCAGCACGAAGCCATTCCCTGGGCAAACCCGCGGGACGGCGGCGGGATCCCTCAGAGCAGGGAAACGGCATTCCCTAATTCACGTTCCCGGTGGCTCACTCAGGAACCCCGGCAAGGCGGGAAGCGCTTCCCCCTCAGACCCAGCCGCGGCACGGCGGGAACCGGTCCCTCCCCAGACCGTGCAGGGTGGGAAGCGTCCCCCCCCGCCGCCGCCTCGGAGTAAGATCCGCCAGCCAAACGCCGCCCGGGCCGCGGTACCTGGGCGGTGACAAAGCCCTCGTAGGCGGTGCCGTGGCGGTCCTGAGGCAGCAGCAGCGGGCAGTGCCGGAACAGACCCCGCGCTCCCGCCATGTTCCCGCCCGGCGCCGCCGCCGCAGTTCGAACGCGAAGCGCCACCCCCGCCGGCGGGCGGCGCACGCGCCTGAGGGGAAGGGCGGGAGAGGCGGGCTCGTGAGGGGCGGCGCGCGACGCTGAGGCGGGCGCGCGGCTGAGGAGGGGCGCGTGCCGCTGAGGGGAGCGCACCTGAGGGGAGAAGCGTCTCACTGAGGGGAGGAGCACACCCGAGAGAAGAGCACTCGAGGAGAGGACCTCACCTGAGGGGAGGGTGGGGTCGCTGAGGGGAGCACACGTAAGGGGGGGACACACGTGAGGTGAGGGTTGTGTCGCTGAGGGGAGCACACGTAAGGGGGGGACACACCTGAGTTGAGGGTTGTGTCGCTGAGGGGAGCCCACGTAAGGGGGGGACACACCTGAGGTGAGGGTTGTGTCGCTGAGGGGAGCATACATAAGGTGGAACATACCTGAGGTGAGGGTTGTGTCGCTGAGGGGATCACACGTAGGGGGAGGAACACACCTGAGGGGAGGAACGCACTTGAGGGGTGAGGAGAACGCCTGAGGGGAGGAGCGCAGCGCGCTGAGGGATGCGCACCCTCAGGGGAGGCGCGCGCGTCCCGAAGGCGGGAAACTTTGAGGGGGCCCCCCGCGGCCTCCAGAGCTCTTGAGGGGCAGCTTCCAGAATCCCAGGGAGAAGCCCTGGCTTCTCCCATAGCAAGGAGGGGCTCCCTCTACTTGGGAGGAGCGGCTTCTCTAGAGCAGAAACGGGGTTTCCTTGCTGTTCAGCACATCCTGAGGGGACAGGATTGAGTAAGGACTAGCTATTAAGTAAGGCTCAGCTGACTGTGTTATGGCGATTTTCTTGCCGCCTGGGCCCACGGTTACTCGATTTACGCATTCTTTTCTAGGAGTTACTAGAAAAGTTCCTGCCATAACACTTTTAGGGTCATAAATGCTCTTCTGCCCTTTCACACAGGTGTTGGGATAAAACCTTCCTCTCTTTCCTGGGTGGGTTGCTGCCAGAACCTGACAGCCGCAGTATGTGGGAAATCCAGAGGAGGGAAACTTCAAACTTCGGGTTTTTTTGCATATGTTTCAGAAGGCATTCAAACTTTGCATATCACTGAGGCTGAGCATGATGCAAGACTCAATTGCTGCCCAAATAAGCATGTTTAAGGAAGAAAACACAGCTTTTTGCCTAATTAGATATATTTGAGAAAGAAAATATAGTTTTATGAAGAGATAGGTGAATTACTGCAGTCACCTTAGAGGTGTGTGGCTCAAGCAACTGCACGTGTGGGATAGGATGTGGGTTGAAAGAGAAATGGAGAAAACAGTACAAATGTTTACACCTGCAGCTAAATCCTGCTCCCTTAGCTTGGGAGAGCTGTAGATGGAGATTGCATGGAAATAGAAGAGTCAAAAGCAGTCAAACCCTTTGCAGATTTATATTGTTGTAGAGGCTATTGGAAATAGAATATACAATGCACTAGGAGGCAATAGATAGGTGAAAGAGTCCCAAGATTTGACATGTAAACTCATCATAGCAAGACTTTCAGGAATATGTGCTACTAAATATATATTCTCATGACTGTTAAACTTCTTTTTTTGTTGCTTGGAATGTCACTTGTGATTTCCAGACTTCCAGCAAGCTATCAGTGTACCTGAGAAAGACAAATTCAGTTCTCTGCAAGAATGTTACTTCACTCACCCTTTTCCGCTCCAGAAATCCTGGATGCAAGATTGTTAGCAATGCAAGAAGTGTTTTCAAAATATGTGCAGGACCAGGTTTCAGATAACACCACGTTCAGCCCCTCTGTAGCTTGCCCCCTTGAAGCTGTTCCTGTGCCTTTCACTGCCCAGCATGGCTCACCACAAGCAGTTAATCCAATGCTTCATAGTAATTTGTATCCCTCATGTTATCTATTAATTTAATTTTGACCAAACATTTCTCCTCTTGAGCTGTTTTCTCTCAGTATGTATTGCACTAGAAATTACCTTATTTAATTGTGAAGTAGCTCTGTACTTTACCAGGTCCACTGATTATTTCTTAATTGCACTAAGTGCAAAACTGAAGGCAGAGGTATTTTTCTTCTTTTTTTGGCCATGTTTATCTGAGTTCTCTGGCATTAAAAAAATGTCAAGTCACTTTAGCCAAGTGCAGTTATGAAGTAATGTATCTAAATAAAAATACCATAAGACCAGAAGCATAAAATATTCTACTACTGGGGCCCAAACCCATTAATCATTATCTTACACTGTATGTACTGCACACTTTTAAACTTTGTAAAAAAACGCAATTACTTGAAGCATTGTGTTACTTTGATCTGGCACCAGACCAGCACTTTTAAAGCAAAAAAATTTAAAAAAAAGATTAGTGAGAAGTTGGACAGAGCTGCTCCTCAAGGGAGGGGAGCACTGATCTGATCTTTCAGCCACAGGCCACATATACTAATTTAATTACAATTATTGTTTGCCAGAAGAATCATAATGGAGTATGTTATTAATTACTTTCCATTCAAATATCATATTCAGCCAGTTAAGTCATCAATAAAATCATGACTCCAGTGGCAAAACAAGCAGTGTACAGAGCAAACACTTGAAAGCATCAATTTCTGGGCTAAATTTTGTTAGTTGAGTTATCCCAAAAACAGTCAGACAGGAAGTACATTCATCACTCAGAATGCACATGAAACCAAACTGAAATAATGTAGATTTTTTTAAGAGCTGATTTTTTTATTTATTTCAGGATGTTATGAAAGGCAAGAAAATAACAGTGCATTGTTCTCCAGCATTAGTGTCTCCAACACAAAACAATCCATTTAAACCCATGCAAAATGGCTAATACTGTTATTGCTGTCCTTTTTCATAACTCAGTGTCATTTTGTTCATCTCACCCCTAAGAAATGACCTTTTCTGTGCACATCCCCACCTTTTTCCACAAATCCCCTGAGTGACAGAATCTCATCCTAATCCCATTTCCATTTAGATGTTACAGGAAAGTATTGTAGACCTTGGAGACAATAAGTAATCATAGTGGAAAGATAATAGTATGTTTATGAAATCTGGATTTTAGAATAGCAAATTGAAAAATTACAATTGTATTTGAAGCCACTGAAGGTCAATGTTACCAAGAGCAAAAAGCTGTTGATCAAGTATTCTGAAACTTTTCTAGTTTAGATTATTTTTTGATACAAAGCATCTCTATTTCAGAGAGCAGCACCTCTCTCCTGATTCCTCATCTACCTAGCAGTCACACAATCTGGTGTTATAAACAGTATTTAGTATATTTTTCCTACAAACAACTATTTTCCCAGTCTGGCTTTATCTTTTAAGCAGACCTGAAAACCGGAGTACAACTTTATAGGCCTCTCCAAAATGCACTATAGACCACAGTTTAAAATTTCCATCCCTTATTAATTCTTGAAGGTAAAACAATATGTAAGAACTCATAACTAAATATATATAAATGCTACTTTGAGTACTGTACAATTGTAGGTTTTTTAAATAAAGGTAAATTTGCTTCCTCGTGCCTAAAAGCTATTAAGTTGTACATATAGAAAACCACTGAAACTTAACTGAGGTCCTAGGGAAAAAAAAACCAAAAAACCACTTCAGCTTTGTCCTCAGCCAGTTACAGAGTTTGCCTCTCTGTTAAAGCACACCTCAGACTCACCAAGAGCCATTTTTGGGACTAGCTGAGGTTTTCTGTGGCTAAAGCAGGAGGCCATGGTTGTTACCTGGAAAGGGTTTCACTGGGCTGCTGCTCCCCCCAAAGGCTCCCTGCTGCTGTCAGGGACAGCTGGGCTCTCCCCTTTGCCCTGTTCTGGCATTCCTGGCCCTGCAGCCCCTTCTGCCAGCTCTGGTTCCCAACCAATGCCCTGTCCAGTGGGCCAGTTTGTTCACTGACCAAAAGCTAATGCGTTTTTCTAAAATTCTTTTGAGGCTGGCTTGGCTTGCTGAAGCTGTGCCAGAAGCACTAGAGATGACATGAAGACAGCCTCAGAATGGCACATCCACAAGCCAAACCACCCTTTTTGGAAGCAAGAGGTTAGATCAGACAGTGGAAGAGCACCCAGGTGAGAACCACCAGGCTTTGCCTTTTACCACCACCCTCCTAGGCCACAACCTGTTACTGGCACAGTTTTCACAGACACAGCTTCCTTTGTTTATCCAAGCAATTCTTGCTACAATACACCCCTTGATGGGGTCATGTGGAGACCCCATAGCAGCCTTCCAGTATCTGAAGGGAGCTGCTTCATCAGGAACTGTAGTGATAGCACAGGGGAGAATGGCTTCAAAGTGAGACAGAGGAGGTTTAGATTAGGTGTTAGGAAGAAATTATTCCCTGTGAGTGTAATGAGGCCCAGGTACAGGTTACCCAGAGAAGCTGTGGCTGCCCCACCCCTGGAATTGTTCAAGGCCAGGTTGGACAAGGCTTGGAACAACCTGGGATAGTGGAAGGTGTCCCTGACAGATTTTGAAACTAGATGGTATTTAAGGTCCCTTCAATCCCAAACCATTCAGTGATCCTATTTGCATAGAGCTGTCTTACACTCTCCTTTTATTTCTGGCTATATTAGAACATTTTTCATTGTTAACAGCTCACAAACCCAGACAGAGACTCTGGACACCTCCCTCACAACACCTCAGTGCAAAGCAGTGCAGCTGTTCACACAAGTGTCTAAGCAGCAAACACCTCTCTTCTGATGATTTTCAATGCAATTATTCTTCTGTATTTAAAGAGCTTTAATATCATACCCAAACCAAGAGCAGTGATTGATCTGTTAACAGTATAAAATGATTAAGTAAGCATGGGCTATTTTAAAAATGTCTTGGGACTAGAGGGCTCTCAAAGCTCATGTTCATCTTTGTATATATAGGCAAAGTCTTGGCACTCTTTTTGGCAGATGACCCAGCAAAATGACTGATGTATGAACATTAATGCATTCACATAAATTAACTCTGCACATAAAAAACACAGAGCCTTTAAGCCCAATTACATCTTCCCCGATTGTACAAATACTCCCTTTGCAGTCAGTGGCAGCTCAGGAAGATGAGGCCAATCCATATGTTATATTGATTCTAAAGGCACAAGAGTATGCAGTTAATCCCTTTCAAACCTTGCAGAGCACAAGCTCTTGGAGATCTTCCAAGCAGCCAGATGAAAGTTGCCTTTCAGAACCAGGGGCTGTGTGTTGTTAGAGATTCCAAAACATGCTGGGCCAAAATCTGGCCTTGCTTTAACCAGTGTAAAATGGGACTATTTCAGGAGAATATATCTGTATATGTCCACCAGTATAAAACTGATCATTATCTTGCAAAAAAGTGTTGAATGCTAACATGCTTTCCCCTTAATGTCCAAGAAAAGCAAAGCAAAGATCAACAAATGAAAATGTTTTCTTCCAGCTAGAAGTTTGAGAACATCTAAAACATGTCAGATGCTTTATGATAGTTTTTAGGGTCTTTTGTGCTGCTAATAGGTTTTACCTGAGGATAATTCAGATACCAGAGTGATGATTGACATGTAAATTGTATCTGGTAGGTCAAAAAAGGTAGGTTAAAAATTGCAAACCCACCCATGAACCTCCTCTAGACACATGGCTTGTAGCATCTGGAAGAGCCACTTAAGATGAGAAACACCTTTTTGTAAAGCTAAAGGCTGAGCACCTTCAGATGCATTCACACTGCATTTTTGTTCATCAGAAGCTACCAAATCTGAGTATTTTGAACTTCTGGTGTTTCACTGCCTCTGATGCCTTGAAGTGGCCACCTGAAAACAGAGGCCAGGTAAGATTAAGAGAATAAAAGCAGGTATTTATTTGAAGGGCCTTCGAAGGTACTCCCTGGGCAGTCAAAAGCCTCCAAGGGAGTCCACCCAAGATGGACCCTGGGTCACAGATTTTTTCACAGTTTGATAAGTTTGGTCCATTTGCATATCAGGGTTAATTCTCCAATTATAATTTCAGCTAGTGATGTAATTACCCCAAGTTTGCTCCTCCTGTCAGAGACTTTACCTATTTTGGGGCCTGGGACAACAAGGTGTCCTTGAGTTCTGGCCAGAGAGGGTTTGTTATGTCTAACCAGCATGAGAGAACAGTGGCTAACAGGCTGTATGAAGTTTCAGAGTTCCATACTAAGCAGTACAGGATTTGAAAACTATAAAAGTTAAAACCTAAGGCATCACCTGTTGGTGGGATTTTCTAACTACAAGACACAAAATACAAACCCATCTCCCCAGCATAGCTCAGAATCCAGTGTGACACCCAGAATCCAGTGCAGAATCCTCAGATTTTACAGTGTAGCTGGATCATGCAAGTAACACTGAGGTTGAAATAAGGTAGTTTCCAAAATAAACATATCTGTATGGTGTTGAAGTACATTGTTATGGCTGAGTTACAACCCTAGTGCCCATTTTAAGTCAATGTTTTCTAGCAAAATAAAATGAAATTCCCATTATCCAAAATGAGGGAAGTCATTAAGACAGAACTGTATTATCAACCACCAGTTTCAAGGTTTCTTCAGCCCACTTTTTACAAGTTGCATAACAAAAACAAATTTTGAAGCAAAACTAAGTATCTTCTCTTATAAATGTCACAGTGAAATAAGCATGCAAACCAAAAAAGACCTAACAAGTCACAGAAAAAAACCCCAGCTATTACCCACAAGTAGCAGTCTATAAATTGGGGCAAATCCATTATTTGTCTTAGAAACAAAGGAGATAAAATTTTAAATTTAGACAGAACAATAAGTATTATGTGATCAGTGGCTTAAAAATTCATTGTAGAGGTACCTTATGAAGAAAGTTGCTGTTTGTCTAGATTAGTTTTCAAGACAGAAGATGCAACTCCAGGGATTTTGCACAAAGCAAAAAGTTTACATTATAGCACTTTATTCCATTTAACTTTATAACAGTTTTAAGTAAATGCCTAAGAGGAGCACAGACTATAAGAGTAGAGAATGCTGTGCAGAAATTAGAAAGAAAAGAGGAAAATACATAATGTATGATGTAAAAAGAAACAGATAACGAAAATTAAAAGGATTTTACTAGAGGAAAACAATTTCATTTTATTGTAAAGCTCTAAATGAATAAAATAAAGTCTTTGAATGTGAAGATGATTAAAAAGACAAAATCATTAGCTAAAGATATTTACAAGTTTAGACTTTCATTTTGATTGTAATTTTAATTAGCTGGACACTGGGGGGGATGAAAATGAAAGCCTACATCATCTACTTACTCTTTAAATTGCATTCCACCTTAATTTTCTGCTCTTCAGTTCTTAATTTTCTCTATTTTTGTTCTAACTAATCCGGTTATCAGAATAAAGTGATTTTCTCTCAGCCAGGTTTAACATTCAGTATTTGAGTCTCTGAACCAAAAGTTCATCCCACTGCTTCAATTTTTATTCTTTCAATAGCAGAAACTCTCCAGGAAACTTTTCCAGTCTTTTGTCTGTGCAGCAGGGTGCTTTATGTACACACGACAGTTATGCAGCTAATAACAAAGGATTCTATTTTAAAAATAATTATGTTCCATTTACACAGTTTCCCATGAAATTTACTCATAAAATGCAGGATGCACCGAAAGATTAAATGCCATTTTCCTGTTCATTAAAGCCATTTTTCTAACTGTAACCCAGTTACCTGCCATTTTGTCTTGAAGGAACCACATGCCCAAGCAGCAGTCAGAGTCAGTTTATTCTTAAACAAAAGAACTAATTCCCTTTGGGCTGTCTCTGCAGAGCACGGTTAACTCCCAGCTTTGTGCCCCTCTCTCAGGCCATGGACAGACAGACAGACACCCCATTCAGGAGAAGCTGCACTGAAGCAGATCCCAGTGTCTTTTCCAGAAAAGCTCTGGAAGCACAAATCCAGAGCTGAGGTGGCTGCTGCAGGTGCATAAGCAAGGCAGTCTATCACTGTGTGAGCATCCTCACTATCAAATCTTATCTGTTTAAGGATTCCTCAGTTCCTGCCTTGCCCTGAACATGCTCTGTTATCAAACAATGTGGGATTCTTCTGCAAGCTGACTTGTAAGACACCTTGCTGTGGAAAGTATATAAAGGCACCATCAGCACATTAGGGATTTCATCTGCACTGACCATGGGAGATGTTGTGTAAAGCTGAGCAAAAGCTGTATTTCAGCCCTTAACCTTGCTAGGTTTGCTGGTTTGGGCTAAAAGCATCTACCCTGCAATTGATGTTTGCTCTTAAAGGTCAGCAGGAGAGTTGATGTTCTCTCAGTACATCCTTGTTCCTTGCTAAATAATTTCAGTTAGGAGAAATTCAGTCCTAAAAGATGTCTTATATACCATTCTTATATTAGCTGGGTAAAACTCAGCGAGGATAGTGTGATCTTGACAAGATAATTTTATCTCTTTGTTTAAAGCAATTGATTCACAGGCCTTCTTGCCATGTCCTCATCTTCTAAAGAACAGTGAGGATTCACTCAGGGGCTTTTTGTAAGACAGTTTCCACTGAGAGTATAAACAATCTTCAGCAAAGCCTACCAATCACTCTCTGTGCCTGGGAAGACATTTTAGTGCCATTTTAGTTCAGATCAGCATTTGTGCTTTTGAAGTGAATCTCTGATTGTCCTGATGTTCTGTGCTTTGATTCACATCATGATGTGGTATTGAAGCACATGAACCAAATTCCTTTTGGATTAAACTCAAGTGGAAAATGCTGAAATGCATCTAATGCACTCCAGCTGCAAATGCCCATTCAGTCATTTAAACCCAGCTATCTTTTTTTTTTTTTAATTAAAAAGGTCCATGGACATCATACCCTCATGACCAATATTTTACTTTAAATTCACATTCCTCCTGGTCTGCTAATGCAGATGGAAGTTTAAGGATAATCTACTTCAAATTCAGCACTTTCCTATTTGCAGTTTTACTTCTCTCTCTTTTATGGAATTTGATGTTCATCATCTAGTCACTCTCTCCCAACTAATTCTAATAGGTTCAGAACTCTGTCAAGATACAGTTGTCTGTTCCCTGGGCAGAATAGCCAATTGCAAATGTTTTATTTAAAACCAAAGGTCCAATTACAAGACCAATTTATGATCTCAGTCGAGCCAATATAAATCTGATCTAGTTCATTGACTTTAACCTGACTGCAGGAACTTTATTCCAGATTTGCTCATGTGTAATGAAATTGAGTTCAGACAACGGCTCTGATTATTACTTTTTAAAGAATTAACTAGTAATATAAGTTGCAATACAGAGTCCTTCCACCTTTGGAACAAGGCTTCATAATTATCACCTGTGGGTCAAAAGCATACATCCAGTCCAACACTGCTTCAAGGACCAAAGTGCTTTAAAGATTTTGCTTAAGAAAGCACAAGGTAGGCACAGCAAATCCTGAGGATTTCAGCAGCACCACCTGAAAATAAGGACAAAATTGTGATTTTCACAACCCCCCCACCCTCCTCATTCATTCCCTTATAGAAACATAGTAGTTTTCTGGTGCATCGTTAAACATCTCGCTGAAAATCTGTGTACAGTTTGGACTGGGTTTTTTTAAACACAGGGGAAAAAATACTTTCATTTTTTGGCCACTCTGCAGCATGTGGTTTAAAAACCCAAGTAAGCACATATGGCTTCCATAATGCACAGTACTGCACAGTCATTTTCCAAATCAGAACTCAAAGTATGTTTTCAAGTTTTAGGTGTAGACTCCCCATCAGATATTTAACATCTACACCTTTTTTCCCTCTGGTCTTTCAACTTATTTATCTTTCTGAAATTTCCTTCACAATCACAGACAACTTAAAAGTTTTTTATTCAGTTCAGGGTTTTGATTTTGGGGTAACTCTTTGTTTTTTAAAGCTTATGCAGGAGTAGTTCTTATTTCCCCATTTCCTAGGAGGGAAAAAAAAGTTAAAAAATTTGAAGAATAGACAAATTCTGTCAAAGGAAGAATATGGCAGTGGTACTGTTCTGGGCTTTCTCAGTCAGTCTGGTACCCTAGTTTCTGTGGTAGCTACTTATGAATTGAGAATAAAGGAATAAATATTCCCAATTTTAGATTTACTGGCTTAAACCAGGAGGGAACAAAGACAGAAACTCTTGACTGTAAGAGCTGTGGATAAAGCACATATGGACTGAACACAGGGTTAAACCAGGATTTACTTGCCTACACTCAAATGACACCACATACCATACATTAGATATATAATATTAAATATGTGTTGTTAATACCCATTCAGCTCACGTACAATAGAGCTAAAAGTGAAACAGCTTACAGTGAAAAAACTGTCCTACCTGAGAACTAGAACACACAGACCTGGTATAGCTCTAGCCACTTCTGAGCTTATGCTGGCCCATGGGCTTAAGCCTGTGTTTGAGTGCTTGAAATTAGTTTCAGGTGCAGTAATCACAGAAAAAAAAATGCATAGGGACATTAACTTTTTAAAGAAACAACAAAACTGAAACAGGTTCAGAGAATTATCCATCAAATTACATTTTTAAGAGTGGCTATTAAAATGTTGATGAAAGAATATAAGATGATGAGTCAGGGACACTAAAAGACCAAACACATGGTTCTACAAGATATTACACTGAGTAGTAAGAATTTCACTTTATAACCCAGTGTGATTAAACAGCATACTGCTGAAAATGCAGATGTTATACTACTACAGTAAAAAAAAGGTTTTTTAAAGATTTTTCTAATTAAATCATGAAAGATTACACAGAAAATTGGGAGGAACTTTGCTAGGAGTGCAATCATATAGAAGGACTAGGATTTAAGAGCTGATCTTTGAAGTTTTCTAATTCAAACTACATGGCCTTGACGCTATTGAAAGCTTGAAAGATTTTTCTGGGGAAACTGTGCAATATTACAGTTATGTTGTACTATTCAGTAATATGTGTGAGCTATTTGTAAGGAAGGATTATTTTTAAGGAAAATCTGTTTTCATATTGACCTTGGATTCATATTTCTAAGGCAACTAAAGCAAAGGCAACATTCCCAGCAGTGAAAATTCCTGCCAGGAATGTAACATTCAAATCTCTGTTAACATGCTTTAAAATGGCAGTGATAGTGATAGAGAGAAAAAGCACAATAATTCACGAATTTTTCAAAACAGAGGTGTTAATATACAATAAATTTTCAGCAAGGACAGCAGGATTTATCAAAACATCATTTGTATATGGGATGTTTTTATTTTAAAGTAATACTGATTTCTTAGGCATTAGACAAGAGACTTTCTGAACTAAAAGAAGTGTGAGCATTCTGTTACATTTTTTAGGGTTAGAAGCACATGTCATTAAATATTCAAATAGTCCATAAAACAGCTGAGATTGCAGACCATGCTTAATCTCAAAGCATTGCAGTACCTGCAGAGTAGTGTCTTCTGTATTCCAAAGATTTTTTCTTCTGCCTGTCAACCTGCTGTCATTATGTATTGTTTGAAGGGAGTACTGAACCATAAGAAGTCACGGAAGAATATGTTCAAGTATGGGGTATTCCATGCACACACTTAGATCCATTTGTACAGGGTCAGCTCTAGCTTTCTGTCACTCTTCTGTATAACCAAATTCTTCCAGGCTGAACAAAAAGTGCATTTCTGTTGAGTCTAATGTTCTTTCTCCTTTTCAGAAATTCCACATTCTGATTTGGGAGCTGAACTTCCTCACTGCCCAGCAGGTGAGTAGTAATTACTTGATTCCACACTGTCCATTCAAAGATCAGATGTGGATGGAATTGCAAAAAATGTTAATTCTTGCAAACCTCTTCTGAAAAGAGCTGAAGGAATAAATTCTTTATAGAGCTAGACTTGCCAGGCTCCTTGGCTGATAGCCCAAACTGAAAGCTCTCTTGTGTTTGAGGGTCTAAATGTGATCCCTTCACCTCCTGTTCTAGGGAAGCACTGTAGGTTGTTTGCTTTATTCCTGTCTTTCTTGTCTCTAAAGTTCTTACAAGTTTGTTTGTTGTTTTAGCACAGTGACCACACTTTTAACCCAGGCAGAAGTGTCTGAATTAACTCCAAATGATTGGGCCATCTGGAGAAGTTCTGTTTGTATTTAACTCTGAGAGTTAATTGGGTTTTATGTGGCAGAGCTGCTTCAGAAAGCTCATTGGGACCTATAGCAATGTGATATAGACTTAATGCACCCCTATCCATTAAAGCCTTCATCAGACTCATTAACTGTAGTTTGTACATCCATTTTGGTAGATAAATTTGTTTAATCATATGCATTTGCAGTGGGCTGTTATATCTAAGTGTGCTTCCTTTTCCACTGCTTGTAACTTTAGCCAGTGGCATCTCCTCCAAGAGAGAACACTTTGGCTTCTTCCCATAACTTTTTAATTGCTCACTAATGAATCATGTTTGGCATCTGAGCACTGGGTGGCTGTTAATTTTTCTGCATTTATTTACCACTGTGGCATTTCACACAGTTTGCAAAACTATTGCATCTTCTAATATCATAAACTATTTCTGTATTCCTCACTTATGATCTTTTAGAGATTGCAAGTATTATGCAGTCTTTCCCCATGCTTTTCAGTCTGGATTTTTTTCTTTTTTAATGTTTAGCCTTGAATTTTGTCTTGAGGGAAACTGGTTTTTGTTTGTTTTTTTTTTTTTACTGAGATAAATTTCAGTCATTTTCCAAATTTCATTTTAGAAATATTTTTGTTAAAAATGTAAATATTCACTGTTTTTGTAATATCCACATTACTTGATGCAATAATCCTTAAAATTTATAGCAAGATATTCACTCTCTAAACAATTACATGGAACCCGAAATGTAGCAGATTTTAAAAAAATATTTTAAGAGAATATTTGTTTTATACTTATCTAGACTGTATTTATTTAAAATTTTGTTGTAATTGTGTTTTTTAAAGTTATTTTAAGAGGAAAATATCAGCAATTATTCTCACAAATCTTCTCTAGATTTTTTTAATAAAGAAAGAATGATATTTTTTATAGAAAAATAGACAAATCAGAAAAGGATTTTGTCTTCCTCACAGTACTTATAAGCTTCAATTAAAAAATAAACCCTGAATTAAATTGTTTTAGGCTTGCCTTTTGAATGTTTCATGAGTAGAATATTCACATTTTAAACATTCTGCATTGTCACATGTATGTTAAAAATATCCCTTAGTGGTCTTTCCATGCTACTCCTTTAAAAAGGAAATATTACTGCTCCAATGAATTTGGGGGGAAGATAAATATTTGTTTGACTGTTTCTTTCCCCCCTAACTGTCCAGCAATTTCCAGCAATTTCTGGTTGCAGTGAAATATGCAATAGAGTTAAAATCCTCTGGATTTATGACATGCAACAGTGTACATGACTTCTCTTTCTTTTCTCTTATTCTTTTAAAGTTCTTCTTCCTGGAAAATTTGGGAGTGCTTCAACTGCTCCTGGGGTTGCAAGATTCTTTCCAGCAAGAGGAACAATGGTAAGTTCATATTCTCTACTTTTGTCAAGATCCCATTTATTTATGACACTTTATGATTAGAACAAGTGGGTTTTCAATTAGAAAAAGTTCTCCCCAAAAACCAATTTCCTGCTCCCATTCAAAAGCAGAGATCAAGGTCCTGACAGCCTATGTTCCTCTCACATCTCACCATGTTCTGACTCACATGGATCCTCAGCCAAATTCTGGAGCTGACACACCTAAAGAAGGCATTTCTTCCCTTTTTGAGACAACACAAACCAAAAACCTCAACCATTTAAATGGAAATCTGGTGGGAAAATTAAATGTGTTCAACATACATCATCCTTAAACACCTGATATTTTAAATCTATGGCAAAGAACACTTTTACTGTTCTGCCTACATTACCTCACTTGGATCACTTGTCTTTCAAAGGACTAGTAAACCTTAATTTGCTTTAGCAGCTTTGAATGGATTTTTATTGTTTCTTACCACAGCCTTTCAACTCTAGTAATTTGAAAACTAAATATGAACTGCAAAACTCAATCAATCCTGTAGTATTCTTTTAATATCAATTTCTATATAATTAGCCCCCAAACTGTGTTCAATTACTGACAATTATTCTCATGCACTTTGAGGGACAACACTAATTTCACAGTTAGCAGCATTTTAAAAGGAAGGTGATTCAAATACTATATAAAAAAGTCCCTCTCTCACGAGCTGCAGAGCATTGTTGCAGACTTGGTGAGATAAAAAGGATTCTACTGATACAATACCAGAACTCAGATTTTACAACCTCACATGTGTATGTGTGATTCTGTCTGGCAGATAGTTGGCATCAGTATTCTTTAAATGCTAACTAGGCCTATTATAAGCTTGGCTGTGTCCTTTTAAAAACAATAAAATTATGGAAAAATCCGTAGGAATTGATGCACCAGATTAAGACTGATGATTAAAGTGATGTAATCAGGATCTCTTACATCCAGATTTTTTCTGTTAGGTTCTTTTACAGATATTAGAAGCATCTCTCTTACAACTGTTACAAGGTGTGTTCCCTCACATTCTAAAATCGGGTTTTATCACCTTCAGCCCATTTTGAATCCCTATCCTTTAAGAATACAAGTGGAAGGGATTGGTGATGTCATTATGGTTCTGTGGTAAAGATGTACAGCTCCTGTTCCAGTGAGGTCACCAGAACTATCAGTCACTTTGTAGGGACAAATTATTTTTGTTATATCCATTTTGTTGTTGGGCTCTGATGGATCTTGTGACAACTGGAAATTGTATTTATTTATGTGCATATTTAAAAGGTTGTCAGTAGAGCCCAGAGCACTGTCTGGGTACTCTTATTATAGAGTAGTAAATATCCAAATAAAGAAATAAATCAAATGACACCTTCCTCAAATGAGAATTACAAAATGGAGCTAACAAATATTGATAAGCAGCAGTCTTCAGAAGAACTTCTAAATTATCTAGTAAGTGCTATGAAGTTTAAGCAGAGGAGACAAGGAAACAGAAGAGTTATTGTCAAAACAGCACACAGACCCTTAACAATAAAAATAACAACCTTTTGTTGGTAAATGACAGCCAATCTTGGCTCTAGTGCATATCTCAATGATCTGAAGGAAAGTTATATGCTGAATAAAATTTTGTGCATTGCAATTTCTGAACACAGTGAATAGCTGAGGAATAAAGACAAGGAACTAAATTCATGCAAAGGACAGATTAAAAGTTTTTATGGTTTAAAAGAAAATTTTTGGTACAATCCTGCAAACACCAAGAAGTGTATTGGTTTGTTGTTAAGATTTCATTCTTTATAGAAGGCTCTAATTTCAAGTGAAATGCTGATTTAAACCTTTAGATTCATGATTTTAAGGTGAATCAAAACCAAGACCAAGTACTAAAGTACTTGCAGCTTTTGCAGTATCTTTTGTTGGGCTGGTTCAATTTTTTTCCAGAAAGCTGAGCAATAACTTCCTTCACCTTTATGGCATAGCAATGCCATCGTAAGTCACCAGGAAAAGGTCACAATTTTATATAACTGTAGGAGTCATCTACAGATCATGCCAGTGACTGCTTGGGTAAACATGAGGGCTAAGATGAGAAGGTAACAATAAAAGAAAACTCCAAATCATGCTCAGACAGCAGCACTGGAAAAAAACAAGACCTAACTTGGGGGGAGAAGGTGACCAAAATGCAATGGAGTCCCTGAAGGATAGAAGTAAATGATGGCTCCTATGCTGAGCAGGAGCTGTCTTTGGGGAAAAAAGGGAGCTGTGCATGTATGAGCCCAGCTGGGAAAGGTGTGTTAAAATGTAGAATAATTCAAAGCCCTGTGAAGGCTATACATTTTTTTTCTGCCAACTTGGGAGGCTTTGGGTAATGATCCCACAGGTGACAGGAGCAGCCTCAGAAGCTTTTGTGGACTAAGGAAAGGTAAGTTTTCTCCAGGATTCCACCGTTTGTACAGCTGCAGCACAAGGAAAGGTAAAATTTCTACATGATTTCATTGTTTGTACAGGTACAGGATTGAAAATCTCAATGCTGGTAATAACACTGAACAGTCCACAACTTCACAGCAGTAGTTATCCTCTCTAAAGTGAATAACAGCTCTGAGAATTAGGGGCAAAAAGTATTTCTAATAAACACTGCAATGTTCCTGATAAGATCTTATACAGTGTATCAAGAAATAAGTATTTTAAAATTGGGTGCTCTAATTTAGCTAATTTCAATGATTTTTTTTTTATCATTGTAGATCTAAAGGATTATGTGACTAATGTTTTTTAAAACATTTTAAAAATATTTAACGCATTTGCACAGGAGATCACTAAGGATATTTTATACTGGGCCATGTATAGCCTTGACAAAGGTTTTAAAGTTGAAAAACTGAAATAGCAGAAGATACAATTCATGTTTCCAAAATTCAGCAAAAGACAAAAGGAAGTCTGGTTAAAACAATGAGGCACAGAATCTTATAGGGAAGACTGGAGTTGTATTGTAAGTTCACCTGCTTTTGTTTACCTATTGCAGTGATCCTGGTATGTACCAAACAATATGTACAGCAATATCCAGGCACAATATAGTGAGTTAATAATGGAGCTTCAGTCTTAACTGTGAATTCCCTTGCATTACTTGGTATATTGCTGATACAGATAGGGTTTTGTGGCTTAATTCGTGGCAGCACATAGGGTGTCAGCTGGAAATCCATTTTGTAGTTGTAGAACAATATACAGAATATTATAAACCCATTCCCACCTTCCCATTCTTTCCTTACAGTAGGAAGCCAACATTTAGAAACCCATAGCAAACAAACACCTGCTAAGCATAAATCACGAACACAAACACAGTGCTGGACAAGTTCAGAGAGATACGATGGGAGAAAAATCCATGGAAAATCTTAATAGTCATTAGGAAAATCTAACATTTGTTTCACAAACTGACAGGTTGCTAGTGAATCGACTTCAGAACAACCATAAAGAGAGAGCTGGTTATTATGTCAGTAAAACTTAAACAGCAGAGCTATTTAATAAGCTGCACTCTGTTAGGAGTACACTGAGGGAGCCCAAGCAGGAAAAAGCAATAATCACTTCTAGCAATAACAAGAGGATCAACTAATATCCATCATAATTTCTCCCTGTTTTGCTTCTGCCTATTAGTATGACATATAGTAGAAGTAGAAGCAGCCTAACAAGATACTGAGCAAAACAGGTGCAGAAACTAAAGCATCTTCCATTTAGAGAGTCAGCATTTTTCTTGGAAAAAACCTCTGTGCACTGTGCAGGTTGGAGCCTGGGTTTCCCATTGCTTATACCCATTGTGTGATGTGTGCACTATTTTATCTCTTCCTGCAGAGTTTGGTTGTGACATACATAACACATGTGCCCATAAAGTTCCCCAGAAAGGCACTGAAAAGGTTCAATATATGTCATGGCAAGCATATTTCTTTGTTAATTCCATAAAGACAGTTTGGAGAAGCCAAGTCTCCTACAATTTTTGTGTCCGCAGTGGGGAGAAACCAGCACATTGCATGCTATCATTATCACAGAATTATGGTGCACTATGTAATACTTTTACTCTTGCCAGAGAATGATAGTGGAAATGGCATTGCCCCATTACTAATACTTAATGTATGACCAATCAGCAGCTGAAAATCATATGACCAGTGGCAGCTTATGCCATCCCATCAGTTCGTAAATTGGATGCAGTTTGTCAGATGGACACAATATCCCTCCACTGTAGGTGGTCTCTGTTTCATTAGGTTTCAGATTGATGGTAGTGAACAATAATCCAAAAGTGTGCAATAGGTACATCAACCTCATTTTTCATTAACAGTGCTTCCCAGACGTATTGGGAGCAGGTACAAAACATAGATTTTGTTTGGCTTACTTTGATCCGTGCAGAGACTATTGGGTATCTGACTTCGCTGTTGGAGGCTTATGGTTTCGGTTAGCAGAACCTGGTACAGCAACTGGATGAGGTGTTTTTGATATAATTTATTCATTTAGGTGTGATGCAGAAATAGTGGGTGGCAAAGCTGCTAATTTTTTTTTTTTTTTTAATGAAGTAATGAGCAACCAACAATTTATTTACATACAAGGCACTGCAGTTACTAGGGGACCTTTCTAAATTATGGGGTAGATACAATAGTGATAGTGATTTTTTTTGTGCTTTTTTTTTCTTTATTTCCCAAGAGATTAACAGAAATGTTGGTGCATTTTTGTGGCTTCTAAAAGAAATTAACAGACTGAAAGTCTTTGCCAGGGTCACTGAAATGACAAACCAACTACTGCTGCACCTTACACAGTTTTGACTTATAGAGATATGTTTTACTTCACAGTGAAATAAAGTAGAATGCAATGTTGTTCAAATAGTGAGTAATTGAAAAGCCATTTTTAAAGCAGAGACTTTGAATCCCTGCAGATGATATAATATTTATAAAGCTGGCAGAAAACTGATATTAGACTCTGCAGCAGATGAGTAAGAAGTGCTATCATCAGGACTGATTGGGTACCACATGCTTTCACTATCTTCGATACAGTTTTCTTCCTAATTTGTATGTTAACAAAGTGCATGTACATAATTAGCAAGTTAAACATACTTACTTTAAAGATAAAATCAAAGCTCTAAGTAACATATTATGAGGGAAAAATCATGTTTTAATGTTCAGATGAATGGATTTTATTATGCAGAAGCACATATGCTGTTAATCATGTAACATCAAGCTATACATGTAGTCAAGATAGACAATATGGTTTACTCTTCAGATGCATTTCTTATCTCAGTTGTATGAAAAGTTTCCATCAACAATATTTCATTGTCTCATTCTGAGAAATGTACCTCTAGGCCCTGAAGATTTAAAGAAACCTCCTCATTTGCACAGCACGAACACAAGCCCTGTTCTGTGTGGGGGAATTCTGTGTGTGCATGTATTTGGCATGAATTTCTATGGAATATATGGACGCAGGCTCTCACATCATGGCACTTTTCCAACAGCATCTCTTATCATTGTTTAAGAATATCTTTTCCCTTTCATGCTTTTCTCTAGTTATTTAACATAACTGGGCAACTTTTCTTCTGAAGTTCTAAAACATGTGTCCATTGCCCTAGTTTTCCAGCCTTGAGCAAATCTCTTTAATAGATCACTTTCAAGATGATGATACATTGATATTCTGCTTTAATTAGTGTCATGAAAGAGAAAAAGCCCTTCAAATGTCAATGGCTTGCAAAAGTTGTTGGAGCATCTTCTTAAAGCAAATTTGAAGGCCTGGCCCTCACTGTTTTTTTCTTTCTTTCACATGATCCTATTACAGGAGTTTTTTTGTAAACTGGTGTTATAAACGATTATTTTTAGTTAAGAGAAGCACCAGGAAAGATTAAAAAATGGATATAAAGACATTCTGGTTCTTGATCTTCTTTCTTCTCATCTCAACCTTTAGAAAGTCTTGCTGGAAGAACACAAGGAACAGCGGGAAGGTTTCTAACAGATCTTTGAGACCTCCTTGCAGTCAGATCCCAGGGGAGCTAGAACAGTATACCTCTGTGGTTCAAAAACTCTTTGGGCCAGAAAAAGGGGCCTTTATCTGCTGACATTTCAAACATATTCAATCAAATATTGATCTAGAAAATCAGCTACTTTTTCTCTAGCAAAGAAATTAAATTAGTGCTACCTACTGAAGATCTACAAATGGTTCTCCTGAAGATAATGATAGTACCCTAGGCTGTTCCTAGGATCAAAAGTTTTTATGGACACCAAACTGATTTAATATTTTCTGTAATGCATGGAGAAAAAAGGGTGAAAGATCTGCTTGCCAATAGTAATGTGCTGGAGATTATCTCATGTGGCGAATCCTTGCATCAAGGAGCCAGGTAGGTTTTTCAAATCCATCTCATCTTTGGAATAAAAGAAACAGAATGTAGCCCATTTCACCTTAGACAAAGATTTTCATCACCAGAAATATCTGACACCTCTTAAAATTGGTGCTGGTGGCACATGCTCCTCTTAGTCATAAACATTCCCTTGCCCTGTTGTGTTCTGTTTCAGAAGATGTCCCTTCTGTTGGTTTGGAAGAAGTGAGAAGTCTCTTCTTCATGCTCTAAACACTAACAGACCACAAAACATGTCTAACCTGCAACAATGGGAGAAAAATTCCTTAAAATGTATTTCAAGTCCCATTGTTGAAACATTTTCATCATTTGTATTATGAAAAAAGGTAGTCTGTACAAAAGAGCACAAGGGTTTAATGATTTAATTAGTACTTCATTCTGCGAATTTACTGGAAAAAATAATGAGGCATTAGTTCCTATTAAAGCGTTTCTCACATTCTCACCCACAAAATCATGTCTTGGTGATTTAACTACACTGAGACAAAGAACTGAATTGTTTCAGGTCAAATCAGTTAAGGGTGGATTTATCACTTCTCTCACTTCTTCATGAAGTGCATTCAGTTCATGATGTTTTGAAATTCTGACAGTTTACATTTATCACTGGGATGTATATGACTGGACTAAATCTATGCACAAAGAAGAGGCACTCGGTATACATTTTGGAAATGTATTGAAACATCTCAGAGGTTTCAAAAGACTGTCTTCAAATGGAGTTAGTTCAGTGGTTTGGAAATTCAAAGCTTCACCAAAGATGCAGCTTTGGTGCATCTGTTGTTTGGTTTGTCTGGTTTTGGATTCTGTTTGACTTGTTAATTCCTGTGTTTAGACTACTACTAGTCATAGGTAACATTACGTAATTTCCAGTAATGATAATTAAATATTCTGTATGCATTCAGACAGAACAATTTCAGTTGGAAGGGCCCTCTTGAATCCTCTAGTCCAACCCTCTGGCTCCAGCAGAATCAGGAGGACCTGGATGCCCAGGACGGTTCCCATCAAGTCTATCTCCACAAAGGGCCTCCACAGCCTCTCTGGGCATCCTTCACCATCCTCACAGTAAAACAGTTTTCTTGTGTTCAGACTCTATTTGATACTTTTTAGTTTGTGACCATTGTCGTATGTGCTGCCAGTGGCACTACCAGGAGAAGTCTGGCTCCTTAATCCTTCATTCTTCTCCTCAGATATTGATGCACATTGAGATTCTCCCATCATCCTTCTCTCCTGGCTGCAGCCCCAGCTCTCTCAGCCTGCCCTCATATGAACAGATGATTTTAAATAATCAGATCACCAAAAAAAAAAAAAAAATCAGTGCACATGTTGTGAAACCATTGGAGAATTCAATATATATTTTCAAGGAATTTAGAACCAAAAATAGGGCGTGTGCCGCCATTTCATAAGAATTTTTCTGACAGTATTTTGTATGCAGCAGATAATCCAGCAAGGACGTAGAGACAAGGACTCCTTTGTGTAAAAATATTTCCATTCTTCATATTGAGTTCTCGGATGTGCAAAGAGCTCTACTTTTAAATGAACCTGATCTGGTAAATAAAAATTGTCTTTCTTTTTTTTTTCCATATGCACCAGGACATTCCTGTAGCAGTTTATCTATTAGAATGCATTGAAAATGTCATAAAAATATGGATAAAAGTAAACTGCCTAATCATTTAAGTGTAACTTTTCAAACCCCCAGGAAATGTGAAGAAATTAAGCAGTCAGAAAGCTGAAAACAAAACCAGAAATTCCATGTCCAAGAAACTTCCTGTATCAGACAAAAAAGATTTAACTTAATTTTTGTCATGGATCAATCCAAGTAGGAGCTATAAAAAGGAGGAAGGAATTAATTCTCAGTTTTCACCATAGTAGAATTTGACATCAAGCCCCTGCTATTCTGCATCAAGAGTAGCATAGCTTAATATATTTTTTAATGAACTGGAAAAAGGGATGAGCATTGAGGTGATAAAATTTGCAGGTGACACAAAATTATTCAGGTTAATCAAATCTGGAGAGGGTAATAAGAAACTTCAGAAGAAAATAAACAAGTTAGATGAATGATCAATCTGATGGCAGATTAAGTTCTATGTTGATATTACAAATTAAGGTAATTTACAAGGTTGGGGTTTTTAAAATCTATTTTTACACCTTAACGAGTTCTAAATAATTGTATCAAAGGAAAAGGACCTAGAGAGCATTGTCAAGAATGCAATAAACTCCTCCACTTGGCATGCAGCTACAGTAGAAAATTTTGGTACAGGAAGGAAGAATAGTATGAAAAACTCTTTAATGCCATTAAATTGGTTGTCCTCTGCATTTCAAATACCATGTGCAATCCTAGTCACCAGCTGCAAACACAAGGTTTGCAGAAATAGAATCAGCTCAGTTCTCTCTGGCAAGAATACAAAGGATAAGGAGGAAAGACTGGACCAATTGGCATCACCAGCTTCACAGAAGGGCTCCATGGTAGATATGATAAAAAGCCATGAAATAATACCTTGATAAGGAGAGTTAGGATCTTGTCATATGATAAGAACACTCAGGGAGATTTAAGGCAGAAGACATACTACTCAAACAATGTGGAGCTTGTTGCTGTGGGATGTTAGTTTGGCAAAAGTAAAAAAAGAGATTGGACATTTATATGAACTTAGAGGTCCTAAACTCTGGAGATAAATTTTTCAGTTTACTTCTTTGCTTTGCGTTGCAAAGACAGTTCTGCAGGAATTGCTTTTATCTAATACAGTGAGATTCTGTAATCATAATTTTCCTCAAAGTATTTCTTCAGGATGATTCCTGATTAAGGAATACATGATTAACATCTGTAGAAGACAGAGAAGGCTTATCTGAGAGAGAATGATAGGAGAGGAACTGGTAGGTAAATAGAATCTAAATGCAGGTAATGGACTTGTAGTATGGGTCAGCTGTGCTTTATTTGTGAGCTAAATACAGCTGAATTCACAGCCTGCAAGCAGTGACACAGGTGGCTAAAGAGCTGTCCTTGAGGTAATTCAGCAGCACGCCAGCCCTTCTGAAAAATGCTCATAGCATTTCTTTCAGGAGAGTTTTCACTGCTCTGTTTAAGGTTGATTGCTATTGAAATGGAATCCACAGAAGCAATTAAGAGTCAGCAGTGCTGCACTGTAACCAGGGAAGAAGCCCTACACTGTACAGAGTGGTGAACATGAGGTTTAATAAATAGAAATTCCAAGGGATTTTCACAGGTTTAGTGGAGTGGTGACATATGTTATCATCTTGCTCACCATAGACTGCAATATGATTTTACAGTGTCATGTCACATCGGCCCATGATAACCAGAAGTCATTTATTTCCTAACAAAATAGTAACTGGATATGACAACCTGTGCTGCCTCATGGTGAGGTTATGGTAGTATTTACTGATAATGTGAAGTATAACTTGTGTCATCCATTATATTTTTCAGTAGAAATTCAGAGTATTTTTATCATAAAAAGAGCATCCCAGATTTTTGTGTCTTTTCTTTTTGCTTGGTACTATAATAAGGACCTCCATCACTTGCATATAACTTACACTAAAAATTATATAGCAGTTCTCAATTAAGAATTAATATATCTTCAAAGTACAATAAGTAATTAGACCACTCTGTAATTATACAATTCCTCACTGTTTAGCTCAATTTTTTGCAGAAGTAGGATATTTGTCTGTCTGTCTGTATTTCTGCCTATCTGTTTGGTCTCTTCGGCTTTTATTTTTCTAGATAGGATATACTGGTTATATTTTAATGCTGCAGAATCTAAAATGAGCCCTCCATTAAACTAAGAATGCATAGTTACCATTCTGCTTTTATTTTCCTGAGAAAACATAAATAATTAAACTTGACTTCAAATAAAAAGATGAAGTTAGCCTTCCTACTGTACCACAATCATTTTTCCTTTATGGTTTGTCTAGCAGGATGGTAATCCTGTACTCTTGCTAGAAATTATCACATAAGAGTTCTCTTCATTTTAGTCCTTTTGCAAGGTGGATGCAGTGGATGTCTACACCACAATTTAAAAGGCTTTTCATCAGGCTTCATTCTTGATTTCTACTGTAAATTCCACAAGCTACAGTAGTTTAATGCAGAAGCGTAGATGTCCATAAAAAGCTGGAGGGAATGGTGTAAGTTATAATGCTGTTATAAAACTGTCTGTGATATTAACACACACTGTATATTAAATACACAAAACTGTTACAATAACTTGAAGGTTGAGACAAACTC
The DNA here is from genome assembly GCA_020086605.1 of Lanius collurio. Taxonomy (NCBI): domain Eukaryota; kingdom Metazoa; phylum Chordata; class Aves; order Passeriformes; family Laniidae; genus Lanius; species Lanius collurio. The sequence goes on along the minus strand of JACBWW010000040.1, from coordinate 5,094,182 downwards.
ATGAAAACAAATAAATTCTTTAGGACAGTAGGCAAAAGGTTGTTCTTTGCAAAAAGATTTAAATACAGTTGTACTGCAGTCCAAATTAACCTCCCCCAAATAAAAAGCTTTCTTCCACTACTCATGTAGTCTATGCACAAAAATCCATCCACAAAATAGATCTTCCAGGGAGGCCATTCCCTCCATGCAAATTTAGGCACCTGATGTATATGGGGGAAAAGGCACTCTTCCTATACATGAGCAGAGTGAAAGGACCCTTCACTAAGCAGCTCAGAGCAGAAGCCTAATTCAGGTGCTCTCTGATGCTCTACAGAGGACCCTGTCTTTCCACATGGATTTTACAGGAAGCTTTGGGAGAATCCCTCACTGGGACAACATTCTCAGCTATTGCCATATATCACAAGTATGAGTATTTCCCTGTTGCCTGCCACATTCATACCCCTGGCCCTCCCAATGTAGCAAATCATGTGAAAACAAAACTTTGAAAACTGCGTGTAAAAAGTGGAGTAGGACACAAATTCATGCTCATACTCTGCTCATAGAGTAGGACATTATTGTAAATCCAGAATAACTTCTTAGTTTAAAAAATAATTATCCTATGCTATGTCAAGTCAGAGTAGGATCTCTGTGACCATAAGTAAGAACTTCTCTGAATGGAGCAGCTCAAGACAAATAGGCTGGTTATCCCATAAACTTGGTGGGGCTTGCAACCCTTGCAAATGTTTTAGTTTTTATAAGCAGAAACAACCTTGTTATTGAGTCTTTGTTAGGTACCATAAAGAACCAAAGAAAGGAAGAAATCCAGTTGGTTCTGTTTTGGTTGGTCAGTTTTTTATAGATTATACCAGTGTAAGCACTATAAGCACTTCTCTCCTCTGCTCTGCAGTTCTGGTCAGTGCCATCAGGAAAAATGAGATGATTTGCTGTGCTGAGCTGGTTGGTAATGTTAGAGCAGATACCAATGCAGCATTAAAGGATGTGCAAAACCTCACTGTTTTAACATTGATTTCTCAGGCACACACTACAGGTCTTTAATGTGCAGTGCTGAGACAGACTTAGTTCAGGGTAGGACAGAGCACTCAAACTTAATTTCCTGAATTATGTTTTTTTTTCTCCTCAATTTATAGCATTACCAGCTGAGTGTAAGACTATTTTACATGGTAGGGTCTCTCATTTTTGGCCTAGCATAGTGCCTGGCTTTTAAAATAACTTCTAAAGCCACTCAACATTCATCTTTTCATGGGTTTTTTGTCTCTTGAAACATCAATAGAGGGAAAGTACGGATGTGCTTAGGCACGATTGCATTGAATTAAAGGTGGCTGCCATTTTAGGTAGTCCCAAGGTCATGAATAGCAAAATATGAAAATTTCATCTCTTTACTGTTGGTCAAAACCTTAATATGTTCCATGGCCCTACACTAGATTCAACACAGAAAATGAGAGCAGCTTAATAAATCTCTCTGTAATAAGTATTACACATTATGAGAAGGAAAACTTAGATCAAGCTTCTCCTTTGAAGTTTTAATGGACACTCCAATTTGATGACAGCAACTCACCTATGCTTGTAATAAGTTTGCAAAGCCTGGAGCAGCTCCAGTCATCTTGGACTATAGCTGTGGATGACAATGAACTCAGGCAACTGCAAGCTTCAAAGGGCTTATTGAAATAGTCCAGCTCTTGCCTTACCAGGCATGGCAGGCAAACTTTTAAATACTTTTCTCCCTATCAAAGAGTATTTCCAGTTTCAGCTGTTCATAATAATTTTGTCCTGTAATAAAACTGCAAACCTTTCCAGTCTGAATCAGTTTAAGTTCCTTTGTCCCACCCTTGCACAAGCCAGAAGAAGGGGAAGGGGAAAAAGAAAAAATCCAGAGAGAATACAGCAGGGCAAAGGAAAAGGAAAACTGGCTCCTGGAGCTGTGTTTCTCACTGCTCTGTGTAACTACATCAGGTCCCACCTGGGAAGTCCACCAGACTGGATGAGTTTTTTTCTGTGAAGAAGACTCTTCTGTATGAAATGAAGGTGTTTTGTTCAAAACAGTACTTAAATGTGAGTTTGATATTATGACCCAAATCTTGCAAAGATCTATGCAACTATTTACCTCCCTGCATTGCAACTCTCTTGATTTTGGTGGAACTGCCAACCAAGTGTACAGACAATAATATGTTTAAGTCCATCTGATAATGAGCATCTAAAGGCTCAGAGCTGAATTTGTTCTCTCTTTGCATAGGAAGGATGAAGCCAAAATAATTCTGTTTGTCTGGCACTCTGTGTTGTAACCACAGTGTTACGTACCCTGTAGACATGAGTCTCTGGTGATTATAAGTGCTTTAAAAGGCAGGGAAAGTCATTCAACATCTGTAAGATTAAAAGACGAGAAGGCAGCACTGTACATTTTCAAAAATCAATTATGTAATAAGGATGTAGTTTACCACCAGAAAACATGAGGCAATCATTTTAGCAAGGCTGTTCTTCCGGTTAAAGCATGGGAATCTGCTCCTCTCCAGGCATAGATCTCCTTCTCTTATCCCATGAGACAAAGATAACTTTGACTTCCTCAATGAGCCTTCTTCCTGGGTGAATGTGACATCACATTATCTTGGCTTATATTTTTCATTCCCAGTTTAACAGTTATAAACACCTTTCAACATCAAATAAGAGCAGCAGGGTAATCCAGATAAAAGAAAATTCTTCAACCCTAACAGCGTGACTCAGATTTATATGCCTGTTTCAAATTTCTGTTCCTCATTCCAAGACTTGCAACATTTCCCAAGTACCACATAATGTGCTACTTGATTGGCCTTTCCAAGGATACAATGTGCTGCAACACATTGTTCAGGAGTTTTATGGGTAGGCATCCCCACCACTTCTGGTACTCATTGAAAAAATATATCATAGGCTTCTCTTTCTGTGCTCTACAATCTCGACATTTCTTAATATAAGGTTGTCTTCCAAGATGTCAAACTGGTTTTGAATTATTTTATGGTGTTCTCCATTAAAACACTGTCATGTAAATCAATCACATCCTCAGTTCTCTGTCAGGGAACTGCAATCTTGAAGTACAGCCTTCAAATGGAATCAGTACTGCTACAACATTTCATTGTAAGAAAGCAACCATCAGTCTGGGATTTACTTGTTACTGTCCCAGGTAAAACCTTTGCTAATAAATTGCTGCCAAGGGTATGAACACTCCAAGTGAGGTTTCACTTGTTTAACCTTGATCCCAACTTTGCCACTTATCACTTTTAACCAAGCAAATATCACTATTACTGTCCTGAGCAGCTTTCAACCCTCCTGTGAGGTCTCTTGTAGCTTTTTCTCCCAGCTGAGCTGTTTTCCCAGCAGATCATGGAGCTGCACCGTATCCAAGCTGACTCTGGACAAGGAGGAAAATGGTGTAAAGCACCATCACTGGTTATTTTCTTACCACTACAAAGTTTCTTTAAAGATTTTATAGAGACCCATGCTTTATAAATTACTTCCTATGTCTCAGAGCACTAATGTTTACTTCTGGTAGTTAGACCATCATTTCTTAAACATCTTTTGAAGTTATGTGTTCCCACACTTTAAAACAATAACTTAGTTTTGAAGTATTCTATTAATCTTGTAACATTAGTGAAATATTTATAAATGCACCTTAAAGTGTCACCACTTTATTCTCAGAAGTCAATAACTGGTGACAAATTACTGTGAACAGTAATGTTGTATTAGGGTAATCCACAATTTTGGAGACTTCAAAGCTTCAATGCAGTTGTTTCTCCTTTCACAGTCAATATATATGTAATTTTGCTGCTTTTCCCTCTTTCAGATTCATAATGTATTTCCTGTTGTCTCTTTCAATGCCCTCAAATCCTGAGGGGGGCAATCTTGTAATTACATGCATTAACTCTATTATATTGTGAACTTCTATGATTCTGCACCCACAGAATGAGGAGCTGCTGTGTTCTTAAATGCCAGCTACTCTTTAACTGTAAAGGCACCTACTATTTTATTGGAACTATTCTTGCTTTATTACTGTAAACAACTTTGATCATAATGATGCCATTTGAAAGAGCTGATCAAGCTGAGAAAAATGACACCACAGTCATAAAGTCACACTAAATTTTGCTATTAACATTTTATAGTGCATATAAGGAAGGCGTTCCAAGTTGCAACTACAGACAAAAGAGAAAATTAATTTTACATAGAAATGTAGATTTAAGCATTAGCAATATACTGGTATAATCATTTGCACCATATTCTAAAGCACAACAGATGACCCTCTCTATAGATAAGAAAACCTGCTGGTTGTCACATCTTAGATAAATCTGTGCTTGCTCTGTGGCAAACATGAGAATATATTACAGCCCTTATCCCTGCAACAAAGATAGGATGATTGAGTTAGGAGGAAATACAGAAATGTCATATAGAACAATTTGAAAAGTTATCAGAAAGAAAACTCAGTTCACAGTAGAGCTCTTGATAGAAAAGAAAGCCTTCCTTAGCTGAAGGCTGAAACACTTTTTCCTGCAAAACTGCTCATCTGACTCCTAGGATAAGTTTGCTTTCTGGGTTATATGCAAAGCATGGAATTTGGAGGCAACTGCTAAGTACTATTCTTTGGTCACAATTGAAAAATAGAATAGACTGGCATCTGTACTGGGAAATATTGTTAAAAGTGGTTTAGTTTGGGCTGTAAGGTAAAACAAAGGAATTTTGGTACAACATATGTTGTGAATTCACCAAGAAACTGCAAGTGACAGATCCAAACTGAAGTAACTGCCAACTGTGCTGTAATACAGAGCAAACTGTAACAGGATGAAAATTAATGGCAGTTTGTAGTAAAGAGGCAAATGTTTAAATGTCAGTTAATGAAGTTTGATGTGCAGAGCTGGAAGCTGCCTTTCATTAGCGTAATTTTCCTTTTCTCCAAACATGTCCTCAAGCAGCAATAAGTGGGAAGTCCTTGGATGAGGGTATCTTGTGTTGCTTCACTAGAATAAATGGCAGGGGAAAGCAATGTCACAGGAGCACTCCTTATTCTTTGTGGTTTCCAGCTGCAGGAACAGCCAGTTTTTTATATTTTAAGTTGCCCAAAGCTATGCCAGTGATTGCAGTTTGATGCAAAGGGAGCTCTTGCTGGCCTTCTGTCTTACTGCAGCAGTCTGAACTGGAGTAAGGGGGGCAAATATCCAGCAGTAGGAGAGTGAAGTAGAGGAGATCCAGTTCCAGTAACTCTTGGATCTCTCTTTGAAAGGCAAAAAGAGCTGGGAAGATGATGAGCTTCCAGAGATCAGCAAGGGAGTCCAGGTTCTCAAAGCAGCTCAGGTGGACATCATGGTCCAAAGACATAACCATGGAAGTGGAATAAAATCACCTCACTTCAACTTCTGACATGGGCTCCTTGCCTTGCTGGCTTCTGAATACCACAAATTTGTTTCATATACTTATTTATATAAACTGTGAACTTTCAAGTCAAAGGGCTACTTAGGTCTGTATGTTTTTCTAGGGCCACTGCCTTCACTTGGCCAAGACCAAGATTCAGCAGAAAGTCAGTGCATTTAACATTTAAGAATATCAGAATTTAAGAGTATCATTTTATGGACATTTTATTTTTTTTCTAATGATGGAGAAAGTTCCACTATAGAAATGGAATGTAGAAGATCCACTGTTTTGAGAATACATTTTTGTTTTATTGTTAAGGCCTGGTAAAGGGAAAAGAGACATTTTAAACAAATACCTGGTAAATTAATAAGCTTCCTAAATTATGCAATCTCTGAACACCAGCTGTTGAAACTCTATGACCTAAACCTATTAAGTGAATATGTCTGCTGAAGAGAGTGTCTACCAGTGCTATACATTAAAAATAGCTTATGTAAGAGTGCAAGGTATCTTTCTTAGAAGCAGGACTTTTGTCCACTAATATTCATCCAGCAGCATTGATCCTCTGCTATTTTGTAACTTTAATTTTTTTTTAATGCAATTTTCTAGAATTATTCAATTATCAGTAATTTGGTGATTTGGTTTCTGTATTTTGGATAGCTGAATTTTTCTACTGTTAAATGCAAATGTTGGTATCTGTGGCTTTGGGGTCTTCCTTTCCTTGATTACCTAAGATTTCTTTGTGTACTTAAGCAAGTGACATAACTGACAAAAAAACTGTGAAGGATTTACTGTTTATGTGGAGGAAGAATTCTGTGTTTGAAGACTGACTAATGGCACACCAAAGAAACAGCAATTTTTGAAATATCAGATATCTTACACAGAGAAAAGGAAAAACAAAGAATGGGGATTGAAAAGAGAGGAAAAGAAATTCTTTTTTTCTTAATTGGGATCTAGGAGACCGGAAGTCCTAAAGCATGGAGCTTTGCAACATTCCTCTGACATCCAAGTTTGATAAATGGCACCTTGGTTATTCCACGTCCCAAATGTCCCCATTCTTTATGAAGAGAAGGACACACCTAAGTGTGTAACAGACCTGAGTATGTCTGAACTAACCAAACCAAACCCAACCCTAAGAAGGTCTCTCTAAAGCCATGGTAAGAAATGTGCTGATGCATGTGGAGAGACCACCTGATTTCTTACTGACACTTTTATTTCTGTAACAGGTTTTTGTTTATTCTTCAGGGCAGAAAGGCTGCATTTTCTCTTGCCTTGAGCTAAATTCTCTAAAACTGCTAGGCAGGAAATATAATATCCAATATCCTACTATTTCTCACTTCATTATACTAATATAGTTTCACATACAATGAGGCAGAAATAATGAAGAAAATATGCTGTAGCAATGAGTCTTTATGTGACTACTTTTTTAATAGAATCTTATACAGTGCATTTTCAGGTCCCTTATATGAGATTTTCTTTCTATATCTATTCTAATAAATTTAATTGTACTTTTTGGGGAAGACTCTAAAACCCAGCACCACACAATGGTCCTGATCCTCAGCTGTCACAGGAGAGCTCTCAGGCCTGCATAAGTGGTGATCAGGGGGTGGAACATCTTCCAAGAAAAATCTTTGCCAACGCCACAGAATCAGTAGCTTGGGCTGGTGCACGTGTGCATTAAAGAAGGGCCTGAACTTCTCTGAGGACTCATTTGAAGGATGAAGTTTTAAAAACACTGTTCTGAAACTATACTGAAGTAGCCTTCACTTACTTTACATTCTTGCTGTAAAAAGAGTTTCAATACAGCATCATTTGTGCCCCATAACAGGCAGAGAGATGTGAGGCTTTCACAGCAGAATCCCCTGTGTGGGCTGTATTGACTTCAGCAATTGCAACAAAGGCTGTTCAACAGTGTCACTAAGGCCTTTTCAAGGAAACAGATATTAAATGTTTTGTCACTCCATACTGCCTGTATTTCTCCGGTGCTTTGCTCCTCTGAATACCTGAAGCCCTCCAACAGTCCATGGCTTTTAGGAGCCAGGAATCCCAGCTGTAAATAGGAAATCTAGGCTGAGAAAAGGCACTGCTTGGCATCCTGGAGGCTGATGACCTCCGTTTATCTGTAAGTGCAGAGCATAGGCAGGAACTCCTTTTGCTCACTTCTGCAGAGCCACCAGCACAACCCAGAGAAGCCCACACGGGGCTGCCAGCCCTGCTCGTTCCCTGTGCCCAGTCAGGGTGCTAACCAGGACCACTCCAATGGTAATTCCTGCTGTGTGAACACGGGGGAGATAGGAATTGGATCAAACCCAGAAAACTCACTTAATCTGGGCCACAGACAGAGTTGTTGGATAGTAACTCCTTTTGGTCACTGCTAACTACAGCTGAATTCAACCCAGAGACTTAGAAAGTTTCTTATGAAGTATTTGTTAACTCAGTCCAGCTGGTCTCCCTGGGTATACTTTTCTAAAGCTATGCTTCCAACTTAGTTGTCATTATTCATGAGGCTTTCTGGAAGTGCTGATCCTTGCACTTAGCTTCATCATTCATTTTCTCCATTATATTCCATCTGAAATTGCATCTGCTACTTGTAGATTGATAAACACTGGATATATCTCCTAAGGGCTCCTGAAGTTTCAAAATCAGATTGGTTACTATTATTATTTAAGGCAAATATATCATTAAAACACACATACAAATAGTGCAGACTAATACATTACATATGAGGAAAACATTTTTTGCTGTATGAAAACCTTATTCCAAATTCTCCAAGCTCTAAGCAAGCTTACAAAACTTTAAACCATTCTGTTGGGTTTAAAACATAAAAGCTATTTGACCATTGCAAGTACTTTTTCTATCTGTTTTCCATAAACTGGATTTAAATATATTTACATCGTTCTTGTGTGGAGCATAGTTTTATAATTGTGTGGTTTAAGGATGATTTTTATGCAGCATAATGAAACAATTACATGTTTTAAAGTTGTTTTTCTGTTGACTGTAGGAATTTACTCCCTCAGATTAATCTACCTTGTTTTACTTTCTCCACTGTTGACTCCTTTCTCCACAAACAGTTTGTCTTTGAGGCATTTTTATCCTTTTGTTTTCAATATCGTCAGGTTGCTGTACCATAAAAACTTACAATGAATCCTGACAATTACATATATTAAACAAGGCAGTTTAGATTGTATTTAATGCTTATTTGACCCTTTTGCATCTTATCAGCACTACCCATAGGTAAACATGTGTGTAGATGAGAGTTCCAGAGGTTGGTGGGTAAGTCCCAGATGTGAGAAAGGGATATTCCAGAACCATGACACTGGTTCTACATCATGTACACACATGGTTTAATGCAGAGGTTCCATCTTCATCTGACACTCTCTTTGTTGCAGCATTTTATGTAGTAAAATGGTACAGTAAAACTTGATAGTAAATAACAGGAATAGTAAAACTATATAGTAATAGTAAAATAGTAGATAGTAATAGTAGGGAAAAAAAGTCATAGTAAAAAGCCCCTAGATGGTAATAGTAAAATAGTAAAGCTAGATAGTAATAGTAAAACTTGATCATAAGATGCAGTGAATGAATTAAAAACAGGGTAAATGGCAGAGAACAAACCATAAAGTGATAATAGATGCAAAAGTATCTCAATGGCATCTCATTTTTAATATATTACACAGTAGGAAAAATTGGCAGATTTACTTGACTTTGCTACAGGCGAAGCACCCCACAAAGTAACTTTGAGTATCTGACTGATTTTCCAGGATGGGTAAATTTAGGTTCCTTCCTTGGATAATCTAACCTGGATTGTTATAGGACTAGTGCAATAGAAGACTGGAATACTGCTTCTTTAAAACATTGTTTCAGGGTGTATTTCCCACTTGTGGAGCAAGTGAAAAAAAAGGAAAAAAGTCTCTCAAGTGAACTATCAAAAGGAACAAAATAAAAAACAAAATAGAGATAATAACACTTCAGTAGAATCACATGCTCTTTTGACTATCAGTGAATCTCACAAAAGGCTTTCCAGAACTTTGAAGGATAAAACGCTCTCACATGTTGGCGTGAGACAGCTCCGTGCAAGCCGGGCGGGATGCATTTCAAATGGAAAAGCTGTCCCCTCCCAGAGATGGAACTTGATCCTGGCCTCTCTGTGTCACAAATAAATACATAAGTAACTGCACAGTAATTGCCAGGCAGCAGGGAGGTCACGGAACAGAGGGAACCATCCCTTTTGGAACTGAGATGGTTTTCCCAGCCTCCCAGCAAACACACATGGCAATTTGGGAAATGTGAATTCCACACTGGATCACATCAGCGGTCCAGGACTCTGTCTCTACAGTGAGTGGCTAGGACCAGATGCTTCAGTGGAATTTGCAAGAAAGCCCATAATGGACAATTATTGAATAATTTGCTCATAGGGGAAGTTTCTTCCTAATCCCAGACAGCTAATGATTGGTTTATGCCCTGAAGCATGAGGGTTCATACATCTCCACCCCCAACCATTTTTATCCTATCTAAGGTATCCCTGGGCGCTCTCATTATCCAAATAAGTGTATAATCCTTTTTGAATCCTACTAAGCTCTTGGGCATAATGATAGCTTGTTGCAGTGAGTTCAACAGGCTAATTATGCATTGTGTAAAAAAAGTATTTCTTTTTATCAATTTTAAATTTGTTTCTTTTCAATTTAATGGATGTCACTTTGTTCTTACATTATGAGGAAGAGTAAATAGGAGCATTCAATTGACCTTCTCCATACCATTAATTATTTTATATCTCTCTATCATGTCCCCACTTATTAATTTCCTCTTCCAACTAAACACTTCTCATCTTTTAAATCTCTCTTAATATGGAGGTTCCTCCTTGTCTCTGTTCCCTTCTGTTGCCTAACTTTGGGCTTCTATTTGCTCTATGTATTTTAAGATGGCATGACCGGAAATGAATATTGCATTTGGGAAGAGTGTGCCAACAATGTGTGTAATTGCACAATTATAGTATTGTCATTGTTTTCTATCCCATTCTTTCTCACATTTTGTTTGCTTTTTTAACCTCCACTGCTCATTGATCAGATGTTTAATTGAGCTGCCCGCAGTGACCCTCAGGTCTTTTTCCCAAGTTGTTACAGTTAATTTAGAACCCAGCAATGTGCATGAGCAATTCAATCTGTTCCTTCCAATATGTGTATTTTCATATTTGTCAACGCTGAATTTGGCTGCCATTGTGCAGCTTATTAGGTCTCATTGAACATCTCTGCAGTGCTCTGTAGTGCTGACTAACCTAAATAATTCTTTGCCATCCAGAAAGTTTTCCACCCTCTCAAATGCTTTTTTCCAAGTGACTGAATTTATTTGTCAGATTCAACCACAAGACAGTGTTTCTAGTGTGCTATGTGTGGTCTGTGGCTGGAAATGACTACTTTTGATGAAGTATTCGATAGGACACAGGGGTTAGAGTAACTAGAATTTCCAAACATTAAAGCTAAACCCTACCTGGAGTTATGCATGAAATTAACTCTGATTTCTTAATGAATCCCCATTTGGACACACATCACCACCACAGTGAATTTCCACATGATGTGCAATTTTTTGTGCAGGCAGATCCATCTAATAGCATCTTGTGAGCATTGCAAAGGAACAGAAGTTTGCTGAGAGCTATGTGTGAGACTTTAAATAACATTCTGCATTTCAGACTGTAAAATCCAGAGTTGTAGACTGTCCCTTCCCAGTTTGTATTTTGCACTGGTTAATATATGGCCCCTCCCTGGTGGTAGATCAAGGCAGTCACAACCTGGAGGCCAGCAGGAAATTCTAGGTCTTTAGCTCTTGTATTTCTCTTGTGCAACAGAGATTCAAAAAATTGCTCTTTACATGCACGTTTTTTCAGTATTAATTAATCTTTATGAATAAGACTGGATTTGAGTTTTAAGAGGGACCTGAACTTAAGTTAAGGATTGGACAAATTTAAAACAAAAAGAAGTTTCTGCAAGTAAACCAGACTTAAGTTCTCAATTCCAAACTTATACTGACAATTCAAGTGGAGCATTATGCAAAGGCAGTTTTTGTTGACAGAGAGTAAGAGTTTCTTTGGAGAACTAATTTATTTTGCACATGTACCGCCTTTCCAAAAGAAATCAAGGTAATTGCAGTGGTAAAGCTCACTTTTATTCGTGGCCTGTCACAACCCCCTCCCCAGCAGGTTTTTCTGTTTTGCTGCCTTTTCACACATCTCCAGCTAATTTACATTTTTAGAGAAGCCACATAGAGCACAATAAAACCTCTTCAAACACGATGTTGATTTGAGGGGTCACCAATGTCATGTTTTTGTTGATTTCATGAACAGCACATTGATACAAAATCTTAGCAGGCCTGTATACTTTTAGTAGTGCTGATAGGGGAGCTGAGGGAGACTGTGGGATGTAGCACACTGCTGTACCCACTTTTGGATACTCTTGCTCCTTAGCATTTCTGTCCCTCTGAAATGTAAAGCTCTTCTGTGACCTCTGGCAGACAAAAGCAGCCAAAATAACACAAAACAGTGGGAAAATCTGGGAAAAGAAATCTGGAAATATGGCTTGTCCATCCAAAACTCGTACCTCAGAAAATTTAAAGCAACAGACATGCAAAGCTGGTTTAAATAAGAAACTGTTCATGATTAATTTTAATTATTCTCAATAATTTAAAGGCTCTTGAAAATTAATATTCTTGTGTGCACAATTAAAAAAAAAAATCACAACAGGCTGTAAAAACATCTATGTGGAATAAGATACGTGAACTCCACTCCACTGTTGTTTTCATTTAACATGCCTACAAGGAAATTTATTTACTCACCATAACAACACAGAACTTCTGAATGTGCTCCCTGTTCTAATTTGCAGTTTTCATGGGCACTAAAAATTAGTTGCCCTACTTCTTCCTATGAAGTGATACGGATCATTGCTGACAATTGCCAAAACAGCAGTATATTAAAACCCTATCGATTACTGATTACTTCCAAATACTTTATTATATGCATTATGAAAACTGAACATTGGACATTTTTTCTAATTTCAATATGACTGTTATTTTGCATACTTACAATTGAAAATGTAACTGATTTTTTCAGCTGATATGAGATCTTTGATATCTGTATCTGCAGAAGTTTCTTCTGAGTAAATATGAAGAATAAAGAGAATATTTAGCAGTTACAATTAACTGGCATGTGACAACAGCTTGGTGAATGGCACTGAAGAGGTAAAATCTACACTAAAATTTCCGGTTTTTCTATTAAGTACATTCACAAATCAGTGTTAAGAATCTTCTAGTAAGACTCTTGATCCTAGAAGGTACTGAACAACACAGAAAGTAGCATTCAAAGAAATCAGCCTTTATAGAACGAATGCTAAACCAAGTGGCCAGCAGTACCAAGCAATACTGTCCTGTTCAGCTATGGACAGATCCGAACACAAATCGATGATTCTCCACTCAAAAACCCTTTGCTTTGAAAAAACTTTTCTCTTACCAGTCATGTAAATAAACCCATTAAAAAAAAGCCACATAACCTGATTTCAGATGTGATGTGAAGAATCATAATATATGACGAATTGTCTCTTCAGAAAATGTGCCTTTTAAACCTGCTGCCCAAGAGCACCCGAGTGCTTTATTGCACAGTTTAAGAGATTACAAATATACAAGGTTAATGTGATTAAAATTAGCAATAAAACCATAAATAAAACAAATTAGTCTGCCAAGGCCTTGCTTAAAAATAAATACACCAGTCATAGAGACACGGGAATGACATGCTACAAAAGGAATTAGCTACTTAGCCACAGAACAGTTATAGTGCCAAAGGCCATCTGAAATGAAAGGCATTTTAAACACAAGGGGAGAAATAATTTGTGAGAATGTTAACTTACTGTGTATCTCCCTTATCCAACTTTTTCTCTCTGTTACCATGGACCAACACCTACCTGGGCAATTAAAACTCTCCATGACCAGATTTTACCATTCAGCAGCCATTCTCCTAATGGGGGAAGCAAAGGGACACTGTCTTTTCTATAAGAAATTTTTACTTTCTTCAGAAAAGGGCCTTTACATTGCCAGTTCCTAAATCTCCTTGTCTGCCTCAATTTTAATGCTGTCAGGTAGTTTAAGTTTCAAAAAATTTCCATATCTAAGGAGTATGATCTGGTTGGGAAAATCACTTATACTTTAGAACGAAGACAATTATTGCTAGGAATTAATAAAAAAAACCCAAAACAATAAAGAAGAGGTCTCTGTCTTCTGCATTATGGCTCATTCTGAGAGTGAACAGAAATGCTGTTTAAAAAAAGAGCTCTGTGAAAACTGTGCTGAGATGATATAGAATGAGAGCCCAGAATAAGAGCCTGTTATTTATTCAGGTTTTACTTCTTGAATAAGTGTGTTTCATAATTTGGTGAACTACAAAATATTTGTGAGTCTGTAAATTTATGAAAACTCAATAACATAGTGTCCATTCAATATTGATTAATACAATTCCAGTATCACATCATAGAACTGTCCTGGGAACTTTGTCAGGACACCAGATGTTCCCAGAGTCCCTGGACATCTAGTCAGACCATCACTGGGTGAGGAGAGCCTGCCCAGGGCCTTGAATTTCCAGTCAAGATTTTGCCTGCTTTTACCCCAATATATTCCAGAGATTTCTGTTCTCCAAAGAAACTCCGCATTCTTGGAAAAATTAAGAGTGAATATTTTTAGCTTCCCATACCAACCTATTTCAGTGCCCTGATCACAGGTAATACTCCCAGTATTACCCCATTCTGTTCTCTTCCATCGCCTAGGTCTGTATCTCTCCTCCCTGAATAAAGCAAGGCCCAGATACATCTTCTGCCCTCAGCACAGGGTGGATTAGCTGGCCAAGATCCCACTGACCTTGGATCTCCTCTGAGCTCTGTGCCATGTCCCCATGTCCCCACAACAGAATTATTCTTGTGTGAATGTGTCTGTGCTCTCAGGAACTGAAACACTCTGAGGGTTTGTTGCTGTACCGTGGAGAGTGGCATCAGGGCATAGAAAATGTTAAAGATGGGACAGTGCTGGAGGAGGGGTGGAAGGCAAGCTTAGTTCACACAAACCATGTCCAAGTGTGGCCTCAGAACTGAGCCAGAAGCAAGTTAGACATTGTGCAAGAAGAGAATGGAATGGAATGGAATGGAATGGAATGGAATGGAATGGAATGGAATAGAATAGAATAGAATAGAATAGAATAGAATAGAATAGAATAGAATAGAATAGAATAGAATAGAATAGAATAGAATAGAATAGAATAGAATAGAATAGAATAGAATAGAATAGAATAGAATAGAATAGAATAGAATAGAATAGAATAGAATAGAATAGGAGTATCCACACAAAGAGAAGCCAGGCTTGCTTTCAGGCCCAGCACAGTCTGTGGCACACGGTCTGTGGCACCAGCCACACAGAAGGTGAACCTGTAACTGGCCCTGCAGATGACCTGCCTGCACATCTCTGGCTGTTGAGGAAAGTATTGTTAGGGAATGAGGGCAAGGAAGTCTGTATGGGCGGGTGCCACAACGCAGAGTGAGGAGGTGCAATTTCTGGGATAGATTTATCATGCTGCAGCTCCCACTTGCATTCATATGCATGCATCCTGTTAGAAATGTGATACCAGATGCTGTTTCCTGGCAACAGGCCCAACACCCCCTTTCTCTTAGGTGTGAATTTTGACAACTCCAATTCACTGGAGCCCTAGTTATGTTATCTTTTCTAAATGCTTAGAGACTAAAAAGACCTCTTGCTCTTTCTGCCATGGACTTACGTGCCACTTGGGCCAATTTCCAGTGCTGTATTACTCCAAAAATATCTTCTCTTATGAGTAGCACAATTACTACCACTAAATAGGGAAGGATGGAAACATTCTGACTCAAGCATGGATAACACAAGTCCTTTTTTGCTGTGTTGTCAGTCAGAGCTGTTGTAATGCTTGGCATATGTCACATCAATGTATAAAAAATGCCCATGTCAGTCAAATGCATGTTATGTGTAGATTGGATGTCAATCTAATGTTTTGTATTAAAATCAGTGCCACAAAAATGCACAACTTTATAAACATCACTGGGGAGATTTTCATTTGGAAGTGTACAGCTGCTTGCAGCCATCATTTTTGCACAACACCTTAGAGCTTAGAAAGAAATACTTGGAAAATTAAATTTCAGAAGAGGGACAGTAAAATACCAACTTTACTTCTCTGGTGTTACTCACAGACCAAGGCGAGGTCACCTAAGCCACTTGCTTCTCCCCATGGTTTATCTGCTGCTAGGAAAAACACAGAGAAAAGCTGAGTTTCCAGTGAAGGGAACTGCAGAGCAGGGGGTCCTGGGGCTGGCACAGGCTGACACTGTGGCCCTTGTGTGAGCTGTGCTGTGCCTCCGTGAGTTCTACACCCAGGAGTGGGAAAGGTGGGAGAGGTGGGGACAGGGGCCAGGCCCAACTCAGAGCCGGGAGCTCAGCAGCACTTCCAGCCCCACACAGACTTGCTGCCATGGGAGAGGCTGAGAGGCTTTCAGGGCAGATGGTCACGGGGTATGGACTTGGGGTCACTGTAAAGCTGGTCCCAACGTCACTGTGGGTGTTTACTGAGGAACTTTTTTCAGCCAAGCACAGCCCAGGTGTCACAGTTGCACATACTTTTGCTCACATAGATGCTGTGGCCTGGCTAATCCAACCACAGTTTTGAGAATAAAAGCTGTTTATAAGCATTAATTAATCTTTGCAATGAGGGCATTGTTATTTACCCTGTTGTGTGTAAATCACATCTGTGGTTGGGGCTGGTTTGTTCAGTGCTCTGACTCCCCTAGGATGGTTCCAGCTTGTGGCAGTATGAATTTTGTCAAGAGACACTTTGGCAAAAAAGAGATGGAGGATTGTTACACAGATATTGGGAATTCTGCTCCTAATTATGCTTCTAAACCTCAAAAATACTTTCACTGATGAATCATGTAGTCAAAGAAAGCAATCTTGCACAGAGACAAGAATATAAAGCCATTGTTTGGTCATTCCAAAAACCCAAGAAATACATAATTTCATCTGCATTTGACTAACTGGACTCAAGTGATTATTGAATAAAAGATGGCCTCTTGTAGCCTATTGCTTGGCCATAAATACTTATTTTCCCAGAGTGATATTCTGTTGTTAATCAAATGAAATCTATTAATGTCTTCCATTAAATTAGCAGACTTAAGCCAAAGAAACTGCTTTCTAAATTATAAAACAGCCAATCCAAAGTAGACTCAAAAATGGGGAAAGTGTATTTTGCTGGCATCTAAACACACAAGAGGCTGAAGATTTGTCTCTTGGTTTCACAAAGCAATAGGCAAAACCAGTGACTCCAGCTCCAAACAGGATTCTCAGGGTTAGTCAATGTTTTCTTTTGATTCTGAAGCACCAGATATTCATAAGGCAAGGAGCAGAAAATCCAGTGTATAACCCCATTCCCTAATTCAAGTTGTTACTCTCAGAGGGAAATCCATACATCATTTTTGTATATTAGCTAGAGGTCCCATGGCAGAGATAAAGATGCTTAAAATACAAAAGGCCAGGATAAAGAAGTAGGAATGAGGATGGTCAGAGAGGCCTGCAGCTACCTCCTTTCCAAACAAACAAAAGCCCCCTCAAAAATGACCCTGCAAGGGACTGGTTGGAGGCACATGGACAAGTTCACTGATAAATGGCTCTGCAGGCAATGTTCCTTAATCCTTTAGCGAGGCAGTTGGATTGTGCTCCAGAAGTCTCACCAGACAGTACAGGCTCCCAATCCCCGACAAAAAGGGAGTTAATGGCCTCAAACCTCATGCCAGGGGTTGTGAATGACAACACTCAGGCTTTTAAAAGGCAGAATTTAAGAGTATTAGAATCATAAAAGAATACACACATTTGGCATTAAAAGGATGGCATAAATATTTTGAAATGGCTCCTGGGGCTTGGATGGAGAACACTGTTAAACAGTCTTTTTATCTTTGCAAGAAAATATAAAACTCATTGAAAAACTGCTGGATTGGGGAAAAAAGTGATTTCCTTGCAGTGTTAGAGCCCCAAAGCCTTGGTAGCAATTTTTCATCATTTTGTTAATTTTCACTAATATGACAAATATGCTACTAATATGATTGTTCTGTTTAAAAACTAATACCACTATTAATATGTTACAGTGATGAATTACTAACAATAATCTATCACGAAGGAAAAATAGTCACATAATTAATGCAGTGTTCCTATTGTGCAATAGCAATTTGTTAACTCTATGCAAAACACTCAAAGAAAACTTTATTTTTCATATTTTCTTCCATAACTGCTTTTACCTCTATTTATAGCAGAAGTATCTGCTTGCAAAAGAGGAACTCCACTCCTGAGTCTTTTTTTTTTTTGGTCCAGTAGATGCAGGCTCTTAGACTGACAGATTTAATCTCAACCTTGTTTTAGGATCTGGTTATTATCTTCTTAGGCAAGACTTTTACTGCTGTTTTAAAGATCTTTTCTCTACTCCCTTGAACAACAGTGCAGCTTATTACAGAGCTCTCACATTGCAACCATTTTATGGCCAGGGGATACATTGTCATATTGCATTGATTAAAACACTCCCAGTCTACACATCATTGCTTTTTTACACAGACATTTCAAATGCAATCTCAGGGAAGGTAAACTAATACAGAAAACAGCTTTGCAATGAATCTAGTTACTTTACCATAAATACTTACCCCTCAAATGAGAAGAACGGAGGAAAATGTGCATATTCCCTTTATTTGAGCTTTTTGTGTAGTTCTAAAAATCTGTGATATTCTTTCAAACTTTGTCTGCAAAAGAGCCTTTTGCAGTGCCCATTTCCAGTGTGAGATGCCCATCATAGACATCATAAAGGTACTTGAGTATGGATGACATTGTTGCAGCTCTTTGCACACTTTCTCCTATGATCCTTCTACTTCCATCCCCACTCAGGCCAGTAATTAGTCTCTCTCTGCCAGCCTTTTCCAAAGCATGCAAGAAGCAGCCTGCTCCCTGCACAGGTGAGCAGGGCAGTCACGAGGGACTTGGCCATGGATCTGCTGGATTTGGGCCTGCTTGCTCTCGAGATAGGGGACTGCCACTTATCCCATTTGTCACCAGCCTCTCTGCTCCTGCTCATCACATCAGGGTGTGATACCATAGCTAATTATAAAATCGTTAGCAGCTCTGTAAAGTCAGAGGAAATACTATCATGCAGGTCTGGTGTGATTTTCCATAGCTTCCTATAGCTGGAAGCAAGAGGTTGGAAAAGTCTGTCCAGTCTGACCGGTGACGCTGCCTCTAACGAGCAATTAGTGAAAGACTGCAGGATCTATCACAGGATCCCTCTACCACCTATGCATGTGCTGTGATAAAAACCCCTGTCTTAATTACATCTGTTTCATACTACCAGTAGCTCTGCCATTCTCTGGTCACTCTAATAAAATAGTAATAATAATAATAATAATAGTAATAATAATATTATTAATAATAATATTATTATTAATAATAATAATAATAATAGTAGTAGTAGTAGTAGTAGTCCGTGGACCAAACAAAAGCTTGACTTTGTAGAAATATTTCTCAAGCAACTACTCAGCTGGACTTACACAATGGAATTCATCTTGGATTAAGTACTGCATTTGTTTCTTAAATGGATAGAGAAAGGAATTTTAAGCTATCCAACGTAATCTTGTTTAATAAAAATCTGCATGTCATTACCTCTTCTTCGTATGTGCAGAGCCAACACAGCACTGCTTGAATATTCCCAAAAAATAATAACACAAACACAATTGTGCAAAACTGTTTTTCAAAGCATAACAAAGACTTTTGCCCTCTTTTAGCCCACATGAAAACTGGCTTTGCTGTTCAGCGAGCCATATCTAAGAGTGCAATACAAATACCCTTATGCACCCACAATGCTTAATTTTCACAAAGTTTTATGATGAAATAACCCATTTTTAAAGGATTGTAAAGCAACATGCTTCTAAAGTCACGTCTCAAATGCTCTGGCATGTCCTTTTGAAAAGCTAGTGGAATGAAGACAAGATCTGAAAGCAGTGCAGAATGATGGCACCATTTGGAACCACAACAAAATTATTTCTATCTTCACTCTCATTTAAAAAAAAAAAAAAAAAAAAAAAAGCCTAAGAGCTGAGTATAGATTAAATATAGTAATTCAAATCTGGCTGAGAAGCTGCGAACTTTTATGCCAAGTTCTAGCCTGAAATGAATTTAAATGGCCACAAGTAAAAAATCCACAAAGGGGAGATTGCAATGAAATCCTGGCAGGGAAATAAAAATAGCATTGTAAGCAAATAGCATAACCTTAGAAAGGGAAGCAGAGAAAGCAGAAATGGGAAATATTCTTGAACTTCTGTATAAAATAACTAGAAAAAAGTAGGGCAGCAGAGCTGGGGTCACTGTCAAAAACTAAGTGATGGTGTTTGTTGTGTAATTTGGAATACAGGACTGAGGTCAGACTGTGAGGGACGACCTCAGAGCTGACAAACTACTGAGAGCAACTCCAAGGCCTGCACGGCAATTGCTCCACTCTGGCCATGACCCAATGACCTTCCAGTATTTTACTGTAAAATAGTTTATAAACACCTGTGCAGTTCTAAAATGTTACTTGTAATACAACCCTGTATTCCTGTAAATTGGCAGTGTAATACATAGGAATACTGTTTTTTATTTTTTTGTGTGCTCACTGTACGTACACAGCTCCTTATCCCAACAATTAACAATGGCTTTATGAGGGATTGGTGAGACTTAAGAGAAGCTTTGGGGGTCCAAACTGGTGATCCCTGTGCCGAGAGAAAACCTCTTCCTGTGGCAGACACAATATTTAAGGTACAAGGACCTCTGCCCATGGCAGACATGATATTTGAGGTGCAATAATGCACAAATTGTCAATGTATTTCCAAAGCCCAGGCAGTTGGCTGTGGGAATGGTGGCCATTGTCATACCACCAGGCTCAGGGCAAAATGGATTGGGAACCCATCTGATGATTGGTAGCTGTCATAGAGCATTTTATTTTTACTGAGTAACAGGGTGAGTAAATCACCTTGTTTTTCTATATAACAGGTCTTTAGATGGTCTTTGCTGTATTGCTCTTTGTATAAATGAGCAGCAAAGGTAATGCTGTACATTCTGTGGCATTTGAGGACCTCCTAGAAATGATTAAGTAGGGAGACATGAGAGGTGGTGCTCTTCCTTAATACAAAAGGGAAGAAAATATAAGCCATGGAGAATTTCTGGAGTCTTTGGCACAATTCCTGAGCGATGTGGTGCCTAAAATTCAAATACCCCATGAGAATTGCAGGGCACCAGGTCCTTCCTGGGTAGCTGACAGGCTTGGCACTGCAAGTCAGCCTCCCTAGGCACTTCCAGCAGAGCTTCCCCAGGGAAGTGGGGATCTGATAGGATCAGGTCTATGGAAAGAGATTTATGGACATTGATGAAGTGCACTGAGGTCTTTTTCAAGTAGTACTGACAGGAAATACATTGCTATTTCGAAATAGAAAAACTTGCTGCCAAAGTAGGGCTGCAGGTGGAACATGTCATACTAACACTTCCTGTACAGTTCCTACAATAAACCCCTGTTTCCTGACAGGGAATTCCTGCATAATAGTAATAGCAATAATAGATAATAATAACATGCCTGCTTTCTTGTCGAGCCTGAATTTTGAGGAAATGCAGTGAAGAAACTTAAGGCTGGAAGTTTCCACCCGTCTCCCCCATACACACAGCATCCTTCCCGCTGGAGCGGGCAATGCCTTTGGAACCGCTGCCTTTTCCCTGGGAGCGCCGGGCGCTGCGGGAGGTGATGCGGCCGCTGCCCCCGGCCCCGCCGGCCCCGGCAGCCAGGGGAGGAGGAACAACCTCAACCCCTAAACCTGCGGGAACAACTTCCTGTCCTTCATGCCTCCCACCGCCTCCCCCCCGCACCCCCCCCAATAGCGACATACTCAAAGATAAATATATAGATATATAAATATTTGCAAAACCAGCAAATGATAAATGCAGCTAGTAAATAACCACCAAAAAAAAAAAAAAAAAAAGAAAAGAAAAACACCCCACACAAGCCATAATGATGATGATGATGATGACGGGAGGGGGGGAAATAAATAAATAAAAGCGAGCGAGAGTCGGCGAGGGAGAGGGAGGCAGGTTCAATTATCTAAACAAAGAAATCATGGCGGAGTGTTTACATTTGGCAGCCCAAAGCCTCTTGGATTACGGACCCCCCCCCAAACCCAGCGGCCCCCCCCCCCCCCCCCCCCTTGCGGCTCGCCGGGGCCCGCCCGCCGACACCCCGCCGCGGCCCGGGTAAGTGCGGAGCTTGCGGCGGCCGGACCCGGGCGGGCGCTGGGGCGGGGGCGAGCGGCTCCCCCCGCCCGATGCGTGTGTGTGTGTGTGTGTCTGTGTGTGTCTGTGTCGCGGGGGGGACACGGGCTGCGCTCGCCGCCGCGCCGGCCAGGGGCCGCCTGTCCCCGTGCCCGTCCCTGTCCCCGTGCCCGTCCCCGCCCCGGGGTCACGGCGCCCGGCGCTGACTGGCG